>OX457088.1:57461406-58061406 GCA_949752835.1 Empis stercorea | reverse complement strand
TGATGTACGTCATGGTATGGCATTACAATTAGAACCACAAGGTTTATTATTTGCTGAAATTAAATTCCTTAATCCAATGATATCACAAAAACCAAAATTACAACGACAACGTATGATATTTAATAAACAACAAGTTAAAAATATACCACGTGCTAAACAAATGAATATTAATATTGCAACATGGGGACGTTTATTAAAACGTAGTACACCACAATCACATCAACAAAATAATCATCATCATCAATTACCCCGTACACCATCATCTGGTACAGTTGATGATGGTGAACCATATTCACCTGGACCACAACCAATTGTATTAAATTTTGATGAATCATCAAATGAAATAATGGAAAATGTTGAAACACCTGGTGAAAATCCTGATATTAGTGTAATTGGATTGAGCGGTGCTCGTCCATTAGGTTTATCATCAGTTGAAACATCATCAACATTACCACCTGGTACACAACAACAACAACAACAACAGCAAATTAATACTTCACTCAATAAACAAAATAATAATTTAAATAATAATCAACAAGTTCCTTTGGTTGGACAACAAGATCGTTCAACTAGTGGATTACCAGTTGCTGGTATAAAACCACATAAAAAAGCACCAATGCCATCACCACCAACTGTTGTACCTCAGCCACCAGTTGTACCACCATCATCATCACAAAAAGTCGATCATGAGGTAAGTGTGAAATGTTTTCATAACAATTTGTTGGCGTTTTTTTTTTTTTTTGAGTTATGGTAGATCCAGTGATAGTTTTTTTATTTGTCCTCGGGAGCTCTAATTATTGTATATTAAAAAATTAAAATTGAAGTATTTTGGTTATGGACAAAACTAATTTTGCACCAATTGATTAAAAAAACAAATACCAATTTTTTGTGTACAGTTCGAAAAAAAATGTTGTTTTTGACAGAGAGAATATTTTTATATGAAAATTGAAGAAAAGCGATTTTCCAATAATTTCATAATGTATTGGCTCTAGTAAGTGGTCGTGATTACCACCTAATATTTGCTAATGCTCTTTTGAACATTTTTGCTGGTCATCTTTTCTTTAAAGAGCAAGTAAAGTAAAGGCAAAAAAATTTTGTAATAATTCCTAAAATTTAAAGGAAAATAGCAAAATTTTAAACACGATATCATATCTCCTTTCTATTGTAAAATACATTTCTTTTACATTTTGTATTATATATCCTTTAAATTCCAATTTCTTCCCATAAAAAAAATACTCTCTCTTTCAAATTAAATCATTCAACCACAAATTTTATTAGAAAAATCTAAAATTTGCAAGAAGAAAAAAAATCACATTGTATTTTTTTGTTTCAAATTTAATTTTAATTATAATTTGCATTTCTTTTTTTTTTTATTTATCTCATTATTACAAAAAAAAATAAACGTAATATAAAATTTGGACTATTTAAAAAATAATTAAAAATTATTTTGCACTCTAAAAATGCACAAATCACACACTTTGCTTTTTGTAAATTTGTTTTATTTCTCCTTCAAATACACAATTGTTAAAATTGACAGCAGTTACAGAATGCATTACGTGAATTTGATTTTCTTAATCAAATGGATCAGTCAACGTTACATTATAATCATTCGTTATCATCAACATTTAACAACTTACAACAGCAACAACAACAACAACAACAGTCACCTCAAAATTTATATCAGCATAATTCGTTTTCATCATATCAATATCCAACATCACCTCAAACTCAAATATATCAACAACAACAACAACCTAGTTCACTGCCAATACAACAACAATATTATGGTAATCAACAACAACAACAGCACCAAATTCAACAACACCAACAACAATTTCCTGTTGGACATCAAGAATTTTTAGCAAATTCAAATAATCAAATATATCATCGTCCTGTATTAATGATGCCACCAGTTATATTAATGGGTGGTGGTAGTGGTAATAATATTAATAATGGTGGTATTGTTTCAATACCACCAAGTCCAATTATTGAAATGCCACCATCACCAGCACCAAGTTCAATATCAATTGTTGAATATACTACTACTACTACTATTGATGATGACAAAAATGATGATATAACATGCGTCGAGGTCAGATTTCTAATAATTATTTAGATAAAAAAAAAAAAATTCAAAAAAAATTGTTTAGCAAAAGCTTTTTTTTTTTATTATTATTTTTTCTGTTGTTAATTTAGTAAATTTACATATTTTTTATTTCTTTCAAAAAAAGCTTCTTTTTGATTACATTTTTTTTTTAATTTTAAAAAACATTTTTTAAATTTCAAAAAAATATGATCACAAAAACTACACTTCCTTCATTCACATTCAAAACACTAAATAACACTTATACTCTACTCGTACATTTAATTTCATTTTTTTTATAAACTAAAATTAAAATAATTATTAAAATTAATTAATAATTATTTTGAAATATTTGAATGAAAAATTTTGAGTTAATTAATTTTTTGTGGATTTTCTCATAAATTTGGAGAAAATTTTCCTGATTTTATATATGTAATTAAATTTGTAGATATTTTTCAAAAATATATTAAATTATTGTAAGTTTAGCCTTTCTCTGTACATTGTAAACGTTTCAAATTACATTTCTAAATTAAATCAAGAGTTTATCCATATTTACGATATTTAAAATTTATAATCTTATTGTGGTACTATTTCATTCTCACTTCTAAAAAGATATTATTGCTCTATATTGGAAATGTTACGAAGAATATTGTAATCTATAAGTTTCCTTCTTGTACCATTATATCGTAATCAATATTTTCAGTCAATTATTTTTACTATATCTTTTTATTACCGGTCCGACATGAAGTATACAACTATTGTTAATAAAACTCAAATATTTACTCGTTAAAAGCTATTACTTAATAATTTATTTGACAGTGGCGAAATGGTTCATCAATGTTACTCTATGTATATTCAATGTGTAAAGAGCATTTTTTTCAACAGAAAATTATTAAAGAATTTTATGTTTTTTTTTTTAGAAAATTTGTACAAACAACAATAATATAAATAATTCTCTGTACGCAATTACAAAAATTAGTTCGAAAATACAAAATTACGATATATATGTTTCGTACTTAAAAAATTCCGTAAAAAAAAGCAATAGATTCAAAAAATTCTGTTCTATAACATTTTCACGATAATTTCTTCATCGTGCCAAATCATTTAGTCGATCTTTTTTAATTCGAAATATGCAATAATATTGAAAATTAATAAATAAATTTTAAATTGTTTACAAATATTTCATTTACCTGAGAAAGTTCTTTATTAACCAAATTAAAAAACAAATGTAAATAATTTATGAATTTTCACCAAAGGAGTAAATAATAATAATAAATTTTAGTTTAATTTTTACAATAGATCGGTTTAGTTCAACAAAATTGAAATTTCCGCGAAATTTTAACTCAAAATTGAATTTGTAAAAAAATATCAAACATGGCTAGTTTTTATGATTTTTTCCGGTGATGGTTTTTTTTTTGTGTGTTTACATATTTATGTTTCTTTTATTATTAATTAATTTATGTTTTTTTTTTTATTTTAAAATTTAAAATTATTTACTATATTTTTTTTTAATATAATAAATAAAATTTTTCTTATTCAGATTCTTGCTCAATTTGGTAATTTAGCTGTGAATAATAATCAAACACAGTACGTGCCAATATCACCACTTATTCAAGAGCCACAAACACCAACATTACAATATTCAAATTCACAGCCACAACAATTTCCACAACCAAGTCAACGGCATCATATACCAGTAGTAGTTAATCAACAACAATTACAACAGCAGCAACAACAGCAACCAATTTATCAAAATCAATATGAATTAATTGTTGGTGCACCAATAATACCACAACAACCTGGACAAGGTAATCGTCGTGTTGGTACTGGTATACAATATCGTGATTCAGCATATGAATCTAGACGTCAATCACAACAATCATCTGGTGTATTATCTATGGATAATTTTCGTTTATTAAGTGTATTAGGTCGTGGACATTTTGGCAAAGTTATATTATCACAATTGAAAACAAGTAGTGAATATTTTGCTATAAAAGCATTAAAAAAGGGTGATATTATATCAAGGGATGAGGTTGAATCATTATTAAGTGAAAAACGTATATTTGAAGTAGCAAATGCATTAAGACATCCATTTTTAGTTAATTTATATGCATGCTTTCAAACTGAGGTAAGAGATTTTTATAGATTTGTTTAAAATGTAATCACAATTCTCAAGAAATTGTTCTAATATATTTACATTATTTCTTTGTAGCAACATGTCTGCTTTGTTATGGAATATGCAGCTGGTGGTGATTTAATGATGCACATTCATACAGATGTATTCTCAGAACCAAGAGCTGTATTTTATGCAGCATGTGTAGTATTAGGGTTACAGTATTTGCATGAGAATAAAATAATTTATCGTGATTTAAAATTAGATAATCTTTTGTTGGACACAGAAGGTATACTTACACACACACACAAAATTAATAAATTTAACTTCAAATATCTTTTTTTTTAGGTTACGTTAAAATAGCAGATTTTGGTTTATGTAAAGAGGGTATGGGTTTTGGTGATCGTACTGGAACATTTTGTGGTACACCAGAATTTTTAGCACCAGAAGTTTTAACAGAAACATCATATACACGGGCTGTTGATTGGTGGGGTTTAGGTGTATTAATATTTGAAATGCTTGTTGGTGAAGTAAGTACAAAAAAAAATTGTGTAAAATAATGTAAAATTTCATTTGTAAAATGTGTGCTTTTTTAGTCACCATTTCCGGGTGATGATGAAGAAGAAGTATTTGATTCAATTGTTAATGATGAAGTTAGATATCCAAGATTTTTATCACTAGAAGCAATTGCAATTATGAGAAGAGTAAATAATATTTAATAAATTTTATTTATTTTATCTTAATAATTTTCCTATGTTTTTTTTTTTAGTTACTACGTAAAAATCCTGAAAGAAGATTAGGTTCATCTGAACGTGATGCTGAAGATGTTAAAAAACAAGCATTCTTTAGATCAATATTATGGGATGATTTATTATTACGAAAAGTTAAACCACCATTTGTACCGACAATTGTAAGTGTAAATATACAAAAAATTTTAATATCTCTACTAAATTTTTCTGTTACAAATTCTAGCGTCACTTAGAGGATGTATCAAATTTTGATGAAGAATTTACATCTGAAAAACCAGCATTGACACCGCCAAAAGAGCCAAGACATTTGACTGAAGAAGAACAAATGTTCTTTCATGATTTTACATATACAGCTGATTGGTGTTGATAGTTTTTTTATATTAATTATTTTTTGTTTTTTTTTTTTCACTAGCACTCTTATCAAACCACATTATTTTAATTTTAAAAATTAAATTAATAAATTAAATATTTTTTTTTAAATTTTAATCAAAAAAAAAAATGATAATAATAATTAATAATTTTTTTTTTATATATATTTAAATAAAAAGTAAGAAGAAAAACGTTTTAAACGAAAAACTAATTAATAAAATATTTGTTCATTATAAATTTTTGTTGTATTTTCTTTTTCTTCTTCTCAAATTAAAATACTAATTATTTTTTTTTTAAATTAATTAATTAATTAATTAATTATTATGATTATATTTACTTTACATAAAAAAAAAAATATTTTATAAATAATTTTTGCTGAAAACATGAAAAAATTATAAATTGATAAAAAGAAAAATTATATTTACTAAAATTAAATTATAAATAAAATATTTTTAAAAGAAAGAAAACGAAAAAGTAAAAATAAAAAGAAAGAAAGAAAAAATACTGAATTATTGTTAGAATTTTTTAAAAAAAAATTGAAAATCGTTTTTAAAATATAAAAAAATTAATTATTAATAATAATAATGTTTATTAATTAATTGCATGAAAAATATATTATAATATAGAATTTAAATTTATTATTAATTTTTAATTACAAGTTGGAGAGAAATTCGGAAAAAAATCGAGAGAAAAAAATATTTCTAATTAAATAATTTTGCCTGTTTATTAAGAGAGAGAACTCCAATTTCTTTTTGAGCTTTTTAACAAAAATTTTAAATTTGTATTTTAAAATTATATATATTGAAAATATATATATACCGTATATATATATATAAATATTTTATTGTTAAATTATCGAAATTTATAGAATATAGGAAAAAAAAGCTTAGATTTGTTATTTTTCTTCGAAATCATTTTTATCATATTCGCATATAACCACAAACTACTAAACTGTATACAGACGATTATATTAGAATATCATTTTTGTCTATAATTTTCTGGCACCACAAGAGAAAAAAATTATATATTCTGGAAAAATGTAGAAAATGTAGAATCAAAACTAAAGAAACAGAACGAATTTCTCTACTTTTCATTCTAAATTTCCCAGAATTATCATTTTCTTTCTTTGTGGAGCCAGAAAATTAGACAAAAATGGTATAATATTATAATCCGTCTGTATACAGTTTATTAGTTTTGTGATATAACATAAAATTATGATTAACTTTTGACATTTTTTTGTTTTAAAAAAGCAATTTCTCTTTTTTTTATTAGTGAATTTTATTTTTATCGTAAATTTTTGAAATTAATTTTGAATTTACGATAATGAAATAATAAAAATAATATTTTTTTTTATATATATTAAATTTTTTTTTTAGAATTTTAAATAAAACATGAAATAATTTTTTTAATAAAATTTAAGTCAGTTATATATATGAAAAACAGTTTACACGATTTTTTATAGTAGTTCAAAAAAGAAAAATTATTTTTAAAATTATTATTACGAAATTACAAATTATAAAAGAAAAAATATAGTAAAAAAAAAAATTATCATTTCTTTTTATTGTTTTGAATTTATTTAATTAATTTTTTTATTTATTTTATAAATATTATTTTTTTTACAAGCACGTAGACGATAATTTGAAACCAGTCCCCAGTTGAAGTATTTTAATAGAAAATTATTGGATCCAATTGATGTGGTTGTGTAAACTTTTGATGGAAATATTTTATATTTGAATAAATTTCGAAAATTTTTATTATACCAAAATCAAAGCAGATCAAATATTAAACAAAGACCATCTAATTTATCACGAATTAATTTATCACGTAATGGGATCGCAGAATATCATCTTAATGATAGACGGACTCAATGACTTACGATTTGGAATCGTTGCGTTACTAATGTTTATATTAACTTCGAACATAAGTTCCTCTGTCGATGATGGAATGCGATGATTTTAGATAAATTCTTATACAACTCGCTGAATAATATTACTAAATTGAGCTACAAATTCAATATTAGTTTATTATCCCAAAATCCAGAAAATATTTAGTTAAAAATATTTAATTTTTTATATTATATTTTCACAGTATAATTTATTTATAATTTTTTTTTTTTAGGTAATTTTGAACAATAATTTATGAAATTTTAAAATTCCAACCAATATTTTTAGTATGAAATAAAAATGTATATAAAAGCAAAAGAAATGTGCCTTACAAAAAAAAAAAGAAAGAAGAATCTTCATAAATTAATATTTAAATATTTTGTCCTTTTAAATAATTGCTATATAAATAAATTCATATCAAAAATTATAATAAACTTTTTCGAATCTTGAAACAAAATTTATATAAATAATCTAAAAAACTTCATTTTAAATGTCCATTTCTCTTTAAAATATTATTGCCAAATAATTTTTTAATATCTAATTTAAGTAAAATAAATAATATCATAACTTAACTACTATAAAAAATTTTTAACTTATATTTAATCTACTTTTTCCAAAAAAAAATTTAAATATTTAATTTAAATTTATCTTAATCGTAATCATAGTTTACGATTATCTTATATGTATATTATCTATGATCGTAATTTTTCTGTCTCCTGCTAAACGTTCTATAAAAGTTCTTTTTTTTTAATGTGCCTGATATAAAACAAAAATATGTTATGTTGCAAAATTGATTGAAACGAAAAACCAAAAATTAAAAATTGTGCTCAATCTATTAAAATATTTAAAATTAAACTCAATGTTATTATATATTATATATATATATATTTATATTATATATTTATTTGTTAATTAAAATTAAAGAATATATTATCCAAATAAAAAATTTATAATACAAAAAAAATTATAAATATTTAATTTCTTATTATATCTGGAGGAGGACCACCTTTCATGCTGTAATATAATACTGTACCACTTGTGTCACAAACTGATAGCATAAAACTGGAAAAATTTAAAATTATTTAAAATGATAAAGATTGAAATTTATTAGCATTTTAAGTTCAATTTTGGTACTTTTTATAAGTTAAATTGGTCGTTTATCAAAGTAAGGACTAACATTTTGGAGAACGACAAGCGACAAGTGTAATTCGGTAAAGTACAATATTGATTTAGTAGAAGACACGACAATTTTGAATTAAGTAGCCAATTTGTATTGTGAAGACAAATTTTTGAAATATAAAAATAACCAATTTAACCTTAAAATGCTATAATATAAATTAATTTTCTCCCATACGTCAAATCTAATGTTTTGCATATTTTTGTTTGTATATCATCAATAACTAAAAAACTAATATCTTGCCAACTTGATACTGGTAAATATAAATTAGATCTACCATTTTCATCTTTACCAATTATATATATTAAATCCTCTTCATTTAAATATTTCTTTTCTAGAATTTCAGTTCCATCTGTGGAAAAAAATAAATAAATGTAAAAAAAATTTGTGTAAAATGATGCAAATTCCACCAAAAATCACACATACTATCTATTAAGTCACATAGAACATAATAAGACATTGCACATTTAGAACTATCTTTGCATCCTAATTCTTCAAATTCTTTAATTATTTTTAATTTATTATCCATGCTGTGCCAAGCGAAATTCCAATCTAAAAAAATTATTTGTTTACTATTTGTCTGTTCATGATGACAGTTTGTTATCCATCCCTTGTGTAGAATGACAGATACACAGCTGATTTCTGTTAGGAAATGAAAATATTTAATTTACATAACTTCAGGCGCCGAAAAATAAAGAACAATTTCCAATTCAGTAATATCGTAATATATATTGTCGAATTTTGATAATGTTTGCATTTTAAATTGTCTGTTAAAATAAGTTCGTTAAATCATTTTCATATTTGAATTTGATTTTATGTTAATATAATCGATTTAATGATATTATCAAGACCATAGTTAGTTATTCTCATATTTTCTTGTAATTTTTGAGTGGAAAATTCAAAATTGAGGAGTTACTGATTTCAAGAATATTCCACTTTATTTATATTAGTATAAATATTCTCGTAATAGAGAGACCTTGTCCACCCAATTCAGGTGAGTTTCAGACTTATTTATTAATGTCTAAAAATAACTAATATGACTATATTTTCAGGGTACGAATCAGCATTTGATTATGTCAGAAATGTCTATGTGGCCAAAATGTAAATTACATTGCAGATATATGAAATATTTGTAATGTAATGTACATATTGAGGATTGAATGTCATTGAACAAAGCCTTCGTTTCAATCATTAATTATTAATTCTTCTCAGGTAAATTAGACAAGATGTTAATGCAAGTTTCAGCCAGTATCATCCCTTTCCATTAATTAATAGTTAATAGAAAATTAATTAATTTTATTAATAATCAAATAAATAATATATTCACAAACTTTATGGAAAAGTTCAGTCTTATCAATTTACAAATTTATTATATGTACTTTAAAAATAAATTGAAAATCTCTTAATTATCTTAAAAACTGTTTGCCATTTCATAAATTATTATAAAACTTCCCTCCAAAAAAAAAAACCTTTCGACAAAATCGAATTTGGTAGACTGAATATTTACATAAATTCGAATATATAAATTTTCCATGTCGACGAATCTCTTACTACGGTATATACTAATAATTTAATTTATTCACTGAATCATATTAAAAAAAAAAATTTTTCATTTTACAAATTTAACAGACAAAATTTTTTTGTTTGGTTCATCAAACTATAAACTTCTTTTTTTTAAACAAACATTTTTGAATATATGGAAAAATATTAGTCTCTATAATATTTATCATTTGAACGAGGATATGGCCTTAGTTATATTTTTACTATATACAACGATTTTATATACATGCAAAAAAGTGTCGTTACCATCAAAAACAGATTGGATAAAAAAAAAAAATTTCTCCAAAAATATTGTAGAAAAAATAATCATCCTGTTTGATTGATGAGGAAGTTCATATAGAAGGAAAAAAGGAAAAAGTTTAGTTTGATCAGTGAAAATATTCTTTTTTTCCTTCTATATTTGGATTATCATATTTTTGTAATATGTGCAGAGGATTTATGATTGATTTTTTAGCAAACGGAATGTCCACGAAAAAGTTTTTGATGTACAAAATTCTAAAATTTTTATTTAGTCAAAAAATTTACATTTGTTTTCGCAAAAAAAAACACAAACCATTTTACATATTTGGAATATTAGCACAATTTGTAAAAGTTAAATATTTGTAAAAAAAAAAAAATCAACAGAGTGCAGAAATTCGGGTATAAATCCAATAAAGATAAAAATTAAATGAAGTTTAAATAAATTTTCAACTATTTTCTAATCCAGTTGAAGATAAGCTTAACATTATATATAATTTTACTTTGTTTGTTAGTTTAAAATGATTCGAATGTTTCCTGTAATTTAAGGTAAGTAATTTTATCAATATTAATTGTTAATTAATAATTTGGTTTAATTCTGTTTTGGTTTTAGGCAATGATGGGAAATGGAAATAGTCTAATCAAAAATCAAAGTTCAGTTGAGATTTACTCATAAGATCTGAAAATCTTTTACAGGGAGATTCATTAAAGTAATTATTCAGCAATATTTATTATGTATTTGAATTTTTTTTTACATTTCTTCTAGAGCACTCTGTGGAATACTTTAAAATACCTGATAGAAATCTGTTAATTCTATGTTAACTGAGTCCATCAAGACATCTGTTAAAACTATTATTTAACTGCTATCTCTATTGGATCTGCTCTGTTTTTAATTAAATGTAAACTATTAACTAATGTTATGCATAAATTAATTAGTATTTAAATTTGATTTTTAATATTAATGATATTCCGATTTCAGTTTTGTTCAATATCCGAGATGAGTGTGGACTCCATACTTCAACATAATGTATATGTATGAAATAAATTTAGTACATATTATCAATCCTACATATTCAAGCTGATCATTAAAAATACATATTCTTATCTATAATATTTAAATTATGAAATTTGAATTTTTGAAAATTGAAATTTATGATAAATATTTCTCTGATAATTTTCTCAAACTTTAATAAATCATTTTCCTAAACAGAATATCATAATAATTTATAATAATATTTCTATTTTTTTTTGTTGCAAAAAAAGTGGTTTAAAATTAAGTCCAACACATATTTTTTTTTCCTGTTAATAAACTTTTTCTAACATAAATGTATCAGAGATGTTATAATATTAAAAAAAAAAAAAAGAATGTTAAATATAATTTTAATGTTCATGCATAAAACCATTACCCATGAACTAACATTTTAGAATTTTTTTAGGTTTTTAACTTTTTCCCTTTGAGATTATTTATGTCCTTTTTTTCGTTTTGGTAATGTGTGCAAAAAAAATATGAAAAGCCATAATGCAATATGCTTCTTCTGACCCATAAAATGAAAACCATAATAAATTTCAAATAATTTCCTAATATATATCTTCAAAACCATATACCATATTATTTTTTTAACTTTTCTATATAATAATTTATGCTCTTTTTTCTTGTGTTGTTACATAAAAATATCCTTTATTTTGAAGAAACAATACATTAATAAAATTAAAAATAGTTTTTTCTTATATTTTTTTTTAATAAATCCAAAAGGAAATATTTGTAAAATGTCATAAGTTTTTGTATAATAAATTCTAAATGTGTCAATAAAATATTTGTGAAATTAGAATTATAACAATAAACCAAACTGAAATTAGATTGAAAATTTTAAGAATTAAACATAAATTCACTGCTTATGTACAGTACACCATCCAGTCATATTACTGGATAAAGATATATCCTGATACCAGGTAAGGTTCCCCACTAAATTACAAACATACAGATTATTTAATATTATATTTTTGTATGTAAAAATGACGATATGAGTGACCTGCCTTTTGAATTGTCTTCTTTTCTTTGAGTTGATACAACAACCAATGTTTAGTCACCACTATTGGGATGACAACATTACTCTTTGTACCAAACATATTTTATCATGACCGATATATGCAACAATATTTTCAATCAATCAATAATTCAATATCAATAATAGATGATAGTCAAATCTGGGTTCAATTATAAGGGTGACTGATTAATCCTCAAAAAAAATATTATACTACCACAATTAATTTATTTTAATTTTCAGAAGTTGCAAATTTAATTTCAAATCGAAATCTTTATCTACACATCGAATAATATATTTGCAACATAAATATAAATCTAATTAAAAATTAATTATCTAGAAAATATATAGTTCATTTAAAAAATCTAATTTATCTTATATACTCTTGATTATATTAAATTATTTATTGATAAAATATATACTATATATATATATATGTATATATATATATATATATATATATATATATATATATATATTTTAACATCTAATTTAATTTATTATACATTTCCCAGTAAATAAATTAACAAAATTAAATATAAATGTTTTCGGAAAATATAAATACAAAACTAATTTCTAATTAAATTTCTATACATATAAATTTTTTTATCATCATCATCATCATCATGGAAGAAACATCAATTCCAATTAAATCTTATTCTAGGAGCTACTATATATGTAATCACAAGGAAAAAATTATATATAAATAATTCATTTGATCGAAAACTTTGATTCTCGCACGTTTTATAAATGAATTTAATATCTTCGATTTTTGTTACTATAAAAAATTTTTTTTTATAGTTTTGTATATTTAAAGAAAAAGGAAAATTGGTATACAAAAATTGGTATTATTACTTTAAAGTTGACCCATTTTTAATATGGTCATCGATGTGTGCATTATATAAGTAGTATAGTATTATATCACATATGTATATGTATACAATGTTATCAGGAAAAACTATACTAAAAAAGATTATTCGATATTGAACTCGTTCAAATAATTGAAAAAGCTGAAAACTGAACCATTTTCTTTTTTTTTTTTTTTGCGAATTGAATCAACAAAAAAGAAAGGTAAATAACAAAATGAAATTTTATATACCAAAATATAGTATGAAGTTAGAGAAAACTAGAAAACTATAATCTAGCTACAAGTATGTAATATTTTACAAGGATTTATATCGATGAAATATCATATGTATATAAAATCGATTTTAAAATTCCAAACTGAAATTTCGATTAAAAATATATAAAATATCATTTTTTGAATTTTATATTATAAAATGCAATTATTAAAGTGTAAATTTATTTTATTTAAAAAAAGAGTGTTTATATTTTTATTTTTAATTAATTTAATTTCTTTAATTTAATTAAATTACGATCCTTTAAAAAACATATTTCATAAAATTACATATTTCCAGGCATAAAAAATAATAAAATTGTAAACATTCAAAAGAAATTACCAAAAATATTTACTCTTCAGTTTCAGTTCAGTTCAATATCAAACAAAATCAAAAAATACCAAAAATTCTCTCTAACTCAAAGTCATTCAACTCCATCAACCAATCACAGCAAAGGAAAAATAACAAAGGCAAAAAAAAAACCAAAGAGCAAAGACATTTTGTCAAAATTAAAAAGCAGTCAGTCTCAGAGTCAGACTCAGAGTATTTTTGGATTGCGCACAGTGAAGACCTGCACGCAGTATAATTTTTATTTTATTGTTTATTTTTTCTTTTGTGTGTGGATTTCATTGTTAGAAAAATATTGAGACTCCGCAGATTTTTGTTTTATAAATTTTTGGGGCTCCATTTTTTTTGTGGTTATATAATTTTTTTTAATGAAATTTTTTTGCGGACATTTTTTTTTTTGTGTATTTAATTATTGTTAAAAAAAATATTGAGACTCCGCAGATTTTTGTTATACAATTTTTAGGGCTCCATTTTTTTGTGGTTATATAATTTTTTGGGACAAATAATTTTTAATATAATATAATTTTATTATATTATATTTATTTTGGGACAATATAATTTTTCAGCATCAGAGCAATGAACCAGCAACGAATCAACAACATGCGACTACAAAGGTCAGATCTTTTTTAATTATTAGACCCTCCTTTTATTCAATCTGCAAAATTAAATTGTTTTTTACACATTACAAGTGTGGAAAATGTGATTAATTTATTACCATTTACTTTAATCGTAAACGTAAATTTCTTATTTAATAATTGTAAACGTAAATTGTTGTAGTGATGTGATGGAAACACTAAGCCTTCAGAGCCTAACTCCTTAGTATTTTAATATTAATGGAGTAGGTAAATGTTCCTTGGCAATAGCTGAGGAGTGAAAACAGTTTTCTGTTAAAACTCTGTAATAAAATTAGCGTTTCCATCTCTGGATAAAATATTATTTAACATTTTACTTAATATCTTTTTTATTTTTATTTAATTCACAGGAATTTTAACATATCCTTTAAAATTGTAAGGAAAATCTATAGGCTTTTCAACTTTAAACAATTTAATTTTTAAGAAAAATCATTGGGAAATATCGAAGCATTTTTAATATACAAGTGATAATTAAAATAGTTTTTTGAAAAGTTCAATATTTTTACTAAAATTAAATTTCAAATTAAATTTTTTTGCAAAAAAAAATATTTTAGTGTAAATATTAATTTATAGAAAAAAAAATATTTTTAAAATTTCTTATTTTTTTTTTTAAATTTATTTACAAAATGTTGTATAAAGTGTTAAAAATTGACATAAGTACATTAAAATCTTAAAAAAGGACATATTTAATTTATATAAAAAAGAATAAAAATGATTATCAAATTTCTACAGTAGTGAAAAAACCAACGAATAATCAAAATGAATCAGTGAACCAGCATCGAATTCAACAACATGCGACTACAAAGGTCAGATCTTTTTTCATTATCTATATTATTATATTTTTATTATATTCTTATTAAATTTTCTAAATTATGAACCTGTTTTTTTTTGAATTTTTAAAAGTCCTTTAATCTAAAAAAATTGTTTTCCTTGAATTTTTTTCTAACAATGTTCCTTTATTTTTTCGTATTTTTCGTATTACAATTGTGAAAAATGCGGTTAATTGAATACAAAATTACTTTTATCGTATAAACGCGAATTTCTTATTTAATCGTAAACGTAAAATTGTTGTAGTGATATTCAGTGATGAAAACACTAAGCCATTAGAGCCTAACTCCTTAGTATTTTAATATTAATGGAGTAGGTAAATGTTCCTTAAGCATTAGCTGAGGAGTGAAAACAGTTTTCTGTTAAAACTCTGTAATAAAATTAGTGTTTCCATTACTGGATAATATTATTTACCAAAATCTTTTGATAGTTAAGAAAATTTATTAATTAATAAAGAAATATTAATTAGTAAATTACTGATTGCTGCCTAATAACTTTTTTTAAAAAATAATATTAAAGTTTTTTAATTGAATTTCAATTAAATAACTAAAAAATAATTTGTATTCCACAACATTTATTTCAAATTCAAAATTTATATTTCACTATTTTTATATTTAAGTGTAAAATTATTCATTTAATCTAACATTAGTTTTCACTTTGCAATATATCTGTTTTTATAAAGAGAAATTATGCATCGACAATTACAGGGTGACAAATTTTTGTTGATAAAATCAACAAAAGTTTTAATCCTTGGATGGGCAACTAAAATAGCTATTATACTTAAAATATCTGGCAACATTTTAAATTCATTTTTCCGTTCAAAATATTAGTTTTTTCTCTATTAATTCAGTAATAATTTGTTGATGTCCTGCTAACCACTAAAAATTTCATTCCATTTATAATCGTTTTGCATGTTAACACTCTGTATATTTTTATTTTATAATGTTAATCCGCATATAAAATATTAATTTATAATTTAACTTTTATGACAAACTTTTGAAAGTATAAATTGCAAAACTTTTATATATATGTATGTACTTATACTATATATATATTTAAAATATTAGAAGACATTAGCACACCATAAGAAAATATGTAAATTTTATGTACATTGTATAGAATAATTTTAGGTTTTTTCGTAACTTAATTTACCAGACACAAAATGCATTTATCACATAATTTTCATATACATACATATATTATATACATAATTTAAACTTAATAATATTTCTGTTCATTGGCATTAAATAATTTCAAAATATTTCATTGTAAATTTTCAATTCATTATAATGTTTGAATATCTCCCAATTGGATAAAATTACATCATTAAAATTACACAAAATTTTGAAGATGTATATAATTAATTTAATCTATATTCCTTTGCTGTATATACTTTCATCAAATTTTCTGATGGTAAATTTAAATTAACAGTTTAACTTTTAACTGAGTTAACTCTAGAACTAAATAATATCAGGTAATATTCGTATGCAAAAACCAATAAAATTTCTTATCCCAATAGTATACTTTAATAAAATCACTCCTAATTTTTTTTTTTTTTTTTGGAAATTATTGTAACGACGAGTTTATGTTTATGAAAATTATAAATAATTCTTTATATATTTTTTTTTTTGGTATACAAACCAAAAATATATTAACTTGTATAATAAAAAATAATGTTATAGTCTTGGAGAAAATGATATATAAACTATAACCTTTAGTAGGCCCAAATGTCACATTTATGATGGTGAAAAATTCTAGATAATACCATCATAAAATCCCAAAATTTTAAGAGAGATTTGTATTAAACAAAATAAACAAGAAATTAAATAAAATGTTCAGGATTTTGGTAAAAAAATTAAGTTAAAAAAAAATTATTATTTAATTTAATCAAACAATTTATGAATAAGTATATATAAATTAGTTTCTCACATAATTATTTGCTAATTACTACAACTTGAAAATCAAAATTAAATATAGTTATTCGATATATTTTTGACTAATATAATCTCATTTTATTTCACTAAAGTTACCCCCCAAAAAAATGTACAATATCTCCAAAATTGTGTCTGTATAAAGAAAATCCCTATTAGTGATTTCGGTTGCCAATAAAAAGGATATCAATGTCTTAAGGATTTGACACTGAGGTTAATCGAAAAACTAAGGAAGTCAATGCATTTACATATATAAATAAGCTTTTCGTTTCAGTGAGCTGGATCCAGAAATATATATACATAAAAAAAAGTGAAAATTGAGTTAAAACTTGGACCTGCGCAAAATTTGGATAACACCACATATAAAATTTTTGGTTAAAACGTAATTTTGATATAATTGAAAATAGCATTGCTTATACTGAGCTTTAACAGTCAAGATTAATAAATTTATGGACATTAAATTATGTTTGATAAAAATGTTTATCGAAATTCGTGTATCAAAATGACTTTATTATACCAGCGAATTATTTATTCTTTTCGGTAAATTCTATAACCATTGCAAGGATATGGTTATTTGTCACATAATTATTGCTAATTCTATAACCATTTCAAGGATATGGTTATTAGACAATGTATAAGCATTAGATGAAATCGAGAGTACAAAATCAGTTAAAATTATAATACCAAAGTTCATATTTACATGGTCGTAATTACTTATTACAATATGATATGGTGGTAGGAAGGTTTCTATGAATTATATTGACATTGGGAAATCATTTTCTGTTAAAAATTATGCAGAATTTTGTAAATTTGTCACTGTGTATATTACTTTATACTTCACTGATTTCAAATCTTTATTCAATTGTAAACTTTATGATTATTTTACTGTCAGCATATTTTTTCTCCTTTTTCATTCAAGTTAGTTAGATGATTTTAAAACTTTATGATACTTAACCCATTATATAATTAATTATACCATCATCATAAATATATTATATATGTATGTATATATATATTTTGTAATTCAAATAAAAATGTTAATGCGACAATTTGTAATTTTACAGTCAGTTAAACAAATCTGTTAAAAATAAAACTTATATGATTTGTATATAATATGTTATCCCCACCAAAGTTAGACTGTTAGACATTGATAGATTAATATTATATTATAATATTTCCTGCATAAAATATATAAAATAAAATTATTACTTTTTTTTTTGCATTTTTATGGTTCCAAAGTTGTAAAACTTTATTTTGGCAAATAAAAACATGCATGATATTTTTTTAGTGAATTTAATATATGCAGCAGTTAAACAGTAATGACTCTTCTACTCTTCTACAATTCCATTCTATACTATTAATATTTTGTCCTTATATAATATTATCCGGAATTTATATATTTTCGTTATTAAAATCACTGTCATTATGGTTGGAAGATTTTGATTGCCTGCTAAGTTTAATTTGTGAACATTGTGACTTTTCGGAAGAGGTTCCTTCAAAATTTATTGTGTTGTCACCAAAAATTATGAAAATTTTACATATATGTATAATTTACGATGACAGTACGATCAGTGCTGTTTAAGTTGAGTACGAAATTTATTGGAGACAGTTTACGTATTAGTTGGAGTGTAGATGTAGACTGTGTAGAGTCTACAATTTCAAATATAATTCTGGCGAAATTAAATTTTTTATGGCCAAGTCCATTTAAATGTCAAAAAGTACAAAATTTTTAACATTACCTCAAGGTATAAAGTGAAATATTTTCTAATAATTATTTCAAAAAAATTTTCTAATAATTATTTCAAATATTTATCATTTTATGATACTTTTTCGTCCTTCATCAACATATTTATAATTAGAATCAATTTAAAAATAATAATTTATTGATAGATGCTACTTCTACTCTGCCTACGCCATTTTCTTAACCATATTTGATGCTGATCATCTATGTCCTTAAACTTATGATTTCAACTCATCAGTCTAATTTACATTTTTTTTTTTTACAAAAAAATTTATAATATCCTTTTCATCCTACTAAACAATTTATTATATTATTTAAATAATTCATCATCGTCATCGATTATATAATTTGAAAAAAAAATAATTTGGATTATTTTTTGTTATTAAATTGTCACAAATAAAAAAAAATGTGTTTGTATTAAATATTGGTAAGGATTTAATTAATTTTGTTTACACTTCAGATATTTTACAGCTGAGACCTTTTTATGTATACTTAGAAAATGTTTGATTGAATACCCAGATTTAAAACTTTAAAGAGGAACCCGAAAATTAATATTTCTTTTATTATTTTATAAATATTAAATTAATGTTTATATTTTAGATTTTTAATTTGTTATTTTTTATAAATGTATTTATAAATAAATTGGACGCCTACAAACAAACAAAGTTCCAAAACTTTGTGACCTTTTAATAATTCTATCAACATTATTTACAAACAAATGATTGCATATTTTTTGGCGCCGGTAATATTGAAATATGAAGAACAATATGAATTTTACTAAATTTTAAGATTTTAAGAATAATTTTTTCTATGGATGGGAAAGGAAAAACCACAAAATTAATTAAGGAAAGTAGAAAATATTTTGTAATATACAATTTATTATTTGAACTAGTTTTTCATATTTAAATATATTTAATTTAAATTCAAAAAAACCACTTAATATTTCTGAAAATCCGGGGTATGCCATGGGAATTAGTTTTAATTTGGAGTTTGGTATAAAAATATATCCTTTGAATATATTTTTCTGGGCAATAAATTTTCTGTAATTTTAGTTACTTTCCCCAATAAACTATTGAGAAATTTTTTATGCTCCAAAATTTTCGATCGTTAGATGAACATTATTGTGTATTCGTGACAACTATATTAATTTTTTCTTTGATATCCTTGATATCCTTTAACAATTTTCTCAGTATGATAATTTTTTTAATGAATTTAAAATATGGATTATCTTTTCTTAATTTTTGTCTTTATTTCCTACTTCTACACTCAGTTACTAAAAACCTTTCTATTTTTATATATAATCAAAAATTTCTAAATTTGTTGAAAATTTAGAATTTTTTTCTAAATTTTTAAATTGATTAGATTGAAAGTTTCATGTTGATTAACGTGCATAGTGCGAATATTCCAATAAATTGTTGCAGTAACAATTTACTATCAAGATAGCAAAAATATTTTATCGCACAATAATAAATAAGACGACTGTTAGATAGAATTTTTGTAAATTAAATAAATTTTACTAGTTGAATTGACTACAAATATTTTATTTATATAAAATAAACTTTTAAAAGAATTTTTTTTTATGCAGGTACACCAGAAATTCTACATTTTTTGTCAAACAAAACGAATATAGTAGATATAGTTTAAATATAGAAAATTCTCTTGGGCATTCACGTATTTACTCTAACTTTAATATTAAACGAAAAAAAAATATTGCTGTCTAGACAATAGCAAATTGAAAATTGAAAATATGAATTTAGAATTACAAAATTTGAAAATTTTTCACACAAAAAAAATTCTTATATATATTATTTTTGGTATCATAAAAATTTATGTTGGTATACTAAACGAATATTAAGATTAGATAAATTGAATTTTACAACAACAACAACAAAATCCGTATCAGTAATTCAGTTAAATTACGAAAACTTTTTGTCGGCAAATAATCTGAATAAAATAATATAAATATAAAAGATTTCACATTTTCTTCCAAGAAAAATCATTTTTTTTGGCGATAAAACAACAAACAACAAATTTTTTTTGTGGGGAAAAATAATGAAAATTTTGATTTTTCTCATGTGTAGAAAAAAGATTTTCTTAAAAAAAAGAAAACAGTTTATGACAAAACATTTTAAATGTAAAGTACGCAACATACAAAACATAAACGTAATAATGTTTTTTTCTTATGTAAAAGTTTTTTATCTGATTTTAAAATATGTTCATAAAAAGATGTAAAAAAAGAATTTCCTCTTTAAATAATTGCATGATGAAAAAATGAAAATCTTTCATATGTGAAAACCCCTATTCACTATACTCTCTGCTCTGCTACCCACTCACACACACACACACACACACTCACAAATCCCCCCCTAAAAAGGATAACAAAATAAGTTTTTCATTGTTGTCTGTTATTATTTACTAAATTTCATTTTTCTTATAGGAAAATTTTTGTGCAGCAAAACATCCTTCAAAAATAAATTTTCCTTATGTTGAATGGGAAAAACTTCATCCAAAAAAAAAAAAAAAAAACGAAAAATGAAAAAATATTTCTTTACTACATAGTTAAGCAACATAAAAAAAACATAATATTCACACGTTAGCATAAAAGAAGAAATTTTTTCTTATGACGAAAAATTATTACACCCAAGAAGCAAAGCAAAATAAACTTCAAAATTTTTTTCTTTAGATCTAAAAAGAAAAATATATTTTTTCATGTTTTGTGTGAGAGAAGGAAAAGTTTTTAAATTGGAGTTTTTCTAAATGTTTAAATTTTCTCTAGAGGATAAATAATTGTATTTTTTTTTTTGTTTTGTTGTTGCTGTTGATAAATTTTCATGAAAATCCTTGATTTTATTTATGTAAAAATTACGCCTTTTTATTTAATATGGATTAAAGAAGATTTAAAAAAAAAATGTTTTCTTCTATCTGTTAGTGTGCTTTCGTACATACAATGTATGTAAAATGCAAACATAAATGAATTAGGGAAAATTTTCAATATATAAAATGAATAAAAAATATTGTAATTAAACTGTGATTATATTCAAATTTGAAAATATATTTTAATCTATGAAAATTGTTTTAACGCGTGAAGTCTAGACCTTAAGAACTTTTTGGGAATAGAAATGGGAAAAACTAAAATTTAAAAAAAAAAAGAAAATAAATCGATAAATTTATAAATTTAATAAATAAATTAATAAAATTAAAATCCATTGGTTTACAATTAATCAATTTACTAGATTTTCCTTTGAGGACAATCTGATTATAAATGTCGTCCTTGACTTGTTCCTGAATCGAAAATTTTGGCGACGCATAATATCTGTTAAGAAGACTGACCCAATTCTCCCATACACAATGAATCAGTATCAATTTGTACTGCATTAAGGAAAGACGTGTACGAAGAGGGCAAATTTTTCTAATGAATTTTTTTTATTAAATTTTTTTTAATTAATTTTTAATAATAAATTTTATAGATACCACAATGTTTTTTCGTTACCATAAATATAATTTTCCTACCATAATAAACTTTGGTATATGAAAAATAGTTTTACAACAATTTTTTTTAATGTAATTTGTCTTTTTATACAAGTGATATAATATAGTAATGAAATCATTCTAATAAAATTATTATGTACTTAATTAAATCATATTCTTCTTGATCCAATAAACTTTGTATAATATAATTAATACCATAAGATTTATTTTTTTTTCTATCTCTGATGTTACTTTATTAGTTATCTAATTATTCTTTTATACTTCTTCTATGATGGACAATTTTTTTTTTTAATTATTATCTTATCCTTCGTTCATGTATAGTAAAACTTTAATAAAAAAAAATCTTTTTCAATTTTCTAAGAATAAATTCTTTCTCTATATAATAATGAACCAATTTATTCTGTTCATGGTTTTTTTTTTTTTTGGTATTTAATGCTTTCAGAAAAGTATTTTTTTTTTATATATTATAATTATATAAAATGTCCTTAACCTACTCTTAGATCACTTTTAATACCAAATCCAATGTCTACTATATATAGAAAATTATTGATATAAGAAGTGTCTTAATTCTTTGGGCTTATTTATTATGCGGGTCGGAGAAAAGATTTTTGTATTGAAAATTAGATAAAATGGAGGAAATTTTCAATGAAATGAAAATTGAATATAAAAAATATTGGCAAATAGAAATGAGAAACCAATTATACTTAGTGGAATTGTCATAAAATTTAATATCTCCTTTATAGAAACTATTTAAATAGTTTCGTAAAAGGATATTACATAATTGTATTTAATTTTATATAGGATAAAATAATTTATACAGTGGAAATTTAGTAAATAGTATTGAATCAATTGTATTATAAATCAAATTCGATGAAAGTACCTACAGCAAAAAATTTCAAATTACTCGTACTATATGTTTAACTGTCAACCTATTAACATTTGCTTAACAGTCAATTAACATTTTATATTAATATACTAATATTTTTCAGCAAATTTTTATATAGATTTTGGGTACAATTTGAAAGTTTTAATGAAATATTTGAAAACGATTCCTCTATTTTTTATTATTATTAATATTTTTTATTAAATTAATAAATTTATTATAAATAATTATTGAAATATAAATTGAATTAGTTATTATCTTCGGAATAGTAAAATATATTCGAGATATTCCTATATAAAAATTAAAATATATATAAATAATCAAATAAATCGCATAATAATTTAAATATATATATAAAACCTTAATTGCCGAAGAAGATTAATATTTTTTCTATTTTTTGATAATTCATATAAATGATCATCCATAAATTTATTTGTTGATGATGTATTATTATCAAATTCATTTTTTGGTAAACGATTCATATAATTATATGTTAAATCACTATCACAACAATTTGTTCTTTGGATAAATTTTTGTGAAAAATCTTGTTTATATACTGAAATATAAATTGGTGCATCCATATCTAAATCTCTTATATTTGATTTTTTTTCTCTATCCATAATTTCACTATATATAATTATTATTTTGATTTTTTGAAAATTTTGTGGACATGTAATTAAAATAATTAAATAAATTTAAATTATTTTCGTAAAAAAAATATTTTTTTTACCTAATTTGTTTATATGATGAAAAATTAATAAATGCTCTATATGAATATTTGCATTTAGTTTTACTAAATATTGGTATTGAACCAATTTCTAATGCTTCTTGAGTTGTTGTTTTTGGTATATGAATATCATCTGTACCAAATCTGTTATAATGTGATATAAATTGCTATACATAAAATATTTAAAGTAAATTAAATTTTAATTTAAATGAAATTTCAAAATTTTACAAAATTTTACATTTTGTGATTGTTTATTATCATATGGATATGCTGCAAGACGTTTTGTCCAATCTGAAGTTTTAACATTATCACTGTAAATTTTTGGTGATTTAATGGCCAGTTTTAATGACATTTTTTTTTTGTACGTGTGTGAATATTCTTGTTGTAATTATTTTTATTATTAAATTATATAAATATATAAAAAATATAATATCTACATAAATAAAATATTTAATTTATATATATGTAGAAGAAAATCTGAAAGAAAAATTAAATGAAAATTATTTAAATTATAATTTTCAAAAATTGTATAATGAAAATTTGTAAATGTTGCATTGAGACATATAAATTTTGTTGTAGCAACATTTTTAAAAAAATGGGCAAAATTGTATATTCGAAATCTCAATTTGTAACCTTTTAAATTATGAAAAATAATTTTAATATTGGGGTGTAAATGTAGTCCGCCTCCTCGGGGTGCACTCTGGGTAATGCTAAATGGACTACAAATTTTTTTTTTGTTAATAAAAATGTTAATATTAACAACACCGATAATTTTTTATAAATTTGCAAAATTTCTAATTGTTTAATATTTAAAATTATAATTACATATCGGTTTTATATAATAAATAAAATATCTTTAATAGTCCTTATGCATTAAATCCTTTTAGTTAGACTGTACTCATAGTCCTTGTCGGAGCTATAGAAAATTTCTTAAAATTTCATAAGTTTTTGCAAGATTTCTGTTTGCAAAGCTTTTTTAAATTCTTACTATAGCAGCTGGCGGCGTAAAAAATTGCAAAATTATATTTAAAACATTTGAAACGTTTACAACAAGGATGAAAAATTATATACACGTTTGTTTTTCTCAATATATTAATAATTATGATTTTATGAGTGACACAAATTTCATAATTACTTTGATTTACTTATATAATTTTTTCGGAAAATATTTTAATTTAAACAAAACAATTTTAAGATTTTCTTTGGCAAAATTTAATATAGAAAAATCTTTTAAAACTTTTTCTTAGAATGTCTAGACTTTTCTTAAGCATTTAAACAAATAATTATTTCTGATTTATATTTATGACAAAATTCCTTCTGAAGACAAATAATATATAGAAAAAAGTATTTATATTATTTATTGTGCATTAAACTTTTCTTTGGTTTCAAGTGTTTCTTTTTTCTTCACTCGGAAAACGATTAGAAAAAGATAATCAAAATTTATTATTTAAATATACATATATAAAAAAAAAGACTATATATACAATTTTGAATTTAAATTTTTGTTATTTTCTTATGCTTTGCTCTTATAAAATAGTTATAATAAATTATTTGTATATAAAAGTTTGATTTTTTTTTTTATTTTTGTGCAATTTTGTTGAAAATTTTCTTATCATTTACCAAAACTTTAATATATATAAAAAATATTATTTGCTCAAAATATTTCAAAAAATGAAACAAAATTTACTATATTTTTCACATAAAAAGGTTTCAATTTAATACAAAAAAATATATTTTGTTCAAAAGTCCTTCGTAAATAACAGAGAAAATGTTTTCGAATAAAATTTTTCTTCAAGAAAAATAAAACTATTTAGAAGTATTTTTTTTTTTGTGTTGTATATTTACCCAGCATAGATTGAAGAATTGAGGCTGATATTTGAAATAATAAAAAGTTTAGTATTTATTTCTATAAAAAATTTAATTTACTTTAGATAAAATGTCTATCTGGATTTTCATATGATAATCAAGCAATCTAAATGAGTCTTTATACTTTTGAGAAATATTTAATGGAATTGAATTATAATTCCAAAACCAAAATACAAATGATCTCTAACTAAAAGACATATTCGTATCTAAAATAATAATTACTAAAATTTTAAATTTTTAATAATTAATTTAATAAATAATTTTTCTTCTTTAATATTAAACAGTTTCTTTAAAACAGAATCCTTAACATTAAAACAAAAATGTCCTTGTTGGAAAACATGAAGAGATTCGTAGCATAAGTGTTTCCACCTACTAGTGTTCTGACATTATTAATATTATTTTTTTTTATATCTTATTTGTGATATCATAGCAATGTTTTTATAGCAAAAAGGATATATAAAGACTTGAAATAATAAATGAAAAATTATGCTAGTGACAAGGATTTTTTTTTTTTTTTTTTTGAGAATTTTGTTTTAAAAAAATAAAGAAAAACTTGGAATTTTGCAGTATTATTTTTCATACTTTATAGCTCTATATATGAAGTGTTGTGTAATTACTCTTGAGATTTATATGATGTAGTAAATTCAAGTCTAACCTAAATTAGTATAAAAAAACTTAAAATTAATTTAAGGAAATTAAAAATATTTAAATAAAATTTAAATGATGGTATAATAAAAAAAATCGTGTTTTTAGTCGTTACTATTTTTTCTAACAAATTATAATACATATTTATGAAACTTCTGATAATTTTAAGTGTATTAATATTTTAACATCAATCTGTATAAAATCTGTTGGTTGTGAGTTAATATCAATATGGTATTACTGTACAGAGTCTCAGTCTTGAATTGTATTTCAAGGTGGATGGACGTATATGTGAAGAAATCAGAGGTAATGTTAATTTATTAAATTACTAAATTAATCTAATTTTGCTTTTACAGTTTAGGTGTAACAACATAACATTTAATAAATATCATAATGGAGTATAACACAACCAATTTGCATTAACATCATACAAATTTTCGTATTGCATACCCTTAGGATGAGGTCAGTAAAATTATTAATATTAAATTATAATTTGAACAATTTTACTTGATCCTTGATATTTATCGGAATATTTCAATACATTTAAAATTGTTGAAGTCTCGTATAGTAAAATCTAAAATTAGAATTTAAATATCTATATAGTATGTAGATTAAAATTTAATATTTATAAAAAAATATTTCGTACAAATTGATGAATCAGTTAGTACAAAATTTCGTCCTTTCTATTAAAACCAAAAAAAAATATGTATTTTCTAAAATTTGTATGTTTCTATTGATTCAATTTTATGTTGTAAACCAAATATTTATAATATTTAAATAAATAATATGATTTTTGATTTTTGAATCATTTTCTTATGGAAAATTCAATAGAAAAATGTCAGTTTGTTTACATTATGTATCTATACAAAATCCAACATAAAAAAATAAAAGGTAATTGTGTTATGAAAGGTCAAAAAGTAAATAAATATGTAAACAAAAAAAAATTTTTTTTTTCTTTTAGAATTCATCGAATTTGTGGATTTACTTTTATATATATTTGAAAGTCACAACATTATTTTACATACATATATATAGAAAAAATAAGATTTTCAAATAAACTTGTCAATGCCACAGGATGACATAATAATCCATTTTCTATATTCTATAATAGTATAGAAAATGGAACAACAACAAAAAAATTTCAACAACAATTTGTTTATTCAATCGAAAATCTTTAAACGAAATTTATGTTGTTGTTACTGGGAAAAACTGTAATCCTAGATAACAAATCTGAAATTGTCAATAGAAGATTGTCGTATATATATGTGTTATTAGTAGATCAAATTAGTCATTTTATAATTTAAATTAGTCTTTTGACACTTAAAATTTTCCCTAAATTAGTTTTGTTAATTTTTGCATACTGTGTGAGATACAATTCACTTTCAACTGTTCATCTCTTGTTATACAACTGTTATTTAAATGTTATCTGTTATTTATCTGTTATTTAACTCACAAAATTCATTATACAAATGCGATATTTAATTATTTACATTTCACTTTTGCTGATAGGAATTCTTTTGCTTTTGCTCACAGTTCACTTTTGCTAATCGGCTATAGCGCCGAGGAGGTTTCGAGTGGATCTCAGTTTAACATATCTGTCTATGTATAATATTTTTGCGTTTTTATCCAAATATAATAATGTGTATTCCATTAAAAGGAATTCATGTGTATCTCTCCATGGTGATGGTACAAAATTGGTTTTAATTGCTGAAACTTTAAATTAGCTTTAATCTATTGAACAATTTTATATAGTGGACTAATTTAACCTGCCAACACTATATACAATTTTTTATTGATCAAAATAAGTAAAGTAAATTTCGTAAACTTTTTTTACTATAATAAATCATTACTCATGCTCACCTGCCAACACCATTAAAATATTCTATTTATCTTTTTTAACAAAATGAATTCCAAATAATTGATCCTTATAATATATTTCATAATAAAACGTATATTTAATTATATCCTATTTTTAAAATGATTAATTTTGTGTGGAGTTTTACTTCTTCGATGATAATTTAATAAAATCGGTTTAATATTTAGAAAATCTTAAATTTTTTGGTTACCGCAACAAAGAAAAAATTTTGAATTTTCATTTTCGTTAAATTGATTTGAAGCTTTTAATAAATAATAATTATTCAGTTTATTATGTGATAAATTTCACATAATATTAAAAAAATTAAAGAGTTTTTCTGACATCGTTTTCTTATACATTTTTCTTCTTTTTTAAATTTATCTTTCTATTTAGATATTTTCGTTATATGGACAATCGCATAAAAGCATAATAATGCTATATAAATATAAATATCTTCTTTTTTTGAATAAAAAAAAAATGGAATTCCATTAAAATTCTATGTAAAGAATGCTTTTAAACGATTCGTTATCACTTACACACAAAAAAAAAATCTTGTTATAAATTTTATTTTTCTTTCATCATATTTTTTTTTTCTATATGCTTCTCTTTTTTTGTAAATATGAAATTTATGAAAATATTTTCACTTTGTGTAGGAGTTGGGAAAATAAAAATTGCCTTAGAGCGTTTTTCAGTCTTTTTATATATTATTATTTTTAGGTTTTGTTCTTACGACTGTCAGGATGTCAGTTTAATAGCATAGTGGGTATCTCTTTAAGAAAAGTATAGTGCTGGAGATATGAAAAATTTCTACTTAAATCCTCTGTACAGGATTCTATATAATTATCAATTAAATTTTTCTCTGAAATCTTTAATTTTTAGTCATGCTTTTTAAAATCAATGTAAATTTGGCAGATGAAAATATATATTTGTAACTGAATCAGATTTCACTTCACAGGTAACTATTTTTCTTGTTTCTTCTGGGAAAGTTAAATAGTTTTCCCTAATTTTAGTATAGTTAAATTACCAAAAATTCTAGTAAGTAGCTATATGAAATACTCCTTATTTTACCTTGAAAGCCAGACTCAATTTCATTTTTACTGAATTTTATTTTTCAGTTAAATTATATATGAAAATATTGCACATTCAGAAAAATATTTCATAGCAACAAAATGAATCTGTAAAAATGTTTAAATAATAATAATAATAATAATAATAAAAAGAATCCTTCTAACTTTTCAGACTTTATAATCAAACTTATTACATTTTTCATTCATTTTGGTATACTCTGAATTTTGTATTAAAGACTATAATGATTTAATATAATTTTTGGTATGTCAAATATTAGAATCACGTATACGTTAAAATTATTTATTACATATTTAAAATTGTAATAAATTTCAATATTAATTAATTGCATTTAATTTAATGACAATTAGTTTACTAGATTCAATTTAGCTATGTATCATTCACGGGAAATTTTGCTATAACAAATTTTTGTACGACTATAATTAAAGTTTTTTAAATTCAAAAAAAAACTTTTAAATAGTTTTCTTCTTCGAAATGTACTTGAAATAATTTCTAAAAAATTTTTTACTTTTAATATTGAAGAGTCCTTTTTGGTATACATTCTTTATATTTTTAAGTAAGTCGAATAATTGTAATGTAATACTCACTTAAGAATATTTTAGTATACATACCGCAACATTAAAATTGAATTTAATATTTATATAAAAAAGAAGAAATGGTACATAATAAAAATATGAATAATGGTAAATCTTAAAAGTTTTTTTATGTTCAAATTATAATGCAGATAATACGAAACGAAACCATGTAAAGTGTATAAAGTGTAACAATAGTGAACAAACATAGTTTATATATCTATATTAATTAATTAATATTCTTTAAAATTGAAATTAATGTTGTATACATTCTTGCTTATTGGTATAATATATATAATTATAAGAGATAAGAGATAAACTTAAAATTGCAATTTAAAAATTAAAAGTATAATTTAAGATGCCAACAATCTTAAATTTATTGAAAAAATATAAATTTTCTTGTGAAAATTATGAAAAATAGGAAATAATGATGGCAAAATTTGTAACTTTTGAAAGGACTAAGCAATTAACATTGATTAAAATTGTAAATTTTTATCACAGTATAAAAATTCCTACACACATATTATACAAATGGAAGAAAATTTCTCGCCTGAAGGTATACAAATTTATATATTGCAAAATTCTGAGTTAGATAATCCTGCTAATTATTTTATTTCCATATTTTTTAGTGAAATTATAAATGAGGAGGAATTGAACTACAACTCCAGAGCTGAAAATAGCGAAACTGATTGTTGATTGATCCAGAGTACAAAAATGCCATTTTCAATTATTTCTTTCAAAAATGTAAGTTTTCTAAATATCAAAATTTTTTTAAAAAATAATTAATTAATAATTTGCTATAAATTTTAGAAAATTGAAAACATGGGTTAAATATACAGAAAATTTGTTATTTCTGAACTGCAAAAACAATTAAACAGAATATCAATGATGAAAACTTTTATAAAGTCCTCGACAATTTTTTTACTATTGTTCCAACAAAAAGAGTTCTTTAACTTTTTTAATTGAAAAATAAAAATTGAAAATCCTCTACTAAAAATAACCTGGAAAAAAAATGTCGTTATCCTGCAAAAAAATGTACTCTGCTATAATAAAGAACTACAATGATACATAAAAATGGTTAGTAGGCACACACAGCTGGATATCTGCTTCGTTTTATGTTTGCTGGTTTGTTTTTGATATGATGAAAAACATATAAGTAAAAAAAATGAACATATGTTTTCATTAGCATCACAAGTCGAGCAAGATAATTTATGGCTTTGATTAAGATTAAGGTACAAAGTACAAAGAGGATTTTTTTTTCTACTATATGATATCGTGTTGTATATTGAAAGGAAAATTTATTTAGAAAAAAAAAAATATAGAAAAGTTGATAAAAAGAATTGAAATTGAAAAATATCTACTCAGAAAAGTCTTCGTAAAAATGGAATAATTTTACTTTGATGTTTATATATTTTTCCGTTTGAAAAACATTTTCATTATTATTCATTATATTCTTTTGTATTTCTTGATGGAAAAACCTGTAGGATCACATTTTTTTTATTATTTAAGTTGTAAATTTATTTATTGGAAAATCGTATTTTCTTTTTGTATTTGAGAATATTAAAATTCATTGGAAATTTATGTTTATTGAATGAGATAATTTACAAATTGTATCAGAGATACTTTGGTATCTATAATACAATGATATATTTGCTAGTACATATATATATATATTTTTTACTTAATATGATAATTGGCCAGAAATTATAAATATTATTGATACTACAAGTAAGTTTATTAATTGTTTATTAAGTTTATTATAATACAAGTAAGTGGATAAATTGACAAGGATTCCTCGTACAGAGACTTTTCAAAGCTTATATTGTACTCCTGTCGATGTCTCCATTTATTCTTCAGTACACCAACTCATCTTGTAACTTTTTTTAATCAACAAAATCCATTTGACAAGTCATAATTTTCTTGCAGTATTTATATAGATTCATTTCAAAGTGTCATTTCACTAATTTATATAGTCTCTACACTCTACAGTCTACACCCATAGGAAAAGGTCACATCAATTTTCAATGTTTTTTTTTATTATCTAAATTTAATTTTAAATATCATTTTAATATTTTTCATTTTTTTTTAGAAAAAAAGTTTCCTTGCAGAAATAATTTCATGCCACAAAATGAAAACATCTAAATTAAAAATTTTGACTTGGAGATTTGTCATTTAAAATATATGTATAAATTATTGTCAAGGGAACAATTTCAAATTTAAATGCTTCAAAATTTTTATATTACATATAATAATAATATAATTTTATTAAGATTTCTTTTTAACAAAAAAAAAATTTCCCAGATTTTCAGAATTTTATTAAACTTAGAGAAAATGGGGGAAGTACCATATATAATTTTCTTACTACTACTATAATATTTTAGGTCGTAAAGGAAACAGCCTTCAACATAAATGAGTTATATAATATTTTCATTAAAAATGTAAAGAGAAAACTATAACATCAATTTTCCTTTAAACTTTTTTAGGTTATGAAAAATAAATAGAAAATTTTGTAATATTATTTAAATATTTAAAATTTGCGTAGAGGGTAAATGTAAAAATGTAGCCTTCTACTTTTACTATTTTGAAGTGCGAGTAATGTGCTCTAAAACATAAAATATGTATAAAAAAAATTCAAACATAATTTTTTATATGTTAACAGTAACATAAAATGTTATGTTTTAAATAGAATATTATCATATTTTATATTTTAATCAAAAATTTAGAGAAGTTGTATATGGGATACAAATTTTTGATTGTCAACAAGAAAATGAAATTTTATGATTTTTACAAATTTTTTGTATTCATTTTTTAAAGAGGTTTTTGGTTTGGGTGATTTATTTTTAGTAGAAAATGTAAAATTTATAATTTTAAATTAAATTTTATGAAAAAAAATGTAAATGTGAAGTAGTTTTAGCAGTTTTTGTTGGTTTACCAAGTCTTTGTAATAATATTTCGCTTTCGCTAATAAATTAAAGTGTGAAATCGACGAATGAAGCTAACATTTCCTGTGTCCAAATCGAATTAGAGAGTCAGTTATACACGATATCCTTGTAAGATTGCAATGAAAGCTAAAATAATTTTAATATTCTGTTTGATATTTTTCAGGAAGTCAGGACAGGCGACGAATACTAATTCAGTATGAGTCTTCTGATTAATTTTTCACTAGTTATCTAAAAAAAACATAAATTTATGTCCATTTCTCTTCATCATAAATTGATATTTAATTTTGCAATATTTGATTCTGAATTTGGTATATGATTCTTAGACTTTTCATTTATTATACAAATGTATTAAATTTTCCAATTTACTAATTAATCCTTTTTTTTTTAGCTAAAAATTGTATTAATATTTTAATTTAAATCAATATATTTTTTTTACTTCAGTAAATTCCATTAAAAATATATTAATATCGATTTAAAAATTATAAAAAAAAATATGTATATAGCTACACAAAATTTAAATTCAATTTATAAATTGAATATATAATAAGGATCTTATATATACATATACATATATATATATATAATTTTCCAATATTTACGTAAAACCATTAAGGACTTTATTCTATGAACCATTGGGAAAATTTGCAATTCAAATATAACAAAAATATTATTCAACTACTATTTGGTATATATACCAGAGTATCTCTACAACATTATAAATTTTTTTTCGACAACTATAGCAAAAAAAAAGGGAATATTGTACTGTAAAAACAATTGAATATAAAAATAATATCCAACAGAATCGTTTTTGAGAAAATATATGATCTCTAATATACTATAATAGTATAGAGAAAAGTATCATTGTAGATTTTTGCATAATGATTACAATCATTTCGAAATGGCAGCTTGGATAAATTGGATAAAAATTCATTGATTGATGAGTCTCTATATATATATATATTTTTTTTTCTGTTAGGAATAAAAAAAAAACTACAAATAGGAATTATTTTTTGTTTTAAGGATTGTATAACATCAAAACATAAATAATGTTGATGATGTTTTGAACTTAAATATAAAAAAAAAGAATTATATGCATCAGATAACGATAATGTGTTGAGTGGTAAAAAATACTATACTAAAAATTCTGCATTAATAACTGACAAAATAGTGAAGTTTTTAGCATTAATTATTCAGAATAAAAATTATAAGTATATAAATTACATTTCATTTGTTAATAACAAAGTTAATATTATAAAAATTATAAATTTTCAGTTTTAAATATTTTTTAGGTATATGTATATGTATTTAATTATTGCCAATAGTTTCAGGATTCATCAAACTTTGTAACTTTTATATTATACCATTTTACAAAATTAGGAAAATATTATTATATATATTATATAATTTATTCATTTGATTTTAAAGCGAAAATTACAGAGAAAAATCACTTAAAATGCAAATTCATTTTAATCTCTATATTCTAATAGATATTTGAATAATGGCAATTGTAATAAAATGGTATGATTATATATACTTATACATTTTGCAATTATAATTTCTGTAATTTTAAAATGTTTCTATAATTTAAGATTTACTGCAAAGATGCGATTTGAAATTATTATTATCAACGAAATGAGAAATTTGAAATTAAAAAAAATATCTTAATTTCTTTTTTACATTATTTTAATTTTAATTTTTAAATTCTGAAATTTATTTAATTCAAAATATTATTAATATTTAGAAGAGTTTATTCAAATCAACAATATTAACATGAAAAATATTTTCAAAATTGGTTAAACTTTAATCTTTTTTATATAATTTTCAGTGGAAAATGATAGTTTTTCCTGAAAAAAATACTCCTACATTTTTTTACTTATTTAGATATTTAAACAAATATAAACTAATTCAAAAACGGAAAATATTTTATTTGAAATAAAGAATTTTTCAAACTTTATTTTAAAAACTATGATACTTTCTTATGAAATGAAAAACTTTTGAAGAATTTTGCAAATATTATTGTAGATAATAATATTCTACAGAGAAGAAAAAAAATTATAGTTAAATATTGTTTAAAAACTATGAAAGTATAAAATATAAAGTTTTTATCATATTCATGGAATTATATAGTTTGGGAAAAACGATTCTATTTTAAGGAAAATATTGTTTGTTTTAAAATTGGACTAAATTTTTATGAATTTCAACGTTTATAAATTAAAACAAATTGTATTTCTGCAAAAAATTAAATTTTCTATATTTTCTATATGAAAAATACGTGGTCAATTATAAATTAAATATTTTCTAAACAAAAATTATTAATTAAACAAAATTAAATCTATTTATCAGTATAAATTTCCCTATGAAAATATAATTCTGCACCTGAAAGTATGCAAAGTGATCTTATATTAAATAAAATTATAGTGATCCTGCTAACTAGCGTTCTAAATCTAACTGGAGCTCATGTTCGCAGCACAACTATTATAAATGTTCATATTAGATTAATTCAAATTAGCTATAATTTAGAACTAATTAAAAAGTCTTGAATGACATCTAAAAATCTTAAAAAATCAACCCTAAAATCAAAAATTACCCCCAACTGACATAATAATATAAAATAAATCTAAACATAGAGCAAAAAAGTTCTCCCCATCCATCTGTTTATTTAAATTTAACAACACGCCAACCGTTCCGCTAAAAAATGTTCGGGAAATCTCACTTTAAATTCAGATCCACTAAGTTCAGCTACATGGTCAATAGATTGTCTTCTAAATTAACAAGCAATTTTCCGGTAACAAAAGATCTAACTCGACCTGAGCTATTTAAAAAAATTTAAGCTATAATTTAATCGGTTCAAAAGAATCTCTAAAAACATCCTTTAAATCCAAAATTGCCCCAAAAACGTGTTTACTGGCCAAAAAATGCATAATAATATAAGTCCCTTCTTTAATAACATCGGCGACTTAGCCGGAACAAAACCTAAGGACATGGTTCGTTTCCTGAATACCACAGGATGGTTTTAACTATGCCCACAGCTGCCATAACTATAGCTCAGTGGTCGCGAGAGTGAGTAGTGTCAAAACGGCGCAATTGCGCTAATTGGAGTCACCTGTCTTGTCTGTCGTTCGGGTACTCGCCACTTGAACCAACCAACCAATATAAAATAAATGCAATCTCAGAGAAAAATGTTCTCTCCATCTGTTAATTTAACATCATGATGATGATGAATAATTCTTGTTAAATTTTAATAAATACAGATGAGATGATCAGAATGATTTTGTCCGTTGTGTGTGTCGGACGTGCGCCGCCGGGTAAGTAATTATATTTAATTTTTTTATTGTTTTTTTATTGCTTTTTTTGTATATTTAATTGAAAGTAATTAATTAAATTAAATTAAAATTTTATTGCGCATAGAATAAAGGGGTTTGCGCATTTGTTCGATAAATTTATATTATATATTTATTTTTTATGTGTGTGTGTTAATTTTTTAATGGTTTTAAATAATAATGATAAATATTTTAATTTTTTTTTAAAGTATATAAGTTTATATTCAATAAATTATTTTTTTTTTGTGTAGTTTTATATTAAAAAAAATATTTGTAATTTATTCTTTAATTTTAATTAAATTAATTTTTTTCGAAATTAATTTTTTCTACAAGAAAAATGTTAAATTATATCTTTTTAAAAATGCAAAGAATTAAAAATTTTACATTATAAATATTATATGAAAATCAGTAATGATCATCATCAAAATGGTACAGCATTGAACCACTACTGAATCAACAACATGCGACTACAAAGGTCAGATCTTTTTTCATTAACTTATTATATTATATTATATAAATTATGACCCTCCTTTTGTTACTCTTGATTACTCCCATTCCTTTCCTGAATATGTATATACATATAATATTGTGATTCAAAATTTGAATCATAGTTATACGCTAGTTCTTTATTATTCCGAAATAATGGCATAGTTTTTTTTTTATTATTTTAAGTTGTTTTTATTACTACATATTAACGTGTTAAAAGCTTATTTCGAAAAGAAAATGATTCGCCTGTAAGTATGCAAATTTAACTTATATATGTTTAAATATTTGATTTCTCAATTAAAAGATTTAAACTAATAAAAAAATGTCTTCCTTATTTTATAGACGGCAAGACTACAGTAGAACAAGGACATATTTTTTTCAAATTCATAATAATTATTTTTCTTTTAGGCCATTCAAAGTCATATTTAAAAAAATTTAATATTTTCCAAGATAGTGTCCTTTCACATTACCAAAGAAAAAAAATTATTAAGCTTTTTGAAGTAATAAATTTAAAGCAATTTAATCTGAAAGGATTCTAATATTATAATATAATAACTTTTTTTCTCACTTTTTAGTCTTTAGAAACTTTTGCCAAAAAATAAAAACAAAATCTCATCAAATTGAATTACCAGTCATTTTGAAATCCATTAAGTGAATTTGACGCCATAAAATTGTGATAAAACGTCAACCCTTTTATATAAATACTTTTATTTTTTTATTTTTTATCTATCACCCCTTTAAATTTTGTGTTTATGTTAACGCACATTGCTTTCATTATATCCTTCCGGTTCTTATATGTTGTTTGTTTAGTAAATAAAATAAATAAAGGATTTATCAAGACTTTTCTATATATAGTATAGGATATGTATATAAAATAAAATTATATTTTAAGATGCTTAATTTTAACTCATTTTGGAAAATCTTTTAAAGTTTTTCTGTTGTTTTCTTCCTTTTTTTTTAAATTATACCATAAAGAAGAGGCATAAATGAGGATTGTTTTCTTTATGGTTTTTATAGGTTTATTGACTTTCATTATTTTATATATACCAAAGTTACCAAGTATAAAAACTATTAAGTGACTATTAAAGTGTTTTAGAAGAAAAAACAAACGAAAGATTATAAATTTTTCAATATTTTGTGTCATAAAGATTTTGGTTTAATCAGAGAGTTTTATGAAGTAGTTATATGGAACTTGTGAACAATATACACGTATATTCAGCCTTTTTAAGGTAATTTTTAGTATTAAAAATTTTATTCGAAGCTCTAACCTCGATCTGGGCTAATTAAAAAAAATTTTGAGCTATAATTAAATCAGTTCCAAAAAAATCCCTACAAGCATCGCTAATATCCTAAATTGCCCAAAAACCTGGTTAACTGGTAAAAAAATGCATAATAATATAAAATAAATGCAATCACAGAGAGAAATGTTCTCCCCATCTGTTAATTTAACATGCGATGAATAATTCTTGTTAATAAATACAGGTGAGATGATCAGAATGATTTTGTCTGTTGTGTGGATCAGACGTGCGCCTCCGGGTAGTAATTATATTTAATTTTTTTTAATTGTTTTTTTTTTATTGCTTTTTCTTGTATAAATTGAAAGTAATTAAATTTAAAATAAAAATTAGCGCATAGAATAAAAGGGTTTGCGCATTTGCTCGATAAATTTATATTTTATATATTTTTTTTATAGTATATCAAATAAATATTATCATGTATCCAAGTCTACTTTTCATTAATTACATAGTATGAATTTTGATCCAGTTCTCCTTCTGCCTGCAGTGGAAAACTTGTTAATAGAAAGATAGATAATTATATTTAAATATTAAGTATATATAATTTTCAATCTTAAATATTGTCTGTTATCAAACCATTATAAGAATTTTCACATTAAAATATCTTAGTGAAACATTATTTCAATTTCGGTTAAAAAATAATAAAAACATTACTTATTTTTTTAACCGAATTTGAAATACTTTTCGTACAATTCTTATTTAAGCGTTATTTTCCTTGAAAATTTTCTGAAAATATTTCGGCGAAAATAACAGAAAATCATTATCTGTTACACTATTGAATTTATTTATCAATATTTTTCATAATATTTTCCTAGGAAAACCTTCCAAAAAGTAAAAAAAAAATGATATTGATATTTATATATATTTCCATTTAAATTCAACTTGATATTTTCATTAAATAAAAATGCCACTATATGTACACAATATCATATTTCATATATTTTTTTATAACTTTTATACAAAATATAAAAATTATTAATAAAAAAAAATTATATATCCATGGAAATGTCAATTTATGCTTCCGGCAAATATAAAGCCACATTTAATATTATGATATCTGGGCGAAAGAATCAATTTATGATTTATAACAGCGGAAACCAAAAAAAAATATACATACAATACGAGTAGTAACCAAAATGGTCATTGAATTATTTAATGAACCTTAAACATTCAATGGAAAACTTTAATATAATATTAATTTTTTATGACAAACAAAAAATTTGATTTATATTATAAAATATTATTATTATTATTTTGCAAAAGGTTTTTTAATTATTTTGTGGAAAATATTTTACACAATTATATTTCAAATTTATTAATTTAATTTATTTTAAAGAGAATTTTAAAAATATATTTTCAATTTAAATAAGTATTTATTATTTTAATTACAAAATCAAAATTATAATTTATGATAATTTAAGATTGTGGTATACAAAAATCATATATGTATATCCTTTTTAATCTGTTAAACGGACAAAAAATAAATGTTATGTATGTATTATATTTCCATTAAATTATTTTCTTCAAAGATTTTCATTTATAATCTAAAAAATCATAAATTTTCGGTAATTTTTTCATAAATTTTCATTTGTTGTGATCGTCATTTTTGTTAAGTTTTTCCCCATAAAATTTGTGAAATTTTGATAATTTCGTAAATTTTTGTAACTAAAAAATGTATTTTTCTAAATTTCAATTTATACTTTAAATATTTAAACTTATATTATTTTTTAGCTTGCAAAAAATAAGTATTTCCTTGGCCTTTTACCATATGGCACAAGTAGTTGGGGCCGTGAGGCCAGGTTATCGGTCCAAACGGACCAGTCCAACTGCTCATTTACCTAGTTGTGTGTCTAGAGGCAGGTCGCAGACAGGCAGGTGGACACGTCCACCTTCAGTTGCTCTAGTTTCTTTACATCATTCATAGATTTCATCTATACATCATATATACATTATATACTTTGTAGTATATAACATTCGATATATGAGGCATTCAGGAGACGTGATGGCAGAAAAGCTGCCTGATCTAGTCCGGGTGACAGAGAAGCTGCCTGATCTAGCTACCAGACCATCAGACCACCATATAAAAACTTAATTATATTCTGACATTATTTTAAGGGAAATTATCATTCATTATTATCATCTATCATATTTGGCCCAGAGAGATAAACTATATTATATATTTCACTATTTTGTCTTTACGACTTCATTAAGATTCAATTTATATAATATAAATTTTAAGGTAAATCCTGTAATAATTTTATATAAAATTGAATTTTATTTAAATTGTTTAACTATGTAAATTTTCTTCTCTTTTCTATATATATTTTATATTCAACGAAAAATGCTTTTAAGGATAACATACGTTTTATTTTCCTGTTTAAATTTTAACGTAAGAAAACCATATAGCTACTACTCTTGATTTTTCGGAAAAAATATATAAGATCCTTTTTTTGGAGGATTGGATTTTTTTACACAAAAATCAACTCAGAAATGGAATAGAAACAAAAATGATTTTTTTTTTGTTTGAATAAAATTTAATCAAAATCGTAAATTTTCCGCACGAAATGTGACGTTAATGAAAATATATACATATATGTAAAATATGTAATGTATTTGTTCATATGTATATATTTACCATTAATAACAATTTACACACAGGTTCTATAATTATAAGAATTTCAATATTTGTAAGGATAGATCCTTTAGAAATTATTTTGTATATACATACATACTAAGCAAAAAACTTGTTTTAAATACTTTTCGGATGTAATAATTTTATTTTCATATTTTCTTGGTTTTCAAGTATAATTTGGGTAAAAAGCATTAAATAAATTAAGTATTTAAATAAAAAGTTATGAGGTAAAATAGGATTTTGTGAGATTCACAATGAAATTGTATTAATGTTTTTGCACTAAGTTGTAATTATTTCAAGTAGAAAATTTTACTATAGTAAATTTTAATATATGTATAACATATTTTTTTCTTACAGAATTATAATTGGTGTTAATCGGTAATTTGATTAGAAGAGATTGAAATGTTGACAAATTTATATCTATTACTTCGAAATTAACTTCTCCCGTAAAAATTATAAAACTCCTACAGAAAGTCACGTTTAGAAAAATCATTTTAATCACAAATGACCATAAATTGCAGTTTGATAGTATTTTTTAACTAACAGTGTAATATCTTTTATAAAACTGTTTATTTTCTGTTAACTAATTGTTAAGCTTAAGCTGTTATCAAACTGTTAGACAATTTAATTGTAATTTTTACGTAACTCATTACTAACGTGTCTTGTGTAAGTAAACTAATTTCGTATATATGCATATATAAAATTAATTTTTAGTAATTAAATTTCAGTCTTGATCAAATACCCGAGGAGGAAGGACCGCTCTCGTTTTCCACATTAATTATTTTATACATAAATATTATTCAAATAATTAAAATTTTGTATCAAATTTTCGTATTAATTTAGCCTCCAATCCTATATATATCCTGTAAGTATAATTTCCATAAATATTTTCCTATTAATTCTGAATTAATTTTATTTATAGTGAAATGAAATTCGATTCAAACACAACTGAAATATTAACCATCAGATATAAATTATTATTGTTTATTTACAATTTAAATGCAATTTAATTGACTTCCGCTAAAAGCTATTGAGTTCCTGTTTATTATTATTTGGATGGTAAATTAAATGACAATAGTATAAAGTCTAGTCGTTGAATAATTAAATTCGAATTATAATATTTTGATAAATTTTGAACAAAATTGTGATGCACAAAATTGTCATAATGAAAAATTAAATTTCTAATATAAATTAACAAAATTTAATCATCCTAACAAATTTACCTATGTATGTAATATTTGATAATTTGATGTTACAGTACGCTCTTGTCTATGTTGATATTATACACCATAAACATATGTCATTTATTTTTTTAAATTTTTGATTATTTCAAATAATTTCAGAATATCCAAAATTTGAAATCAAAGAGACAAGGAATTTCATATGAAAATGTGATGAAAATACAGCAAATTTTCAAATAACTTATTCCATTTTACATAATTTCTTTAAAGGATTTGCATTTTTTCTATAGTACCACCAGATTAGATCATAAAATGTCCTTCAGATTATTTTACTTTGCTAAAAAAATTAATTTAAACATTAGTACTCACTTTATTTATATCTCAAACGATATTTAATGATAATTTGAATCAAGAACATTTAATTTCTGTAATTTAAAGGTTTCAAATATTTACAAGGAAATTAATTAAGTGAAATTTTCTAATTCCTCTAAACACTTTATATTTAATTCCGTGAAAATACTTAATTCCGTATAATAAAATTGTATATTGAGAGGAAATTTCTATTTAAATCCTTTATTATATTAAATTTCATGATTATTATTATTATTATTTTTTTTGTGTTTTTCGGTATAATTTTAATTAATCAGTTTAAGCACGCAAAGTATAATCAGTTTTTTTTTTGGTTCCGTATATAGAATTTTGAATGAAACTATATAGTTTATATAAAGAATTTCATTTTGCATGTTTTAAGGATATTAGAGAAATCCTTTTTCTACAAATTGTTTATAATAATTTACAATTAAATTGAAACATTTTTTTTTTATATTAATATCGGATTATATTTTTGGTTTGAAACCTTTTACTCGTATATAAAAAGTTTGTGATTTTTTGATAGTGGAAATGATGAAAATAATTATATAATAAATTGGATACTGTTAAGTAAATTGTTATGCTTCATTTTATACTCACAAGTAAGTCTATATTTGTAAAATTAATTACAGTATTTAATATATTTTATATTTTAGTTGAATTTCACTTTGATGAGGAAATTGTTTGGCGAGATATTTATTAACAAGCCATACCACAGACGATTGAAATCAGCTGAAATAGTGACCAAAGGAAATGAAAATGTTATGAATTCTGGCTTGGACCAAAGAAAATAATTATAAAACAACAAAATTTTTATATTTTCCAATGATTTTAATATCAATTCAATCATCGTATTTGTGAAGTCAATGATGGCAGTAGATTTTTTTTTTAAATTTTAACTCCTAAAATTATGTTATTTAATAAAATAGCAAAATATTATTCGATAATTTTTTATATAAAAATAATAACATAATTTTAGGAGTTAAAATTTAATACTGGTGGTATATAAAGTTATAAAATTATGAAATAATATTTTGGTCTTATATTTAATCCTTTAACTTCATGGGAAATGATATAAACATTATTTAGTTGACCTAATAGAAAATTTCGTATATTTTGTTTTCATTTTCGTATTATAAACACACAAAACTCCTTTAAGGAAAAAATGAAAAAGTCCTTGGATTTTATGAAACGATATGGTATACAATTTTTATATTATTAAATTTTCTTATTATTATTTTACTTTAGATTCGAAATCCTTTTTTCCATGGTGCTGGTAGCAATGCTGGTAGCTTCTATAATTTTTTTTATTAAGTCCATTTAATTTATATCTGAACCATATATACTGGACCCAAAATGAAAATCTTCAATACGAAGGAAACTAGACAGTCCTTACCTTTAGACTTTTAGAATAAACAAAATAATATAGTCAAATTTATATTTGTTTATTTGTACACAAAGAAAATTTTAAGGATTATCTTAAAATAAAAGTAATACAAGAATGAAAAGTAACATATCGTCAATTAAATATTTTAGTGTTCAACGAATGATTATATAATAATTAAGATCAAAAAATTAATAATAATTATTATAATTGATGAAATAGGAAATATGTGAATCATAACAAAAGTAGATATATTGTGTACGTTACGTAGAACTTAATATTTTTTCAAAAACTTAAGTTATTTTTTAATATTTTAATTAGAATCATTGATGTAGAATTGAATAATGAAATTTACTTTTTTTTTAGGATTTTGTGGTTAACAAACATACGCAAGCAAAGGTCTAGAAAATCCTTAGTCATTTCAATCCAAGCACAAAATAAAAAATATACTTTGATACTTATTTCAAAAATTTATTTCAGATACTTTGCCTTGGTAGTATAATTTAGTATATATGGATTGAAACTCGCCATATAAATGGATGAAGGCAATTGAACCCACAAGTAATAAGGTGACTATTTAAATTTATAATTTTATGTTGGAAAAACAAAACAACATTGGACAAAAAAAAATATAATATAATTTTTTTTTTGTGTTATATAAAGTAGGAAAAATATATCCATAAAATTTTCATAAAAAATGTAAATTAAATTCTAACCAAATAATGTAAATCCTTTGAGCTTATTTTTTTTTTTTTGAAAAATCCATATAATAATTTTTTGCAAAAAAATAATAATAATAATAATAGAAGTGATCTGCGTATCGCTTTCAATTTATTCCTTATATATAATATTTTGCAAGACAACAACAGCAGCAACAACAACAAAAAATATTATATCCTTTTATGATTTTGCATAAGAAAATGGAAAAATAATATATTATATATTTTCCAGACACAAAAAAAAAAGAAAGTATCATCTTTACAACAGAAGGAAAATTTGGAAAATCTCAGTTCTAACAAAGAACAAATGTTTCTCTGGTATAGATTCAAATCTCTGACAACTGCATAAAAAATGGGGAGGACATCAATACGGATTGGATTACTAAGAGAAATTCTTGTCATTTTTTATATTATAATATTGAATTTTATATTTTTAATGTTATCAGTTTTTGAAGAAAAAAAACAAAAAAATGATTGGGAAATTTTTTTTTTTTTTTTTGATTTAACATGAAAATTTTGTTATATTAAAAACGGAAAATATTATATAAGAAAAATTCAATCTATTAAATATGACACACATATGAAATCGACTGAACATTTTAGTTCCTTATATAGATAAGTAGTTCGAGTTGTCAAATTAAAATCGATATGATTCTCGAGTACGAGAACAATTTTATGTAGTTGAAAATTTTAAAATCTATTGACAGTTTTTGAGTTTAAATTTGTAAATTTAATTTTTTTTTAAAAGAAATTTTCTTAGTTTATTGATGTGAATTTGATTTATAAGTGAGTTAAATAATATAGTTTAGTTTTATATAGTGTCAGAGTTTAGGTAAACGTATTATAGCTTTAATTCGATATTATACATTTTACAATAATTATTTTACTTTTAGGTTTTGTTAGTTATGTTTGTGCTATGATGTAGTGGATGGACCAACTAATTTACATATTTTAATTTGCTATTTTCAATCAAATATAAAATATTTTGGTATAATTCGCGGAAGACATTGCAATTAAAGGTAAATTATTTAAATTTTCTATTCAAATTTAATTTTATTAATTAGTTTTTACTTATTATTCTATATATTATTCATCTTGAGAGCCTTCTTCTTCAGTTGTAAACATCTTGAATTGTTAATAAACAGTTAAATTAAATATAAATTTGGTGTAGAGGCAATGAGATTTACTGAGTTTGACTTAGACATTGAGGTGATCGAAAAATTTAAATAATATTTATAAGTAAAACTATCAATTTGAAAATAAATCATCTCATTCAAATACTACCTTTACTTTTTTAGCTCCACAATCCAATACAGAGCCTAAGCATTGAATTAAAGTTATCGCTAAGTGGCGTACAACAAGATTTAATTATATGTAATATGTAATTAAATTATCATTTAAATTAAATGATTGGTAATCAATAAGATACCAAACTTGTGGAACTCTATATATGTACATACTATGTAGTAGCTTGAATGACAATCCTTTTTCTATATCGAAACAGTTTTGAATTTTCCATTTTCCAGAAAAAATAGAATTATCAAAATTTAATATAATTTTTCAAAAATAAATCATTCGAAAAAAAAACGTGGAATTGACAAATGGGACCAAACATTTTAATTGATTTAAGTTAATATTTTTTTGTATATATATTTAATATTTAATATTTAATATTCCTAAAATTTATTGGATATTATTTAATGGTATTTAAAATTTTAGTATAAAAAGTTTTTATTGAAAATTTTTTTTTACTCAATTTTTGTTTTTGTTTTGCGAATATTTCATTTGTTTTTTTTTTTGGTTAAAACAAATGCTAACATAATTTTTTTTATATACATTTATGATTAAATTGAAATAAATTGCTCTAACAATAACGACAAAAAAACAATAAATTAGTATATAAAATACCTAACTGCATAAGAAAGAGCATTATTTTTATGTTGTATACATAAATTTTATAATATAGAAAGATAAAATTTTTTTTTATGTACTATATAACTTTGATTTATTTAAAATTTATGATAAATCATAAAAAAAAATATTATTATTATTATTTGAATTTGTAAAATTTATGATTATTATTGGTATATATAGAAAAATTTCCATAATTATACAAAGAAGATACGCGAAGGATATTATATTGGAGAGACGAAACCATCATCTGCTGAAGGATACATTGAAATAATTGTGGTCTATATAAGAAGCAATGAATTTGATCTAAATTTACTTAGTTAACATAAATTTATGGGGACAGGGACATAGTTGAAAAGTGGACAACACGCAACGCAATGCTTGATAGTTGAGACAATTTTCTATCTATGCATAGTTGCCAGATAAATTATTTAATTAATATAAATCTCTTCACTAGAAAATATATTAAATTTCCGAAATCATTTAAAAATTTATCCGAAATGTTTGCCAATCTCTTCGAATTCAGCAAATTTTCATATAATAGTTAAACTCAGTTATCTTAGCTTGCTTCTGCTATAACATCTCTACATCGATTCAGTACATAATTAGGCAAAATTGTTCTTTATTTTCTTAATTGCAAAAATAGCTCCCTTAAAAAAAAATAATTAAGAAAATTTATATTAAATGTTTAATTGCTCGCTTTTCCATTTTCTTCCATTAACATTTTACTTGTATATATAATTATTTTTCGGAAATGCTCTTTAAATATATATTTTAAGGACTCCTCATAATGAACTCCAAAATTTCCTTTAAAAGATTCTCCAACAACAACAGCAAAAAAAAAACACACAGTTTTCTACTTAAAAATATAAATTTGACGAGCCATAATTAAATCCTTATAGTATTATCCGTTTAAAACTGAACAGAAATTGTTTAATTTTCTTGTTTTTTTTTGGAAAACTAACAAAAAAAAAATTTCCATCCTACAAAAACTGGAAATTTTGTATTTTAATTTGTTAGATAAGCAATTTTGTATCAAAAATTTATTTTTTTTTGGAAGGAAATTACATGTTTAATGTTCCCAGACAACTTAAAATTGTCAAAAGAATAATGATTTTCACAACATAGGAAAAGAATTTATGCAAAAAAAAAATTATTTCGTTTTTTTTCCATTTCAGTTTTTTTTTTTGTGTTTGAAATATAAATTTTCCTACTTCTTCAATATCATTTTAAATGGTATATAAATACTATTAATTCTTCCCAGACATGCAAAACAAGGAGTTAGAGTTTTTCTACCAAAAAACTTCAAGAAAACAACACAAACATAAATTCTAAAATAACATTGAAAAGGATATTCAAAAAGTTTTTCAGATAATAATAATTTTTCCAGTTTTGTTTATTCAAAAATATTCAAAATAATTTTTATATAATTTTTTTAAAAAAATTTAAAGCCATAAAATATGAAAATTTATATATAAATTTTCCCAGTATTTTGTGGGGGGGAAACCGAGAATCTTATAAAATTTATCTATATGAAAAATTTGCCATTTATTTTATATTTGAATAATTAATTAAATTTACTTTAAAACAAATTGTAAAAATGATATACGAGTATTTGGTATATAATATAGAAAAAATTTTTAATTGTAGAGATTTATTGGCTTTGTATATGATTCCAGGTGCTCTTTTAAAATATATTCTTAAAATTTCATAATTATGGAAAATATTTTTAAATGAAATATAATCTAATTAGAGTTTGCACCCCCAATTTGCGCTTTGGTACAGAAGGAAAACGAACATAATTTTAAAGGATATATTCAGAAAAATGTTTTGGAAATAAAGTTTATACGATTTACGTTTAAAATTCATGTATAAAGAGTTTTGTTTAATTAGGTTAAAATATTTAAAAAAAAATTTAGATGAAAAAAAAATGTAATACAAGGTAAGAATTATGTTATGAAATAAGGGTTTAAAAGGATATAAAAGTATTTAACAAAATATTTTACTACTTTTTTTTTTACAGGTAGAAATTTGATTTCTTCAACAAAAAATTCTTCTATTGGAGGGCGAGAAAAAAAAGATGTCCTTTTATTGCCACAGATTTAAAATGTTCTGAGGATTTAAATATAGATAAATTTATTTTGTTTAATTTTTTTTTTTTTACTAAAATGTTGAATTATATTTTTTTAGGTTTTTGCAGTACGACGAGAAATATTTTTGAATTTGTCTCTTGATTTTTGGTTTTAGTAGAAAAGAATCTTTTTGGTTCCGACCATGTTGGATTTTTAATTAACACAAAAATTATGTTGACTCGAAAGTATGAATAAAATTTATACCTGAATTCATTAGCAACTCATCTCATTAAGAGATTTTATTTAAATAAATTTACATTTATTAATTTGTCATTATTTTTAGGCAACAATTTGGAAAGATTCAAATATGTAATAGGATAATGTTGATGGATCAAATATTAAGAGTAAATCAAATTTTAATTAATTTCGCCTGAAGGTATGCTATTTATAAATATAATAAAGCTAGTGTTGTATAGTATAGATAGAGTGCAGTTCTCTAAAAAAACTTTAATTCTATTTTCTGATCGCGTCTATCCTCCAACTAAATTCTAAATTTTGTATTTAGTATCGGTCTTAGAAACTGTTTTCTTATACATAATTGAAATCTAAAATATACATAAAAAAATTTCGTCCTTTCTTTTTTTGAAATAATCGTTATGAACATAAATAACAAATCAATTATGCGCAAATTTTTAAAGATAAAAAAATTAAAGATTTCACATTATATATTTAATTAATATTAGTCTTTAAATTTAATCTCTATTTATGTCATGATATTTAATGATTTATATTGCATTAAATGACAGCTTTTTGTTTCAGGTTCTCGTTATGTTGTGTTAACACACAAAATCGAGAAAAATTTGAACATTAGATTTCGTTCAAAATTTCCAAAAACCTTTTGTTATTATATTTGTTTAAAGATTTCAATCATCAATTTATCTTTTCCGTTTCCGTTTTTTTTTCTTCTTCGTCTTCTATTATTTTGCCAGCCAATAGCAGAGAGATAAAAAAAAAGCATAAAATTCCGCACCGCAACAATAACATTTGCAAAAAAAGAAAATGTGTAAATATTAAGTAATTTGTTGTTGTTGACGGTTGTGAACCAATTTTTATTTGTCTATTTTAGTTTTTCAAAAGAAAGAACAAAAAAAAAAGTGATGGATTGTCCTATATTCTAGGATTCTAGCATAGATGAGTTTTAATCATGAAGATAGTAGAAAGAAAAAATCTTAGTAGAGAAACAATTTATTATTCAATCTTGTATTTTATTTTATTTTTTTTGGTAAAGAAAGAATATTTTACAAATTTTTATAATGTTGTTAAAATATAATTAATAAATTTTACATATTTTCTTATAGATTTTTTTTTTATGTCATATCCTTTTAGAAATATTCAGTGAACTGTAAAGAAATATCGCATTCTATGATGGCAAATCATATTAAATCGAAATAAAGACGAAATTAATTTTTTTTCTTTAAAATTATTCGATCCTTTTATTCAAGGATATTTAATTTATGGTATTAGTTTCGTATTTTTATAGATTTTTTCAGATTAGAAGTAGAATCTTTTTACAATTCAAATTTGTTCTTTCAAATTTGTTGGAATTAGAATCTTTTTACAATTCAAATTTGACAAATCTTTTTTGGAAAATGACGAATTTAAAATAATACAAAAAAAAATTGACTTGAAATTATTCTATCATTAATTTTGCTTGTAGTCTTATAATTTTTCAAATATTTATTTAAAAAAAAATTAATAGTTTTTAGCACAAACATTTGGTCTACAACAACATGTAAATTTGTAATATTCGAAATTCAAAGTAAGTTTTTCATTTTACTAAAATTTCTAAATATTGTTGTAACTAAAGTTAAATTATTTTTATTGATTTTCAAAACATTTTCTATTTTATATACAATTTTTATATACATTTAAAATTCATAACAAGGAAAAATGTTTTCCAAAAAAGGAACCAACAAAACACATAGAGAAAAATTTCCTTTATGTGGCAATAATGTAGTTTTAAAAACATTAAAAAGGGAAAATATGAAAGTGAATTTTTTTTTTTAGTATATTATTTTCAGCATATATTTATATATATATTTTATACATTATGTAGTTTAATTTATTCATGATATTAACCTAAAAATATTTTATGAATTCAAAGTATATGGTCGACAATTTATATATATTTTATTTATATATATATATATATAACAAAAACATTATGGGCAAAAGTTTATGATAAAAGTAAATATGTGTAAGGGTGAAAAAAAGGTTAAATAATATTTTATATATAACATATAGTTATAATAAATTATTTCTCTCTTTATTATATGTCTATAAATTAAAGTTTTGTATATTTTCAATTTAAAATTTAATGCTTTTATTTTATAATAATTTTGTAATATTTTGTAATTTAATTTTTGTTATATTTTAAAATGTAAATATATATTTTTTTATCTATTAATTTTATAAATTTTTGATTATAATGTACATTTTCCGTTCCATATAACTTAAATTTTAAATTGCAAAAATTATGGTGTATTATCTCTCTCTATAGTTAAAAGTTCATAATTATATAATATTAATAAATAGCATACTTTCAGGCGAAATTTAATATACTGTTAATAATTAGTGTATAAATTTTTAATACAAATTATTTATGCAAATTGATAATTTTTATCCTTATCCGTCCATTTTAATGGTAAGTAAACGTAAAATTTTGGACTATATTTGAACTTAATGTTAATTATTTTATATATTTCAGGAGAATATTGTAAGACGTCATGAGATTCTTTTAGACTGAAGTTTGAAGTAACTTCACAAATCGACATTATACTTAATTTGCATATTTCAAAAATCCACTTCAATAAATACTGTTTAGTATTAATTTTGTAAGTAAAAGTAACCAAAATTAATTTCTCAACATTTTCTTTTCAGATTTCTTGTATATTTCGAAATTTTACATATAGACAAACTAATTATATACCAAAAAGAAATCTTTAACTTATAAGTTTACTAATTTACATTATTTGGTAAAATTATTAAGGATTTGTTAAAATTATATTACATATAATTTTCAAATTTACCATCGTCTAGACTAGACAAATATATTTTAGACCTTATAATATAAACCTGAAAATTTTATCAATTCCCATGATAATTCAATTGAAGGAAAGGACGAATTAGTTTACCTTGTACAAAAAAAAAAAAAGGTTTTAGAAATATAATATTCTTGTAATTTGGTAAAAAATTAAAATTAAAAGTAAAAATTATTAAAAAAAAATATAAAATTGATTTTAATCTAAATTTGATAGTCTAGCTAGAAGTATTACCCCCTATCTTTGGTTACCATTTAATCGTATACTGCCAAATTCATGATATTAAATGATATTTTACCAAAATTCATGCGATATTAATACGAAAAATATTTACTAATTTCATTTTATAGGAGAATTTAATTTTAATTTTCCTATTCAAAATTTTTGTTTAAATTTAATAAGAATTTTTACCGAATCCTCAATAGTCAAAGAAAAAATACACAAAACTTCTTTGAAACAAACTTTAATAATTATTTTCTTCAAAACTTGGGAGAAAAAAAAGAATATTTCTTTTTTAAATATAGAAACATTTGGAGTGTATATTAATTATTTAGCATAAGATTTTTTTTTTTATATTATTATTATTTTTATAGGTCCCAGATGGTTTATTAATTGTTTACATAAAACTTTTGCCTATATACTACAAAACTTTCTACTTAATAATTATTTAAAGTGGATATTTTCAGTTTAAATTTTTCTTTATATATTATATTTAATTTTATATTAAAACAAAATAGAATTTGGGGAGTGTAGGAAAATATTAAAACTGGGTAATTTTTATACTTTTATTCATAAAAATAAATTATTTAATATCATAACAGAAATTTGTTTAAATGATATATAATTTTTGTTTTTTTGTAATACTTAAATGTATCAAAAAATAAATTATTATGATATCCTATTAAATTTTTATTTTCATATTTATTTAATTTTTTGTTGTAAACATTTTCTTATTCTTAGAGCTTGTTTTCCAGCTGGGGACATAATCAAAATTAAATGTGACTGTTAAAACCAATTGAAAAGAGAGAAATTAAGGATAATTTTTTTTTGTTGTATATACAATTTAAAAATCAATTTCAAATTTACTTATTAGATTTTTAAAAAAGAAATAAAATTAAAATTAAAATCTTCAAAAAGAAATGAATAAATTTTTGTTTTTTGAAAAAAAAAACAAAAATGTTAAACAAAATTTGACTTTATCATAATTTTAAAATCATTAAATATAATAATTTTTATAAGACAAATAAGGACACAAAAAGGATAATACACAAATAAACACAAAAAAAAAAAAAAACAACAACCCAAGAAATGATATAAATATTTGTCTCTGTTTATGACAGAAATTGAAAAATTATACAAAAAAAATAAAATTTACTTAAAATATCAAGGATAAAAAATTGAAAGAAGCTTTTCAGATCGTTTAACTGGTTGTGAAATTAACTTAAATTGTCGTATCAACATTTTTTTTTCACTTTCTTTCTATATATTCGAAAAACGAAATATTATTAAGAAAATGTTTTTCTGATTATTATTTTTGTCTTTTTAAAATTAAACTATGAATGTGAAAGGATATGGAAAAAAAAGGGAAAACACATTAAAAGAATTTATAGCTAGAGTTTACACAGTTTCCAGGGAAATGAAGAAGTTATAAATAATTAAGTCCTTTAAAATCAAAATGATATTTTACTGTATTTAGTTTTCGTATATATTCAAATAAAATGTTTAAGGATCAAATTATTCATAGAGAAAAAATGGAGAAAATTGAAATTGTTTTTTTTTTTTGTATCCTTAATGAACTTTGTAATTAACAGTTTTTATAAACAATATTTACAAATAAAATGTATATATGTAGTCCAATTTTCATCATTATCATTTTTTTTTGTACGGTTGAAAAGCATCACATTTAGTGGCGCCTGACAGATATGCTTTCGTATTCGTATATATAGAATTATACACTACGAAAATTGTATATATTTTCAGTTTAATTTTAATTGTTGCATTTTTTTTTTGTTAAATAAATTCATACTATTTTTCCTTTTCCATTTTGTCAGAAATTTTTTTTGTAATTTAAAAGTCATTATTGAAATGTGGTAAAAATGTGATTTATTTATTGTTGGAAATAATTAAAATTGTGCAAAAGGTTTGTATCGTAATATTCTGTAATATTTAATTGATATTAATTAATAGCATACTTTCTGGTGGAATTTAACATAAAAAAATTTGCTGTACTGTTGGAAATTTTAGTCGGCAAGTAGAGAATTAAAGGGAAACGGATATACGTCAAACATCTCTGGATTGGAGCAAATCCTTTTCCAGTTTATGTCAATAAATTAAATATTAAAAAAGAAAATTGAAAATGCCGAAAATATTTAAAGATAAGCGAAACATTTAAAACAAATTATTTATCTACTTATATATAATAATTTATAAGATGATGGATTATTCTGATTATTTCTTATACTCATCATTGTATTTTTATTATTTTCATTTATATGTAAAAAAAAAAAACATAATTTCATATTTTATACCTTGTAGTTGTTTACTTTTAAAACATAAAATAATATATATATGTATTTCGAAAAACATAAAACAAGCCTTTAAGCAACATTGAAATCTCTCTCCATCAACAAAACATATTATAACAAAATCTGTTTTCTTTAAATAATTTTCTTGTAAAAAACAACAACAACATCCTTACAACCTTAAAATAACAAGGTTACAAATCTCAAAGATATATAATTTACCTGGAAGTAAACTAAAAAGCTATGTAATAACTAAAACAATCAGATTTTACTTTAAAAATTATATAAACATAATAATTTTTTTTGTTGATTATTTTCTAGGTAAATTTTTTCTCCATTTTTTTTACATAATTTTTGCTGATGCAAGAATTTTGCACAATAATCTGAAAAAAAAAAAAAAAAAAAAAAACAAACCAAAACAACAACTGGCGAGTCATGGTATTTTTTTTATTAAAAATAAGACGTGATATAATCAAAAACAGATGTAAATTTTGTTGCAATTTTTCAGAAGCTCCTTTTAAAAATGAGGTTAAATATATATAAAAACCGCGAGATAAAATTTTAATTTTGTATGAATATCAACTGGAATTGGATTAAATTTGTGAATAACTTTTATACCCAGAGCCACAACAATGAATGAATTTTTAAGCGTTTTAAATAAACAAATTGGAAAAAAGGTAAAATGATTTTAAATAGAAGTAAAATAATTTTGAGATAATAAAATTTGTTACAATTTTACATGTCAAAAACATTGGCGACGGAAAACATACTTTTTGTTATTAATTGGAGAACTTTTCTGTGATGAACAATTTATCGAAGCATATTTAATTGGAATGCTAAAAATATGAAAGATAGCAAAATTGAAACAACATTGAAAATTTTCAAGGAAAAAATCATAAAGGACTTCGAAAAGAAAAACACATTTGTTTGGATTAAATAATGTCATTTTTTTCCAAAACCATTTTATTAAATCTCAATCAAAATTTATAAACATACAAGAAAAATTGAAATTAAGCAAACATTTTTTTATTATTTTATAAAAATTTAAATAGAAAATATTTTTTTTAGCAAATTGTAATTATACATTGTAAAACATAATTTTCAAATTGTAAATTATTATTTAATCTTGTGATAATTTTGTATCTCAAACTTTATATTCAAAACATAAACATTTATTTCTATGGAGAAAATACTTTTGGGACTTAAATTTAAAATCAAATCAATTTGGTTAATAAATTTTGTGTTCCCTCAACCGATATCACCAAGTTCATGTTGCTGGAAATTGGAAATGGATTACAGCTACATTCTTATTCTGCCCTGAAGCTTTGACACAATGTAGATTTCAAAGGTTTGGTATGTACTTTATATGATTTTATATTCAATTATAATTTTGGTTACATAAATTGTCTTCAATACGGAGATCAGCTCACCATATTTGCTCATTTAATCGCTACAATGAATATATTTGATGTATTTTCTGACAAGACTAAGATTCAACCTGCAATAAAGTAAACAAAAATATTGTGATGTTAATTAAAATTATTCATAACAGATTATTCAAATTACAATTAAATTTTCTTACTTTATAATCAGTAATATATTATCATAAATTTTAAATAATTTATTGGAAAATCTTGTAAATTTTTGTAAAAAAAAAACATTTATTATTTCAGTAATATTTTCTTACCCATATTTGTTGTTCATTCAACTGAGAATATTATACAATAACTATATTAACAAATTTATCTGTACATATAGATCATAATATCATTTTAGATAAACTTAGAAGATGAGCCTTTTTCATGTTGATGAAAACCTTATAAGAAAAGAAGAAAAATAAAAACATATGTTTTCATTAATGTCACAACTCTGGCAGATAATTTATAACTTTTGATAATTTATTGCTTAGATTAAGATTATAAGATTAATCTACCCATGAAGGAAGTACAGTTCTCTTTATTTTTTATATATTTCTGTTATTGTATAAAGTATCATGTCTAACATAGAATAAAGGATTTGTCTATTAAAAGGATATGAAGATATAATAGAAACCAATGGAAAAAAAATATCTTTTTGTAGACAGATTAAAGTGAAATTGTAAGAATTTTGTCAGGAGTTCTTAATTATATTATTCCAGTATTTTTCTTTATGGCTTTGGTATAAAATTTTTAAAAATATGTAGTAATAGTGATAGAATTTCATAAATTGTATTTTATATACTGAAATTTTTAGTATATAATTTATGATAATTTCTGTTTTATAACACATAAACAAAATTTAAAGTCATAGAAGACCTTAAATTTATCTAAATAATTTCTTTAATTGCTATCTTCAAAAAAATTATATAAACGCACCTGTTTTTACTCCAAAAAATATTATTTAATATAAATATAATCGGAAAGCCTTTACATAAGTACATATATGTATACTCAAATTAACCAAATATTTATACCGCAGGTAATTAGGTATAATTTTCTTGAATAAATTTTGAAAGTGTGATGTTTATTCTCTAAACTTTTTGTTATTAGTCTAAAATGAATTTAAATTGTTTTTTTTTTTGTTTTGCAAATAATACACAAAAGTTAGGGTGAAAATGCTTTTAATAAAATTAAGACATTTTAATGATATTTTTTTGTATACAGAGTAGAACCGCAAGATATTAATTTATAATATATAATAAAAATTGTTTTTTTTTCCCACAGATACATAGAGTACTTACTAGCAGGAATATTTGTTCGTATTAAAGCCACAACAAAATTCGTCATTTAAGAATTTCAGCCATCGCAGGCCAGATAGAATCCTAGATAGCAGAAGAACGCTACTAAGCAGCAGCATTATAGCCAGCAACATTTTACCCAGGAGCACTTAACCAGCAGCATTCTGACTAGCAGCAGCTTTCTAGCCTGTAGCAGCAGTATTCTAGCCAGCAGGAACAACATTAATAATATTTCCAAAACCTCATACTAAATTCCACGCAACTAGCAGGCAATCATAAATCCCAATTTAAGAAAGTAAATCAACTCAACTTAACAATTAGTTTCTGAAATTGGGAATTATTCGTGTCTGTTTATTTAAATTTTGCTATCTATCGTCGCGAAATTTTAATTATAACAAAACTGTCCAAGCAAATTTAAAAAATATTTACTATGTGGTCTCAGTCTAGATTTGTCTTGCAAGAGGGATAGCCATGTGTGTAGGATTTTCATAAAAATCTATAGAAAGCACACATAGGATTAAAATGGGTAAATTAATTTGTTTCAAACGATCAGATTTTGGAAATTCTATTGCAAACTACACAATTAAACTGAAACAGAAGACATTTTAATTCAAAAATTGGAGCGTTTTTATAACATTAAGGTAAGTTTAATATCTCTAATTTAAATATATTGCAAATTAATTAAAACGAGTTTATTAAATACTCTGGAATATAACAAACATTTAAATAACACTCTTTCCAAAATATATTTTTTTCCGTAACTGAGTCCAAAAACCATAATATTTTAGAGATTATTAATACAAAAAATTGAAAATATATAAATTCGAAACTCTTAAAAAATTAATTATTAAAGGTGTAATCAAATATCTTAAAAATTATGCTTCATAAAATTTATATTTTGGTATAAAAACAGTTGAAATTTATTATAAAAGTTTTTGAACAATCTTAAAGCCAGCAAAAGTATGTTAAAAATAATATATTTGATTATATCTTTAAAAATCAAACTATCATAGTTTAAAAATTATAATATTTTTGGACACTAATTGTTCCTACATTTATTAAAAATATATATTTTCTTCCACAAATACATAATAATTGATTTTATTTTCTTTTTTCATTCTAATATTTTTCAGTTTTTTCTTTGGCCACAAATTGTTTTTTGGATTCCGAATCGATCCCAATCTGCCTAGTGATAATCACAACCAAGTCCGAATCAGCACAGATAATACAAAACAAGCAGCAGACAGATAATACAAAACAATCATAGTTCAGATAGAAATTTATCAACGAAATCGGAGTCTTTTTTTTTCATACGATATTTTGTATTCTTATTTATTTAATTAACTAATTTTAAAAAAAATTATCATTAAAAAGAAATGTTATTTATTTTATAATAATTTAATTTAAGAATTTACATAATTTAATAATTTAATTTAATTAAAATTAATTTAATTTACATAATTTAAGAATTTTTTTTATGTAATTTAGTTAAAAATGCAATAAAAATTATTTATATTTTCATTCAAAAATGAGTTTTTTCATATAAGATTTCTTATCTCATTTCTGAAACAATTCTCAGCAACAAGTTTTTTCCAAATGTTTACCATTTATATACAAAAATTCCTCAAAATACCAGGTAAACATAAATCTCAGAATTCAGAAAGTAATTTTCATGTTCAGAATTTGATTTCCATGAGTTTCGATTTTTCGGACGGAATTCCGAGTTTCGGTTTTTTGCGTACGGAATTCCGAAAAAAGTTCAGATTTTTCCGGAATTCCGTACGCAAATCGTAACTCGGAATTCCATCCGAAAAATTCGGAACTCAGAATATTCCTATTTGCCTCCTCAGATTTCTGTTAACCTGGTATTTTGGTAAATTTTTTGGTAAAAAGGAAGCGTCACTAGTCCCAAAAAACTCGCCTGACCAATCCCTAAGTTGGGCCTGAGCAACCTACTTTTCAAAAAAGGTGGATTTACCTTCTGAAAACTGAGATTTATGATGGCCTGGTATTTTGAGGAATTTTTATATAAAATCGAACAAATTTTGTTTATCCAATACAAAAACTATTTTTCAGAAATATTGGAAAAATCTGAACGAATTGTCATTTTTTTAGCTAAATTTTTCAGAAAAAAATATTTTGAATAGATTTATGGTTTCTGGAATATTATTTTTTCGCTTTCTAGGATTTGGAATTTTTTCTAGGATTTTAGGAGTTTTTGGTAGGTATTTGAAATTTAAATAAAAAACACACATTTTTCTTATGATTTTTTTAATTTTCTGATTTAACTTTTATATAAAAGAATTTTTTACATTTTCAATTCATTTTTAATAATTTTAAATTTGATATATAATTTATCAACAAAATTAACATAAATTCTACTTAATTTTTCAAAAATATATTTTTCTTATTTTATAATCAGATATATGTGTTGTCGACTCATTGTTGATGATTTTATTACAAAAACTTGTGATTTCTGATCGTTAAAAATGAAATTCTCCTAATAGTGACTGTTTTGAGTCCCAAATTCAGCGTTTGATATTGATGGTCTTACATTCTCAATTAAATTTAAGATGAATCTGAAAATAAAGAGATTTTTTTCAATTAAATTGTGTATTTATTTATATTTTAAATAAAAAGTATATAAATCAATTAGTATTTCATTGAATGAAACACATCATCATGTGGTATACAAAATTTAGTAAATAAAATTTTGTATACAAATGTTAGCAAAAAAAAATGTTGTATATGTTTAATTTAATTAGAATTGTAACTAACCCCTTGCCATTTTATTGGCGTAAAACATCCGATATATGTAGGTGAATTTGGTGTCTATCGACGGGGAATTTTAATTATGATAAAAATATTGATTCATTGATTCATATACTATATTTTACATTCACAGGTATCACAGCAACATACTTTTTAGCCAAACGGATGATGAAAATAGAAAATCAGTTGAACCTAAATAAAAAGAAAATATTTTTTCAATTTATTAAAATTTATATATTTCATAAAAAATGGTAATTAGTATAGCCATAACCAACTCATACTTTTAGCATTAATAGAAAAATACTATATTTCTATGAATGTTGTGGCTAGAAGCCAATTGGGTATGGACTACGAGTGTGGCATAGACAATATAAATAATTTAAAATATGCTCAGTATACCAAAAGAAAAAAAATCAAATAAAATTTAAGAAATTAATAAATAATTTAAATTAATTTCCCTTTAAGTAATTTTAGGTTATACATCAAGAGAAATGTTAAAAATTTAAGTTGCTCAGTAAAAATTGATCGCATCGAATCATAACATTATATAAAACGAACAGAGTGGATTATGTTATATACGTATGTAGTCTAAAAATCATATTACATATATTTTTCCATATATGTACATATATTTGATATCCTTTAAAACTTACCTGGTGGCAAGGATTTCTTTTTGTACCTCGTGCAAGGCAAATCAAGACTGAGACCACATAGTAAATATGCCATAGGTAAGACTGTTTAAAAACTAAATTTATACATCGCATGATATTTCGACATTCTCCAATTTAGGTGAATGTCTATGAACGGGGAATTTTAATTATAATAAGAATATCCTAACCAATTCCAAATATCTTTAAATTTGCCCAATTTATGCAAAAAAACTAGAAATAAAGTCTGCAATTAGGGAGTCACCTACTAGAGATACTCTAATTTACTCAATTTTGAAGGCACAATAAAAACCGAATAGATTCTAAAAATAGAGATTTCAATTCATTTCTATCTTTTCGTATATAGAACATAAATATCAGACAAAGATTTCTATGTTTTTAACCAACATGAAAAACGAGTACTTGTGAAAATAAAAGCATAATGATTATTTTAATAAAAACCTCAAATTACTTAAATATTTTTAATTAATATAATTATTAAATAAGAATAATTGTAAAAAGTAGTTTTTTTTTGTAGATAATTCTTATTTCCATTAAAATAAAATTGAAGTTATTTTATCATAATTTTTTCTATTATTTCTGGGCTTCCTAGAAAGTTTCCCTATCTTTTACCTGAAAAATTTTAAAAATATTCTTCAGTATTATTTTTTATTCTATCTATATTAATTTAAAAGTAAAATAAAAATATTATTTTTATTACATACAACATAAAATCTATGAAGTCCTTTGAAATATAATATATTTGAAAAAAAAAATTTCTCAACAAAATATCGAAATAAATTCACATATAAATAAGAAATTACGATTGAGTTTAAAATCGTAAGGAAAAAATAAGTAAGTAAAAGCATATATAAATATAATATTCCTTTTATGAATTTCAAATAACGGAAAAAGGAAAATTATAAATAAAGTATTAAAAATATAATTGTAAATATTTCTTAGTTACTCGTATAATAATATTTTTTTAAGCTTTTAAGAAAAATATATAAAATGTAGTTAAATAAATTATTTAAAATAAATATTACACCTGAAAGTATGCAATTTAATATATATATGAAAAATTTTATTCTATCAGAAATTTCTAATTATAATTTTTATCTCATATTTTCAACAGGTCCACAAGTCCACAATTTAACCAAAGCAAGTAGTTATAGCAGATCTACACAGTTTAGTTCAAGCAGGTTGTTTATTGGAGTGGAGTTAATATTTCCTTCTGACAGTTAAGTCAACATCGTCAAAAAAAAATGCAAAACCTAAATTTGAATTATCATTCACTGAAACTAATGCTGACATTATAATGATTCAACTCGAATTAATCTAATAGCCTACACCTCAATTTCGTACAGCTTCGCCACATTCAATTACCTAAAATTTTATGAAAATTTATTCGAATTTACAATATTGCTTTTATAACATATTTTTTTTACCTAAAGCTATGCTAACTATATTTTAATTTTCTGTATGTTATCTTGACTGTTTTTATAGTATACAACAAAAATTATGTAAAATTATAAATGAAACTTTTATAGCATATAATAAAAAAAAAGAAAAGATAAACACATTTAATAATATTGTTTATTATTGCAGATTATAAGAATAGGTTCCCAAAAAGATAAGACTGTAAAAATACCTTTCATAGATTTTACGAAATTATTTAAAGTATTTCTTCGCAAAATTAACCCAAAACATAATTTAATTTCTACAAAAAAACTAAATGTTCATCATTATTACTACAATATTTACTACATATTAAAAGTAAATAAATTACATTTATTTTTATAACATAATTTAAAATTTTCAAAATTTAAAACTAAAATATATTTTATTCATAATTATTAGATAGAGAATTTTTGTATATCCATTAGAAAATCCTTTATTAAATTTCTAAACTATTTTATCCTAATGTAAATAATTTTATTTATTTATACATATTTTCATTTTATCCTTTTTTTTTTTTGTGGTTGTTGTTGGTTATCTAAATGAAAATTTCTCCCAAAGGATAAAATCTTTAATTACACTTTAGATTCTACAGATTATAGAATAAAAAAAAAATTTGTATATTAAACGTTTCGAAAATTAAACTTATGACAAGAAAAGGATAAATTATTTTCAGAAAAAAAAAAAATAAATACTCGTTCGTATATATATAATAATAATTTTTTTATTTGGAACATTATTTCCCTTGGTATATAACAAAAACACAGAGCTCCCATGATCCCAATTTTATATTTTTCAAAGAAAAATAATATGTAAATTTTCTATTTTCTCTATAGTAAATATTCTACAAAATATTTCTCTTTTTATCATAAGTAAACGAATTGAAATTTTGATCAAAATTTCAATATGCAACAATTCAACTTCCTGGTAAATAAAATTTACAATATATTAAATTAATTATTTAAATAAATTATATTCACCATTCACCATTAGTATTCAGCTTGGCTCGTATATGATAGATTGACACATGCCTAAAATATTTTCATTTTACATAAATTTTATTGGTTGTTGTGTAATTAATTAAAGCTGCTATTCCCTTGACCTTGTGTTAATCTATATAAAAAAAAATTATTTAAGTTAATTATGTGGTCAGATAAATTCTGTTTATGATATTAGAAAAAAGGGATAAGATTGTGAATAATGATGGTTAAGAATTTGTCCTTTTACGCACAAAAAAAAAATATTAATTATCCTTTCTCATAAACATTATTCCTTAAGGGTTTATATATATTTGATTTGTCAATAATATAATTTCAGACATTATTTTACCAAATAATTTGATTAAAAATATTACAGAAAAAAAAAACGAATCCTTCCAGTAATATATCCTTTTTTAGTTTTTTTTTTTAGATCCTTAAAAAATAAATTGGTAAGATTTTGTTCAATTTACTTATCTTAACCAGCATATTAGTCCCATTGGGCTAAATAAAATCCATGCAATGATTTAGTAATAAAAAATAAAATTTTGCATACTTATAGGCTGGAAAATTCTGCAAAATAATTATTTATTTAAAAAAAAAAATATTAATAGCATAAAAGGATATTTACCATTTACCATAAATAATAAATTCTACTGATGGTGGCTCTGACCTTTACCAAAAGGACCAATAAATGAAAACAAACAAAACAATATATTTCTGTTGAAATATTTTAAGAAGAGGTCCTTCGACACAATTAAGAGTGATTATACACATAAAAATGTGTTGTGTTTTTTGCTTTTCTATTTCTCCCATAAACATAATCACTTATACAATTATAAAAAATAAGGAAACAGTTTTTCAAATCAAAAGAATCACAAAAAAAGGAGAAACACAATTTCTAACTCTTAGATTTTGAGTAGAATTTTTATTTTCACAACAAATTTTTTTCACTCCATAAAAACTGATATCCTTTTAAAGAAGAAATTGAGTTTTTTTTCTTTTTTTAAAGGACATGCGTATTAATTGATATTTATACATACCCAAAAAAATTATATTTATATATACAATTCAAACATTATAAAAGTACGTTATCCTGAGCTTTTTCAGTTAGTTTCTGCCGGTAAATTGAACTTAAAATATCTAAGAAAAAAAAAAACAAAACAACAAAAGGAAAAATTTAATTCAAGATTTATAATAATAGAAAATTCGCCAAGGATATTTACAAAATTTCTATTTATTATAACTTGATTTGTGGATTAATAATAATAATTTTTATTTATTTATTTTTTTTTTTTCTTGACAAGAAACAGCAAAAAGGATTATAATGTAATAATAATAATAATAATAATAAAAAAACAAACAGAGTTTTCGGAAGGAAAAGGATAACAGAAGAAAGAAAAAAAAAATTTTTCTATCGTGTTCTGGATTTAAAAAATTATTGGTGGATTTATTTATGTTTTCGTTTTTTTCTGTTGTGTGTGGACAATACTAACAAATTTTTGGTATCCTTTTGGTGTATTTTAGTTTAAGAGAGTGTACGAAAAAAAATAAAAAATATCTCTTTGAATGTTAAGTGTTTCGCCAGATGCTACAATACTAAAAAATAAAGAAATTTTTAATCGATATTTTTAAAGCATTAAAATTTAAAGATTTTTTTTTTAACTTTTCGAAAAGTTTTTTTTTAGATATTTTATGTTTTTTTTTACTTATGTATAAATGTTATATAGTTGAATTGATTTCTTGAGAAATAAGGTTTTTGTTTTTGTTTGACGTATGCGTAAACTGGGTAAGATTTATAAAAAAAAGTGTTTGTGTTTGCCGGAAGAAATTTTTATAAGTGGTTTCTTTGTATAGGGAAAAATTTTTATAATATTAAATAGAAAATGTGTGAATATTTTCTTAAAGCTTTTAGCATAGTTTTGGTGATGGTTATTTACATAAAAAAATTTCATTAAATTTAATTTTAGAAAATTTTAGTGAATTAATTAAATTTTACTGAATTTTCATATATTAAGAGAATCAGAATAAATTTCAAATATGATTTATCACTTATTGGTCAATTATTTACCATTTATTTGGTTTTTTTCCAGAAGAATTTTGGTTTCACTGAAGAAGTAATATAAATTTTGAATGAAAATTTTTGATATTTTTTCGGTTATATTAATTTCTTCTAATTATTATTGAATTTGAAAATTAACCATCTAAAAAATGAGAAATTTAAAAGTCAAATATTAAATAAGAATTTCTACCTATATACTTAATTTATTTTTACATACCCTACTTATTACATTATGTTCTTTAATTTTCCCTTAAAAATAATATTTAAATTATATTAACGAAAAATTAATTTTTTTTTAGAATTTTATAATATTAAACAAATCCACATAGCAAATATTTTCAAATTTGTATTAACCAATTTTAACATTTTAATATATTACATATATTTAGGCGCAAAACACAAGTGAAGAAAATTTGATTAAAAAAAGTAAACAAATTTTGGAAAACTTGAAAATAAAATTAAATAGATTAAAAAATTAATATGTAAAAAAAATTATCTAAAGTTATTCAAATTCCAATTTACTCAAAAATGTATAAAAAAAATTAAAGTGTAAAAAAATACTATACAAACTAAAAATATGAAATTAATTATTGATAAAATTTTTAAGTGTTTAATATAAAAATATATAAGAAAAAAAATAAAGAAAAATTCCCTGAAAACGAAGAAAATTTCCAATAATGGCAAATTTAATAATAAAATTTTATATTAATTTAATTTATTTAATCGCATTTTTGGATATTTATTTATGCGATACAACTGATGATATAACAACAATTGAACCAGGTAAAACGGACACCAATACCATAGGTACATTTTTTTCAATCATATAATAAATTCATTTCTATATGTAATTAAGCTAAAATTTTAAAACCATTCTCTGTAAAATTAAATTAATAGATGATTTTACAAAAAAAAAAAAAATTGGAAATAATTAAAAAAAAATATATATATTCTTTACATGTAAAATTTGTATAAATACGAAAGTAAAAGTTTTTAAATAGTCAAAAAAAATTATCGAATCTTTTTGATGTTTTTTTTATACATACTACATAAAAAGTACTTTAAAAAAAAATTAATTAAAAGTTTAATTAGTTTTATAATATAAATAAAATGGTGAGAATTATAAAAGTTTTATATATTTTTTTTTTTACCTATTCAGAAATTAATTCGTTGTTTAATATAAATAAAATAAATTTCCTTTTGAGGTAAAATTTAATTAAAAAAATAAAATATTGTATGGAAATATTTTTAGATAAAGTTTTTAAATCACTTTATTGAGTACTTTAAAAATAATTAGTACATAAATTGGTTAGATTATTTTAATGAAGATATATATTAGTATTAGCATACTTTCAGGTGTTTTAATATAATTTATATTTTGTATCTTCGGAAATATAAAATTTCTAAAGGACTTTTTACAAACAATATTTTTGTGTCATTAATGTTGGTCAGTTGGTCAAAAATTGTTTTCCGATTTTGATGAAATATGACCTTGGCTACTAAAAATCATTTAAATTTTGAATTGCATATTTAATTTAAATAAATTTATTTCTTAAAAATATTTTACAATCATAAATTGACTGTAAATTTAATATTATAACTGAAATACAAATTATTTATATATTTTGTTAAAAAGCAAATTGCTTGTATTTCTGTAATAAATTATTAAAAGATCAAAAGGATTTAAGATTTGCCCATAAGCAAAATTATTTCTATTGGAAGTTGTTGAAATATTCTCTAAGAAATTTAATATTTTTATGTTAAATTCCAAAATGAACTTAATATTAATTTTGACAAGTAAGTCAATTAGTAAATATTATTTCGAAATGCTTTAATTTATGGTTTATGGATTTTCATTATTATTTTTTTGATTTGACGACTCAGTTTCACGGATAACACGTTATACAAATTGTAATAGAGATTTAAAGAACTTACATAAAAATCATATTCCATAGAATTTCATAATTCAATTCATATTTTATGCGATTTATAATTTAGGTCATATTTTAATATTCATCACAAAAAAATAATCATTAATTATTTCCTATTTTTTTAAATGCCATATTACATTTTATATTTTTAAACATTTATACCATTATAATTCCATTATTCATATCATATACATATGTATTTGTTTTTTTCATTTCGTTTCATTTCAGATAATTCAATATTAAATTTTTTTGCAGAAGCATCAACAGGTTGTCCAGCACCAGCAATTCGATTTACACGTCCCCGTGCCAGTGATACAACAACTGAACCAACATATGCCCAATTTGAAACAACACAAATTTATTCACCCGAAGATTTAACAACAACAGATGTTGAATTTATTGAAAAAATTGATATTGATTTATCAAATGCTGATATAAGTCAATCTGGTAGTTTTGGTTCAACTGATAAATATGTTGGTATTAATCCATATCGTATTGAACCAGAAACTGGTGATGCAATTGATGGTCATGGCGATGAACTAGATGACAATGAAGAGGATGATGAAGATGGACGACTTGGTTCAACAAAAATTCCATTACATAATCGACGACGTAATAAAAAGCGTAGAACAAATTCGGCTGGCCGACGTCGTGTTGAAAATGAGAATGGTCAAAGTGGTCGAAGTGGCCGGGGACGATATGAACGTCATGTAATTTATAAACGTGATACAATACCAGCTAGTGAAATGAATTATGATAAAATGCCATTGCCACCAGTTGGTGAAGTATATTATGTTGATATTGATGATTTGTTGAAAACAAAATCATTAAATAAAAACATGAAAAATAAATTGAATAAAATGAATAAGAATATTGAAAGTAATAACAAGAATTCAACACATATAAGAAATGATGATGAAGATGACATTAGCAAAGGTAAATATGATAAGAAAAAGGATAATAAGAAAAAGTTAATGGAAAATAATGAAAATTCTGAACAAATGAAAGTAGAAAATGAAGAAATGAAAATCAAAGAAGATCAAGAAAATTTAAATGATAATTTAAGAACTGATGAACTTAGCAATTCATCATCAACTTTAGATAAAGACAATTTACAAAGAGTAAAAAGGAAATCTGGTAAAACTACTGGTGCATTGAGTAGACCTAAGGGAGCTGGTGATACTGGTTCAAAAAGTACAAGCCGAAAAGGTGATAAAGGTAAAAAATTTACTTGTATGTATAAAATTTAAATACTTATCAAATATGAATACGAAAATGTTAAAAAAAATTAATTAATTTTGACTTACCAATAACAAATAGTAAGTATATTATCTGCCACGTTGGTGATTTGCTACGTCCTTTGGTGAATCAATAAACCCATATCATATATTTTGACAGTATTTGCTGGAAATTTTCAACAATAATTCATGAATATCTAGAATAATTTTGAAATTTAAAGACTAACCCAGAAAAATGGTTGTTCCAAAAGAATATCGAAAAATTAAATTTAGTTTCATTATTATGTCTCTCTGTTACCAATTTTTGTAGTTTTACATCAATCTACTATATCTACTATACTCTACTATACAAAAAAAGTTCAAAAAATTAGTTTAAAGAGTAAACAAATTTTAATTATGTTCAAAAATTATTTGAAAGGATTCACTGAATTGGATTAAATTTATTTGAAATTAACATTTATATAAATTTTATACTTACATAATATTTTATTATGCTGACAGATGACAAATATTATTATGTTCACTTCAGTATTTATTAGATACATTAACCTAAATTTTGGTGTTTTTTACTTGTCAGAGGACATTTACATAAAATCGCATTATTATATACATATACAAAAAATATAAATATACATAAAATTTTCATTTGAATTACATAAAATAACAATTTTTATTATTACTTATTTAAAACAATAAATAGATAAAGGACATGAAGGTGATGATGGTAATTTTGGTCCATATCAACCAGATGAAGAAGATGGTGAAGAAGAATCTGAAGAAGAAGAAAGTGATGAAAATACTAAATTTGGTGAAGTATCTGAAATAAGATTTCCAGGTGAAGTTGGACCATTAGGTGATAGACGTTTATGTAAATTACGTTGTGTTAAAGGTAAATGGGTTGGACCATTATGTGCTACAAATGAAGAAGGTTAGTTAAATAAAAATTAAAGATTAAAATTATTCAAAGAATTTTTGTTAAATTTACATTAATTTTAAAAGTAAGTTTCCTCTCCACTTTCCATTTTTAATTTACATGACCAATTATATTTAATTTATACCTAAAAACAATTATAAAACAGAAAAAACTAACTATTTTCTAATTTTCCAGATGAACATGGACATATTAAATTTCAACCATTATATAAAAGCTGTCATGTTAATCGTATACCACCACATTTACTATTAAGCTATAGAAATATATCAGTGGTAAGCTTTTTTTAAAATGCTTTTTTTTCTTTTTTATATATTTTTTTTTTATATTATAAAATTTTTATGATTTTTATATGAAAAAGTAAATTTTATTATTTCCCACTTGTACACACTATGGGTTCCATACAAGAGAAAATTCAAGAGAAAATTTCAGGCCAGCATTATGCAAATTGTGAGATATATACCAAAAAAAAAAAATTCAAATTCAAGAAAATTCTGATATTTTGTATACAAACAAAAAATTAGAATTACTTTTTTTTTTTGTTTTGTTTACAAACAATTTTCCTCATCACATTTTCCATTAAAAAACATAAGACATACTCTAATACGGAATTAAATGTTATAAGTACATAATGCATATATATATATACATATACAAGGACATTTTAGTATATATATGTATGTAGTATTTTTTGTATTTTGGATAGTATAGTATTTACCTTGTGGTATAGTAGAAAATAAATAAATGATTTTTTCAATTTTCTCATTTATGTAATATGTATATTTTTTTTTCATCATATGCTTTCATTTAAAAAAAAAATTCCATGCAAAATAGCAAAATAGCTTAAATTTTGTTTGACTTGGCTTTTATTTTATTTTTTTTTTACATCGTCACGTTCAAGGTTATAAAGTTTTATGCTCTTTAACATATTACATATACATAAATACATTTTTTAGAAACAAAATTATTTATTTACCATTATCCATTTTTTACCTCTGTTTTATATACAGAATAGACAAAAGATGAGAAAATTTCTAGGATACAAAGTTTTAGGTAAACCTAATATGACTTGGGGGGTGGAGGTTGGTTAAATTTATAAAGATTATAAAGAAATTTCTAATTTTATGGAGGAAATTATTATGTATATATGGTAAATAGAATTTATATATAGGAAAATTAAATTTAAAAAGATATAAAAATTGAAATTAAGTACTTAAAAATTAGAAAACCGAATAAGAGTTTCGCATCACGTACGAAAATATATGTAAACGTGTATTTGATCGATTATATTTAGTAAATTATATCGATTTACTATAAATACTTACTTATAGTTAATACTGAAATTTACTAATTTCAAATTTTAAGAAAAATTTTAGTTCAAAATTTTAAATACCAAATAAAATATACCGAAATTTTACATCAATTTCACAGGAAATAAAGTAATTTGCTATAATTTGCTCTAGGTCTAGGTCTATGACAGACTTCAAGATTAATACTTCTTTTTTTTGAAACATAGCTAAATTTTTGTAAGAGAAATTAATGTAATTTTGGAAGCATTTCTGTCATGTAGACAAAATATTCAAAAATTATAAAATTATGTTGAAAGTTTCTAACGATAATTTTACTATAAAACAAGATTATACCGAATCATTTAATTTAGGTATACGTTACGGTTTACGATACGAATAATTAAATTGTCGTGTTACAACGTTTTAATCATTGTGATCGTATACTGAGAAATAATACACCACCGTCATTATTAGTTATTTTACTGTCACACCGAACAAGTAAACTATATTCCTGTTTTACCCCGAAACTAATTATATATTTTAACATAAATTGAGATATTTACTTTACGTATACGAGTATATTAAATTAATCTTCATTATTCGTATACAAAATATATTCATCAATCTATCATTTTCACGTTTCCATAATATTTCTTTCGTTTTGTTTTTATATCTTAATTATATACATATAGGCCAAATATGGAACTAACCTTGAATCAAAAATGAAATCCTTTAAATATTCCATTTATATAATCCTTAATTATTCAATATTGTATAAACATACCTAAGTCCTTATATTTGATGTCTCGCATTTTATTTAATTTTTGTTTGTACATAATTATAAAAGTTTTCCCTTTTATTTAATTTTATTTTGAATTTTCGAATTTCATTAATTCCATAATATCAGAATCATTCATTATATCCTTTAATATGTTATCCCCCAAATCCGTCTTCTCTTTCTATTTTCATAAAATAAAAAAAAAAATAAAAAAAAAAACCATCAATACAACACATGAAAATTTTATGTAATATTAGAATGTTGGTTGGGATCTACCACATGGTCATTCATTACAAGCACGTTGCAAAGATTTAGGATTATATAAACTATTAGGTGAATCACGTGTATTATGTTCAAATGGTTTATGGGCGCCACGTATGCCATCTTGTGTACCAACAACATTATTAACAAATTTCTCTGATGATAGTCCACCATCAATACGTATTAAAATTGGTTCTGGTTCTGGTGCATTTGAACCATCTGGTGTTTTAGCTGTATTACCAGATAGGTAAATTTTTTTTATATGTTCTGTAAATTTAAAAGAAATAAATTAATTTTACATTTATAAAAGGATAATTATATTTGGAAATTAAATTAATATTAAAAAAAAAATACTTACCATTTTTTTTTTCATTTTTTGACCAATAAAAGCACAATACATTTGGATTGTATGTCGCCGAGAGCACGAGGTGATCCCGAATGGACATGGACTGGATGGTTTAAGCAATATTATACTGGTAAAATAAATTTAATTAGATTATTTTATTAAATGTGGGGTATATTGTTAACCATAGGCTGAATAAATCTATAATATAATAGGATGGTCAAAATTACCAGATGAACAAAATATTAAATATCGTTTAACAATCAAAGATATACAAAATCAAGATTCTGGTACATTTACATGTGCATCACCACGTGGTTTAACAAATAGTATACCAATAATTGTTGCAACATCAAAATGTCCCCAATTACCAGAACCACAATCACCATTAACTTTACGTTTAGAAGGTAATAAATTAGGACAACGTGCATTATATAGATGTCCATTAGGATTTCGTATCGAAGGTACAATTAATTCAACATGTTTAGCATCTGGTAATTGGTCATCACCACCACCAACATGTCAATCTGTACAATGTCCACCATTATATTTAGAAGATCCACATTTAAGTTTAACGGAATTAAATACATCTGCATGGGGTCGTGCTGTATTTAAATGTCAATGGGGTTTTAAATTAAGTGGACCACCTGGTTTAGAATGTGAACCGACTGGTGTTTGGAGTGGTCCAGTACCAAGATGCAGAGGTATGTAAAACAAAAAACAAAAAAAAAAATTAATAAAATGTGGTGAAAAAAATTAAAAAATTATTGAATTTTCAATAAATTATTATCATCACCATTAAAATCTTACATTATCCTATTTACTACTACTACATAAATTTAAAAGCACGTTCACTATTAATGCAAAAATTTCTTAGTAGCTGTTTAAAATTTAATTGAATTGAAAAATAATAATAATAATTATAAACTAAAAAAAAAATATATATAAATAAAAATTTCGTTGGCAACAAAAATTAATTTAAATTTCGTTTTTTTCCAATTTGCCGTGTGTTTGTATGTTGTAAAATACCAAAATTATTACAACCAAAAACTTTTCAACGATTATATAATTTTTTTATATATACGCATATGCCCCCCCAAAATATACAAAATATATAAATAAAATGCATTACTTACATTAACTAATTTGTTGTGTACATCGTATAATGTTATATATATATATGTATAAAAAAAAAAGCAATTCAATGTCCACAACCTCTTGTTCCAATTAATGGTCGAATTGATGGTACAAGTGGTTCAAGCAGTCATCGTCGTTATGCTGTTGGAGCATTGGTAACATTTAGTTGCACCGAATGTCATTTATTAGTTGGTGAAGCAAGTATTGTTTGTACAGAGACAGGATTTTGGTCTCATCCTCCACCATTTTGTAAGTACATATATAAAATTAAATTAAAATTTATAAATATATTAAAATTATATTATTTAAGTAGTTAATTAATAATATAATTTACCCAAGTAGCATATATAGATTTAGTTGGCGTCATAATTGGTAGTTTATTATACTATGATAAATTTTAGTATCCTATCCTAGTGGTTCAGTTAAATTTAAATTTTTATATTTACAACCCTAAAAATATTCATATATATTTAAGAGAATGTTTATTATTAAATATACTTACTCATTAAATAAAAATTTCACTCCACACACGTCTATTCCCCTTGGAATACAGATCGAGACTGAGGCAAAATATTTATTGCCATTGCCATACCATCGCCCATATATAAAAAGATCCTATAATAACTTTATATACGTCGTAATGCAACATGTTGGATTTGAAGTTAAAATATTCGATTTTCAAAGCAACATGTTGAATTTACAATACCACATGTTGAAGTTTTTGATTTGGTAACAAGTTGCGATTTAAATGCAACATGTTGCAGTTGTTGATTTTATAGGTAAAGTTGCCATTTCGAGTTATATACATATATCTACATAAATGTGGGATACATTGTGTAATTTTCAATTTTTTGTATTTCTGGCTATAGCAAGGACGATCATATTTCAATATTTTTGCTACTTGGGTTAATTAAAAAATGTTCCTCAATTTTTTTTTTCTTCATATTTAAACAAAATTTAATAAATGTTGTGACACCAAAAAAAAATATTTATATACATATATAATTTATATATAGGTAAATCACAATGTCCATATCCTGGTGATCCACCAAATGGACTGATAGCACCATTAAAATTTCATTATGATCCAGGTGATTTTTTAAGTGTACAATGTCGTCCTGGTTTTATTGAATTTAGTTCATCTGGACCACCAGAACGTCCAAGATGTTTACCAGATGGTCAATGGTCTGGACCAGTTCCACAATGTCGTAGCTATGAAGATGTATAGCTATTAAAGGATAAAATGGATCAAAAAAATAATAATAATAAAACAAGCCAGTAACTAAAATTGGAAAAAATCACATTATGGAACCAAAAGCGATAAACTGAGACAACATAAAATTAAACGAATTTAACAAAAAAAAAAACTATACTGTATTGGAAATTTTCCTGGATTGATTTGGAAGGAGTGATGATGATTCACGCAATGATACCAAAATTATTTCGAATAATGGTCTAATAATTATTAAAATTTAATTTTTTGCAAAATTTTGAATTATCAAAAACAAAATATTAAATATTGTACAGGGGTGATATTCAAAAAACAAAATACTTTCAAAATTACATTTATTTTTGTTTTTGGGAAAATTGACTTAAGGAACTTGAAAAACGATTATTATAGAATTTAACATAAAAAAAAATTGATGAGAAATTATTTTAAATTTAATTAAGAGAAAAAATTTAAATAGCTGAAAATATAAATTAAAAATATTTATAAAACAAAAAATGTTATAAATAAAATTATATAAAAAAAAAAAATATAGTTATATATAAATGTGCATATCAGTGTCTCCTCTCTATCTCTCTCTTAATTAATTTCCAATTTTTACAATAATAAGAAATTCTTCATTCCAAATCGATTTTTTTTTTTTTTTTAAATAAATTACAAAACAATTTTCATCCAATTATTATATTAAAAATGGAAAAATAGTCTTATCAAAATAAATATTAAATATTTTTAATAATTTACAATTTTACTTAAAATATTAAAACAAAATATATTAAACTTTACTCTATAATATTAATTATAATATCACTAATAAATTATTTAAAAAACCATAAAAATATTATTCAAAGTTGACTTTAAAAAGAAAATTACACAAAAAATATTAACAACAACCAAAAAAAATAAGGAAAATTTGTATTTTTATTCCAAAAACAATCAGAAAATTGAAAAATTTTACTTACTAGAAAAATTGTAAAATTAATAGAAGAAAAAATCTTTTGAAATTGAAATACAAATTTTCAAAAAATTCAAAAATAAAAATTATATAATTTTTAAAAATAAAAACAAAACTTGTATAATTATAAAATTTTGAAATTTAAGGAAATTAATTATTAAATTTTTAAGTATTTATTTATAAAATTAATTAATTAAAATTGTGATGTATAAAAAACAAACAAACAAAAAAAAAATTTTAAATTATAAAATTGAAATAAATATAAAATTATATTTACGCATATCGAAAAAAGAAAGATTATTGTTTTAATTTAATTTAACCTTATTTGGCCTTATTCCTCCCAAAATCATTATTTTCTTTGTCTCTGATTGATTATTAGGAGACGTGCAACAACTCTCTACAGTCTACTCTAACTACATTATTTCACTTTTGAAAACTAAATCAATTCGCAATTTTAATATGGCATAATTTCGCTTTTCAGACCAGACCGTGTATATACAAGTTGGTTCAGTCAAAATTCAAATTGGTATTTTTTCCAAGTTAATTGAATCTCGTTTTCCTAATTTTAGAAAATTTGATTTGGGAAAATTATAAATAATTTTTATTTAAGAAAATCAGAAAATAATTAATTAATTTTTCTTAAATTTAACCTTTATTTTTATTTAATTAAAATATTTTTTTTTTAATATAAAACTACACAAAAAAAATTAATTTATTGAATATAAACTTATATACTTTAAAAAAAAAATTAAAATATTTATCATTATTATTTAAAACCATTAAAAAATAAAAAAATAAATATAAAATATAAATTTATCAAGCAAATGCGCAAACCCCTTTATTCTATGCGCAATAAAATTTTTATTTTAAATTTAATTAATTACTTTCAATTAAATATAAAAGAAAAAGCAATAAAAAAATTAAATAGAATTACTAACCCGGCGGCGCACGTCCGACCCACACAGAAGACAAAATCATACTGATCATCTCACCTGTATTTATTAAAATTTAACAAGAATTATTCATCGCATGTTAAATTAACAGATAGAGAGAACATTTTTTTCTTCACGAATTTAGTTAAATATTAATTTATAGGATTCGATTTTATTTATAGGTAAAGATCTATTTGCCTTGAAAAAAGACTAATTTCATATGGAAAAATACTGAAATAATTGTAAGTAATTACAGGATCATATAATGAATATCCATATTTACATATTTATAATTGGTTTATAAGTATATTACCAAATGATTATTATAGTATCATATTTCGTAGCTTAATTTCGACCTAAAATAAATAATGAAATTATTGTTAGAAAATATTACAATAAAGAAATTCCTACCACAGATTATAATACTGCACAAAAAATATGGTAAAATATTTCATATTATTCTTTTCTATTTTCCTAAGGGATGAAAATATTTTCTTTGTCTTATATCTAAGACAACTTTCTGACATAATCTGTAATAAAAATGAAATTAATATACTATATACATATGTATGTAATAAATTTTCAACAAAGTCTTACCAAAAGTAAATTATGGTCTAAAATGCTATTCATTAATCTGATTATAAAGTTTCCTTCGTACATATATGTATAATCAAAATAAATTGACATATCAAAAAAGAAAATTTTAATTAAATTTTATAAAAGCTGCAACTATATGTCTATAAAATGTTAACAAATAATATAAGTAAATAATATTGCTTAATTTTGTATCAGATTCCATTTTATCAATAATATGTCGAAACAACAATTTTATGTTTATATATTTATGTACAAATATTGTATTCTTTGGTAAAAGTATTATTTCGATATACAAAGTTTCTTTTTTTTATTATTGTTGCTTTAACATCAAACATTTATTTAGTATACATAATTATATTTTATAAATAAAAGGATATTTTATTTATATTATAAATTTATTGACATTTAATATTCATTGAATCGTATTAAATTATATATTTTAAAATAATAAATATATATTATTTAATATATAATTTATGCACATTTACAAAATATTTGCAGGTAAAGCAAAACAAAGTCCTTTTCGTTTTATAATCATTGCATTATTATTTTCATTAAATCATAATATATTAAGTAGGGAAACAGCATGGAAATTTGAACCGTTTATAATTTAGAACAAAGCAAACGAATTTCAATATTGTTCTGCTCAGTCAAGGTACTCAGATTTTACTGAAAAATAAAATAATATTTAGTTAAAATTGATTTAATTTCTATATTATGCAAAGACATTAACTAAAATTAATGGTGAAAGATTTTTTTTTATAAATAATTTTTTTATATTTTCCATTGGCGCGTACTCGTAGCTAATAATTTCACCTTCCATCTGATCCAGATGAGACCCTGTAAGAATTGAAAAAAATTAAAATATCTGTTCTAAATTCAAAGTTTATACTGTACCAGTGTGTTTAGTGAAACATATTACATATTGATACTTAGTATATGTCATATATGTTTCTTATATCAATTTATATTCAATCTTCATAATTAAATTTGTTTAAATTTAAATATGGACAATAAACCAAATATCAACACTAAATCACTTCCATGTTATTGGAAACAAATTAAAAAAATTAATTACAAAAAAAATTAAACACAAAAAGAAAATTCAACCAAAAATAAAAGAAATTTATCGAGCAAATGCGCAAACCCATTTATTCTATGCGGAATATAATTTTTATTTAATTTAATTAATTACTTTCAATTAAATATAAAAGAAAAAGCAATAAAAAAAACAATAAAAAAAATTAAATATAATTACTAACCCGGTGGCGTACGTCCGACCCACACAGCAGACAAAATCATACTGATCTGATCATCATCTCACCTGAACCTATATTTATTAAAATTTAACAAGAATTATACATCACATGTTAATTTAACAGATCATTTCTACATTTCTCTCTGTGATTGCATTTATTTTACATTATTATGCATTTTGTTGCCAGTAAACAAGTTTTTGGGGCAATTTTGGATTTTAAGAATGCTTTTAGAGATTTTTTTGAGGCGATTCAATAGTTTTGAATCAGTTCAAAATTATAGCTTCAAATTTTTTGAATTAGCCCAAGATCGAGGTTAGATCTTTTGTTACATGAAAATTCGTTACATTAAGAATAACTTATTAATTTAGAAGGCAATATATTGACCAGAATTTACTTCGACAATCAGAAACATTTCTCAATATCATAATTCATATATTAAATTTATTGATTTATTATTATACAATTTTTCTTCATCCTTAGTAAACCGTTTATTTTTATATATTTTCTTTTAAGTACTAAAAAGGATAATGAACTCTATCATATCAAACAAACAAGAAAAAAAAAGCAAAACCCAAAATAAAAAAGTAAATTGTCTAAGTGAAGATATTTTCATTGCTATATTTTTTCCTCATCCTTTTTTTGTTTTACTGATCCTTAATAGCGAAGATATTGTATATTATATTCATTGAGATAATGATACTATATAAAAAAAATTATATTCTCTGATGGGTAGCTTAATCTTAATCAAAGCTATTAATTATCTGCCCGACTAGATACACTAATAAATACACATGTTATATTTTCCTTCCGTTTTATTATTATTATTACTTATATTTACCATTCAACATTTTTTTTTTATATTTATATACATAGAAGAAGTCTAAACAGCATGACCATATGTCTCTATCCCATTATTAAATGTTATGCTTTATTACTATACTATGTATATAGTATAGTATATTAGGTATTTTCTTCTAGGTTTTTCCAATTTTCTTCCAATGACTAAACAAAGTATAAAAATAAATATTAGAAAATAATAAAAATGAAAATCAAATAAAATCGAAATATATACTTACAAAAATAATTTTCTCAAAAAAAAAAAATGATTTTATAGCGCAAAATAGATTTACGATTATTTAGAAATCTTAAATTTAGAATTCTTAAATCATTTAATGGACCTTTTTGTTGAAGGTAAAAGGTGTTTTTGGAATGGACATTAATCAACATATATTTTCATCATCGAGGAAAATGAATTGAATTTTAATTATTACCTTATTTTGGTCTAATATATAATAATTGCTGTAATGAACTGCAAATTCTAAATTACCCATAGTATTTCCAAAAGCTATACCTATAATTCCACATCTTAAGGTCCTACAAATTTCAACTTTATTCAACAAAAATTTTCTCTCTGGAAAAATTATTTCATATAACTAATTTATGTATTCAACAGACGAATCAAATAAACTTTATCTTTAAAATGTGTAGGTACATCAAAAAAGTTTTATTTTATTTTTATCTTCTATTTATAAATATTTTGGGAATATGAAAATATAATTTTGAAAGTGCAAAATGTTCATTTAAATTGACAACAACAACAAAAAATTATATAATGAATTTACATAGAAATTATTATTTATGTAATACAAAAACACCATACATATATATAAATTCATTTAGTCCTTTTCACCCTCATAATTATACATATATATATAAAAGTACTTTTGCACTTATAACACATTCAACATTAATAAAAAAACTTTTAAGGTTTAAAAATTTAAATTACCATTTCATAAAAATGAAAATGAAAATGAAAAAAAAAACCCTTTGAGGTTAATATAATTTAATATAATGAATCAACTTTACACACCAGCAACAAGACACACACAAAAAAAAAAGATGAAATTTGTTATAAGGGTTTTTTTTTCCTGTTTGTTAGGTGAAATATTTTATAATGTTTAACTGGTTTTTTTTTTGTCTGAATATTTGTTTAAATTTATCTTTAATGATCTTCTATATATACTCAAAAGTTTTGAACATAATCAGATACTTTGATTGACGCTTTTGGTACTTAAACATGTCAGGGGTTTGATTTTTCCTATATACATTTATTTAAAAGGATGAAATATAATTTAAAAGCTTTATTTAAATGTGTGAAATATTAATGAATGTTTGTATTTTTTTTTCCTCTTTTTTTTTTTAAATGATCCCAAACTATTATATATCCTTTATTATTTCTGTTTATATGTGTGAAATAGTTGAAGTTGTAGGTGTTATAATTGGAAATATATTCAAAAATGTTCAAGGATATTTTTCTATATGTATTTAGAATTCAATTTAATTTACATGAAAATGATTAAAGGAAAACAAAAACGATTTAAAATCTAAAAATATTAATTATTGGTTTTCGTTTGAAAATGGTTCAAAATTTTTACTTGTCAAAAATTCAAAATTTTGTAGTATAATTTTATTGAGTAACCTTTTACCATTTACGAATCGACAAAAACAGCAATTAAATTTATTATCCATTATATTTTCTCCTACAATGATGATTCTATTCACCTAATTTCTATTTGGAAAAATTCAATAATTTTCTGATAAATTCTAAGAAAAATAATTTATTTACCTTTACACACTAAAAAAAAAAAATTCAATTGAAATTTACATCAACAAAAATCGGAAAGTAATTAAAAAATTCTTTTATGAAATATTTAAAATTCCATCAGCAATTTTTCAACGAACTACCAATTTTTCCAACAATGTTTCAGATTTTTATCTCTAATGGTATTCAAATTTCTGCATCAATATTTTGTTGTAATTTTTTTCATAGTCCTCTGATTCATTTTCCCTAAAAATATATAATTAATTATAGATTAATTCTATTTCAATTTCTAATCAAATATTTACTGAAAATTCAACAGATTTCACATTTTTCAGATTATAAAATGTCCAGCTGTTGCCTAAATTGTATTATTCTTGTGCAGTAAATTTAAAATTATAAAATTATTTACCAAAAATATAGAATTTATATACTTAACAAATTGACAGAATATCATTCAAATTTTTCCATTGACCCCATCATAGCTAAAAAAAACAAGAGGAAATCGAATATTAAGGATTTCCTGCCAATAATTCTAAGAAAAATGATTTATTTCCTTGTATACATAAAAAAAACTTTAGATAAAATTTTGTTAAGGATATAAAAACACACACACATTAAAATTCCAGGAATTTAAATTAAAAATTTAAAAAGAAAATTTAAGGTTAAAAACATTTTCTTTTTGTTATGCTGCTACAGTTGCCAAAAAAAAAACACACAAAATTTAAAATAGAACAAAAAATTTTTTTTTTGGGGAAAGCTTTAAAATTTCGGGTTATAAAACTTTTGTGAAAATATTTTTTCCAACGTGACTAATTTTCATTTTTTATCTTGAAACTGTTTTTTTTTTCTTCTTCTTTATATTAATAAACAAAATATAATCGTACGTGATTTGAATCATTAAGGAAGGAAACTGAATTTTTCGAGGTAAACTAAAAAAAATTATATATTTTAAATCCTTATAATCGGAAAGAGGATTAAAAAAATTTAAATAAATTTATATAGAAAATATTTATTTTAAAATGGAAATTTAAGATTATTTAAAATTAAAAAAAAAAATCTATATAATAAAAAAAAAAGGTTAAATTTTAATGTGAATTTTAAGAGATAGAAAAATTGCTAGTATGATGGTAAAATTTAAATTTGAAATTGGAAATTTGCTGTAGAAAAAAAAACAAATTAATCGATATTGAAATATTTGTCGAGAAGGGCACATATATTTAGGAGTATTGGGAGTATAATTATTGGTATACATGAAAATGTAAATGGACTAAGTACTCTTAAAGTAGTTTCACCTAGTTTTCTGTTAAGTATTTCCTAGTCTGTGATCGTTAAAACTATAATTTAATTTACCAATAATTGAACTTTACTGAACAAATAAATGATTATACAAAAAATATTATCACCAATTGAACTACTACAATTAAACAAACTGACGACTAATGAAAACGCAAATTCGAAATTAATTCAAAATTGTTCAATAACCGAATCAAAAAAAAAAAATTATTCAATATTTTCTTATTTTCCAAATTGAAAAATTTAAAAAGTTTTTCAATTCGTTTTTTTTTAAACAAAAATTTCTACTTGTTGTGAAAAATAAGAATTGAAAATCATAAATATTTTCAAACGGATAAATCTTTAACTATACACTGGTAATACCACTTAGTATCTTGATGGTATACTCATTTATAAAAGTTTACTAGACATTTTAAATATATATAGTCAAAAAATGCAAAAATACTTGTCATTTTCATTTATGGCATTCTGATAAGAATATTTATTGTATATAATTTTTATCATTGCAGTTTCTGCTCCATTTATAAATACCGAGCTTTTGCAAAATGTCCTGATAATATTGTTATGTAGATTATAGTATGTATATATAAATATTATATTTCCAATTTCAACTAAAATTTTTCTTGATGCATTTCCATAACACAAAATCTGAAATATTTTAAATTGAAGAATAGTATAGTTTATATAATACAAAAATTATTATTGTTGATTTACCTGAAAATATTCGAATATTGATTCCCCAAATGCATAATAATAAATCCTTTTATATATAACAACATGGTGACATATGCCTATTTAAATTTATCGTTTCATTACAAAAACTGAATTTCCGATACAAAAAGTTAACACAAAAAAAAAATTATTATTTGTTACTACATATTTACTTTGTAATACAAATCCGTAAAACAATTTTAATAACAATAATAACACCATATGTCATTTTATGATTCAAAATCATATATATACCATATTTTTCTTATATATTTTATATCCTCTTTGTATCGTATATATACATATTGTAAATGTCCTTAAAACTTGTGACAATATGAATTTCCATAAAATGAGATTTTCTATATTTAAATCGTTTTATATTAAATATGTAATATCGAAGTTTTATTTATCTCAAAAAAAAAAATATATATATAGGCAATAATAATAATTGTTTATTTTTTGTTTACGTGCTTGAATTGATTAATCAATAAAATTTATATATGTGGGGTAATAATCAAAATATTTGAAACCTTTTTTTTTGTTTTTTGTAAACATAATAAATAGAAAACGATTTAAATATAAATTTTCATATTAACAAATAAATAAGGATATATAACGTAACGTACATTACATACTATAAGTTTATGAGTATTTTGGGATTTATAATTAAATATATTTTTTTTTTGTATAATATATTTATTGAATATAATATTGAATTAATTTTCTATATTATTATAGTGGAATTAATTATTATTATTACTGAAAAATATTTATAATATTGAATATATGTAATTGGAAATGGAATTATATATCGTAAAGTTTAAATGGTATTTAAGGTATATATAAAATGGAATTAAATGAAATCACAATAAAAATATAATCATGTTAAACATACAAAAATATATAACAATTAATTATGTTAAATAAATAATTATTGAAAATAGAAATTAATTTAATTTATATATATTTCATGAATTTTGTGGGAAATGTTTATGAATTACCTTTGACATTTTCATATTTACATTATTTTTTTGTTTAGTTATTATAAAGAGATACAATTTTTTAGAACAAAAATAATTGTCGTTGATCAGCATAAAATATGTCTCTACCACCGTGGAGTACACATACACACGTCCTATCCCATCGAGGAGATAATGCCGACTGCCATATACAGAAGAAGATCTCATCTCCCATATACAAGAAGAAAATAATTTCGTTCGACGTCGACGGCCATACAACAGAAAAAGATTATATCCACTGCGATGTATAATTAAAGATTTTCAGGTAATTACATTAAAAATTAATGTAAATTTACTTGAATATAATTTATGTGATACATGAATTTTTATTGGTAATTAAAATATAATTTCAAATATAATTTTTTTAAAAAGTCTGTAAATATTCTCATCAAAATTTCTGTTTCTACCTCAAACGAGGAGATTCCAAAAATTATTTTACTGGCAACATTCTTGGTTCTTATTTCATAAGAGTTAATCCAGAGTTAACAAGTCAAAAAGTAAACAATTTGTCCATTTAACTATATTTCAGTTTCAAAAAACTAATTCAGTTTCAGTTTTTCCTATAATCATTAAAAATTATCAAACAAATATTTATAAATTTATAGAATTTTTATGTTTCAGAAGAAAGAAAAAAACTAATTCAAAAAGGACTTCAATTTGTCGGCAATTATTGTCGTAATTTTTCTGTAAACTTTCTCTGTATATAGTTTTTCTTTTTTTAGAAAAATCAATTTATTAACTTATAAATATATTTTTTTTTATTATTATATAAATTTTTCTATATAATAATTTACCTGATTTTCTATAATAAATTTTCCGCATTTACACACAAAAAAAAAAAAGAAAACTTTTTCTCTAGAAAATTAAAGGAAACTTTCAAATAAAAAAGGATATCCTTATTATGATTATATATAATGAATATATGATATAAAAAATAGATTTTATATTAAAAAATAATTTCTATTTTTATTATGTTACAAAGTTGAATTTTTATATTTTCTGGTGACTGTCAAGAAATGAATCTAAAAATAATATAACATCATTTATAATAAAACTTTTATGTATCGATACCTTCCCGGAAGAATGTATTAAGCGACAATCATTTTCAAAATATCTTTTTATCATAATCTGTATAATTTGGATTAATCCCCGCCTTTTGATCTAATTTATAATGTTCTATCGCAACTATAAAAAAAGATATGTGCAAAATAATTATATGTATTATGCGACATATGGATCTGTAAAATTATTCTATCGCCTGAGATTTTGTATCAACCGACAAAAATATTAAATCAAGCTGTAAAATCATCCTGTAAAATTAATGTGTTATGCAACAAAAAATTCAAAGAAAATATTGTAAATTATGCTTAGTTAATCCAAAATTGTCGCTTAGAACATTATTACACAATACATAAAAAAAACAATTGGCGTAGAAGTATTTTTCGTTTCCTGAAAATTTTCAAAAATGTCGCTTAATACATTCTTCCGGGAAGGTATCGATATCTACATAGTAGACGAAACAGAAATGAAACTTTTCTACATTTACAGTATGTGGAAAAGGAGAAAAAGTTTATCAAAACAAAATACTAAAAATAGTCATAATAATAATTAGTATTTTTTTTATATATTTACAATGTTAACTTTTTATTTATATATTGGAGACAAGGAAAACTTAATTAATATATTAAGAGCAAAGTCTATTATTGAATTTATATTACATATATATTTGGTATACGAAATAAAGGATATTCTTTTAATTAATACATAATTAATACTATCTATTTATTTTTTGGTATATGTATAATTTATTAGGAGGAGGATACGAAAAGATCAATTTTTCTGGGAGGACGATACCAAAAGATAAATATTTCCATGGATTATAGAGAACAAATTATATTGAAGGATAATTTTGTTTTAGGTTGATGTGACTTTTATTGGTTTAAATATGATTTTTACTATATAGATTTAGTTTATCCCATAAATTTAAAAGGAGGAAAAAAACAACGAATTTCAGTCTAATAAAAATGACAAAATTAAAATAAGATAATTTTTCTAGCTAAAAGGTTTTAACCAAATAAAAATATATGCAAATTATTTATTTAAATTTAGGGGTTGCTATAACAAATGATTTGTATTTCTACACAGTTCAATTTATTGCCATAGAAAAGTCAAACAATTTTTTGTTGTTTTTATGGGGTGAAAAATTAATCGATAGAATATTTTTTTTTTTTTTGTACGCTATTTATTCAACTTTGATTAAATCTAATAAAAGGTGTGTCTCGTATTTCGTGTAAGAAGATATTTAAACAACAAAATTTTTATTTAATAAATTCATAGTTTTTTATTAAAGTAATTTTAATTATTTCATTTGGATTCGATTTGGAAAATATAATTTTCTATACAAAATTCTTTAACCCAATTTTCTAATGTCCAGTAGGGTAGCTTTTGGTACACTAATTAATTTGTATAATTATATAAAAATCGTTTAATTTTAGCTATAAATAAAATCAGACGCACGCACGAAATGCACCAAATTAAAATGAAATTGGATAAAACCAATTTCTATTTATATTATTTCTATTTAATATTATTTAAATTAATTAATAATAATTTGATTTAATAATAAATGTACTTACTTTGAATTATAAAATTTTCAAATTCATTGAAAAATGTACACCAATACTAAAATTGCATACATTTAGGTGTAACAAATAATTTCGTATAATTCGTATAAGAAATCTGAAAAATACAAAATTTGATATATTTTCTTAAAGATAAGTTAAAGGGAAATTATTTACCTTAATTCCAAGCATGTTACCATAATTTTCAGATAAATATTTCTCTTGTTCCGAAAATTTAATTATGAAGTTTCTTAATAATAACATCAAAGTTTTGTTATTATTCCACCTTCAAAAACATTAATATATATATATACAAGTAATTTATAATCTTTCACTTCTGTCCAATCACATTATAATCAAAAATTTAATCAAAAAATATATAATTAAAATGTCAAATATACCAAATTTTCATCTATTGATATAAAAGAAAACATAATAATTATTTGTTTATTTGAGCATGAAATTTGAAAAAAAATTTTTGTATATGTATAAAAGCTAAAAAGTATGTTGTTCTCTACAAGAATTTCCACACAAAACTAATTTAAATATATATACATATATATATTTATATGATGTAAGAAAATCTCAACAATTTAATAGAATTTCTATAATTAATTAAAATTTAATTTCTAAACTTAGTTTGAAGATATTTTCGAGATTTAAACTTAAAAATATTATGTTAATTTTATACATTTATAAAAAAAAATATTCCTTTTACCCGGAAAACTTTCAATTTCTAAAATGGAATTTGTTTTTTTTTTTGGAAAATTACTGGACCATTTATTAAAATATTTATATATAAATATTTGATTTATTGATTTCTTTTCAATTATTTGTCTATTTTGTAATATGGTTTTTCTTTTTATATGTATATCAAAAATATTTGGTAAAATTTTCTACATTAATTTATACATAAAATGTGATTTTATAGTATTTATTATTTTTTGTCTCTATATTTTCAAAAAATGTTTTGTATAGAATTGAAAGAAGTGATTTTTAAAAGGTGCACTTAAGCGTGAAATAGAAAATTTTCTAATGTCAGTATAATAATAATAATGAGAAAGAAAAAAATGAACGAATGAATTTTTATTTACCCTTGTTTTTTGATTAAATACAATATATATGTATGTTTACCATCTTGTTCTGAAAATTGAAATTTCTTTAGGTTTTCTCTGATATTTTATTAATCATTTTGGTTAGAAATAAAAGTAAAAGTAAAATATATACTATAGCAAATGTTTCAGATTATCATCCAGAATCTGGTAATTTTGAATCATTAAACTAAACTTTAACTTAGAATTAGAATTAAATAAGGGCTGGGTACATTGGAACTTGGAACCCAATTACCACCGCGGCCATTAATTGGCCTATTGCAGTACCCTTGTTTCTTAGAGTTCACTAAAGAAACTCAGGCTGCAAATTAAATTATGCAGAGTCCTTAGTGAACTGGACGTGATATAGTGACCTAGAGTTTTGAATCTCTTATGTGAAAACCCTATACATTCACAAAGTACGTGTAGGGCTGATTACTCATTATCATTGCAGGTTCTGCAGGTGGATGACAGAGACCTGTCGAACTTACTGATGTGGTAGTTCAGATGACAGTGTCCATTGAGGAAATTTGTTAGGATTCGAAACTGATTCAACTTTAACTTGATAAAATTTAAATAAAAAATATTGACTAAATTTAGTAAATGATTTTAAAATTATATTTTAGTAATTTAAAATTTTTATTTTAACCTTTATTGAATCACTTTTGAATCATGATAATTTGTAAACCGAATATGATAATTTTGTTGATAGTATTAACACTATCATTTAATATACAAGAAACACGATTTTTAATTAATTAACATACTTTCCCATATATACTATTTAGAACTATTCACCAAAAATTTATCATATTATATTTATCCTCCTTTTTTATATGTATAAAAGTTTTATGATCAAATTATTCCAAAGAGATTATCATTATACAACCAAAAAAAAATTTTATTTTATGTAATTAATTGAAGGGGAATAAAATAATGGTGTCATTGTCAGAAGTAAAAAAAAAATACTTTCCACACTCACACATTAAATAAAATGGAGATTATTTAAATTTTCTTCTTTTTTTTTAGGTCATGGCTTTTTTTTCTGTATATTTTAGTATCTATAATTAGAAATCTAAAAAAGAATTCAATCATTTTGTTTTTTTGAATAAATTTTTAATGATTTAATTATCTAATTAAAGTTTTAACCAAAAAAAAAAAGTTAAACTTTTTTTATTTTTTTGGATTTTTCTTTTACAAAATTTTATGAATATTTTATAAAAATATTCGTCCTTTTTATTTGTATGTAGAAAAAGGACCAAACTTATTTCACTATTTAATTTTTTACTAAAAATTTGTCCTTGAATATTAGCAAATTAATTTACCATTAATTATAAAATTTCAACGACAAGTTAGTAATTAAAAGGATATGGAGCAATATGATGAGATGATTCGATATAACAATTTTTTGATGATGATTTTTGACTATGCATTAAGGATATATGAAATATAGTTGATTGGATTTATAGGAATTCCCTTAGGTACATATTTCGGTTTCAATCACACCAATTACAAATATTTTGATATAAATTTCGAAATCTTGTGAATTTTCGAATTCTCAAGAGTGTTTAACAGAGTCTTCCATAAAGTTTGCACAAAATTTTGATTGGAATTTTTCCTAAAATTTTTCATTTTGCTTATATAATTTTAATATGAAATAGTGAAAAATTTATTAATTTTCAACGACACTATTATACATTAAAATTGATTATAAATTTATAAGTTAATAAATTTTCTATTTCATTTTGAAAACAGAATATCCTTTTATATTGCGAATATCATAAACATAAATATTATTATATATACATAAAATAATATTTATCAAAAATACATATTTTCCATTATAAAAAATTTCTAATATTTTCCATAAAAATATAAATTATTTTTAGGTGTTTGTCATTCAATCAAAAAATAGAACTAATTTACAATGCAAAAATTTCTTCTTATTTATATATATTTTTTTTTTAGGTTAAAAAATGAATTGAAAATATTTATGAAGGATCAACTTAACATGTTTTTTTTTTCAACTAAGTGAAAAAAAATATATATTATACGATGATTCTTATATATTTTTTGTGTTTGTGTGTAGAAAAAGGTTTCCACTTTATCATTACGTATATTTTTTTTTGTTCCATATATCCTTTTTATTTTTTAAACCTTTTCAAATTTTAAATTTATACAAAAAAAAAAAAAAGGAAGGAAGGAATTTATATTATGTTAACATTTATTCTGTACACATGTGTCATCAAAAATATATACATAATATCTAATGATAAAAAAATATTCTTCTTCTTGTTTGATATAATAAACAAGGACATTTATATAGAATTATATATATATATATATACAAACAAAAGGATTTGAGATATCAAACTTAAGTAAAACTTCATTGAGAATTATTTTCTAGCTACAATATTGCAAATATCTTTACTATAATTTTAAATTTTATCATACTTTTTAAGATTATTAAATAGATAAGTGAAATCTAATCAAAACAATTTGAATTTATACATCAAACCGAACTATTAAAGTATAAAATAGACGAAATTAGCCCAATAAAGTTTTTAGAAAATTAAATTACAAATAAACATAACCGCACAGTACGACGATCACAAAATGACTGACTGAATTAAATTAATTATGGCTGTCAAAAATTTTAATAGCCTAAAAATTATTATTTTTTTAACAATATTAAAATGGTTGATTATTTTTTAAAATTTTAACATTTATTTATATGTATATATATTTTAGGTGAGCAAGTGGACCTTTGGTCACCATCTTGGAACAGTAAAAAGATGGTAGTGTAGAACGTTAATATAAAATATAAGATTTTTGTAAAAATTCATAAATTATATACTAATAATTAAAAGCTTAGTCTTGTCAATAGATTGGTAACAGAAAATTTATGTAAATGTTAAATGAAAATTTATTCATTTTAAAATAGAAAATTTCGACACTAATTAATTTATTTTTGAATTTCAACAACAACAACAACAGCTGTTTGCACTCCTCGTCTATTGCCATGCCATCATGATAATTTGTAAACAGACTAATAGGAACATTCACCTATACCTATTTAGTAGGTTAGGCTCTGATGTGACGAAATTTAGTAGCTTAGAACAAGCACATGCCAGAAATTCCAATTATTATAACAATTTCAGCATTGGAAAATTGATAAGCTAGATAACTATAAATCTACATTATTTCATTATCAGAAAATTTATAGGAGTATATTTTTTTTTAAATTCAAAGCAACATAATCCTTGACATAATATTCATTTTTAATTTTTTACTATTATTATATTTATATTTATATGTACATATATGTTTTCGTAAAATATTATTTTTATTACAAAAAATTTTTTTATTATAAATTATATTATTATTAAAATTAAAATTATTTAAAAATTAATTATTAAAAGTATTTATCAAATTTTATGAAAGCAAAAAAAAAAAAAATCAAAATCTCTCAAAATGTCTACTAAAAGTGTTAATACTATCGAAATTCAAAATAATACATCTTCTTCTAATTATATACAAAGAAAATCTGGATCATTCCCATCATCAGCAATATTTAGTAATTCAATAAATACCACATATAGACCAAAATCTGGAAAAACTGTATCATTTGCTGACACATCAGTTGATTTTGATGACACTTCAGTTGAACTAGATAAATTTTATAGAGAATTTTCAAGAATGGTATTAATGAGAAATAGTGATGATGATTCATCATCAATTCTTTATCAACCTGTCAATAATGATACTGATAATTATGGAAAATTTATTTATCAAAAAAGACATTCAACACATAACGAATCAAAATTGAATATAAAATCAAAAAATTTAAAATCATTATTAAATATTCAAGAACAATTATTAAAAAATAATTTATTTATACCAATAACAAATAAAAATTGTATTAAAAAATTATGTTTTATTGAAAATTTAATTATTAGTTATGATTCAAATCAAGGAAAAATGAAAAAATTCAATGAATTTGAAATGTTTCCAAAACAAAAACAATTATTAACCAAATTTAGCGAACGTGTTGGTGTATTAACATTAAGAATTGATGAAAATAATGGAAATTTTATAACATATTGTAATAGTCAATTATCAATAAATGATTGTGTTGCTGGTACACAAATTACATCAGTTATAACAAATGATTTTAAACATGTTGAAGAAAGAAATTGGGAATGGTCATTTGTAAATAATGAGAATATTGTAAGTAATTTTTAACTATAATAATAATTAAGTATTTTTATTTCAATTTCGTCGACAATTAGAGCAAAATGTTTCTAATTGTATCGGCGCACGCGAAAAAGATTAAATTTCTATTTTTTTTTTTGGTTTTAGGAAAAAAGTCTTCGAGTAAAAACTGATGAAAATGACAATAAATTTTACACATATCTTAAACATAAAGAACGATGTGAATCTATCAATGATGAAGGTATATTTGAAATACCAATAAATTCAGGAAGTTTCTTACAAGACGGAGGAATTTATGTTTTAATGCGATTTTTAATTATAACAAAATTTATTGGTAAACTAGAAATGTGGTCAATGAATATTAAAGGTAAAAAAAAAATATATAAGTTTTCAAAAATAATTACTATATAATTTTTAATTTGATCCTAACAATTATGCAAAATATTATCTCTTTATAAGGTAAACTTGGATTATTAGAAATGGATATTGGTAAAAAACGTACAATATTTATAAATAATATACCATATAAAACAATACGTATAAAAATTACATTTTTACGATCACATCATAAATCAGAAATATCTAAAACATATTTCTTAGAAACTGGTCATATTGTACAACATAAATGGAAAGGATGTAAACATTATTTACATTTAAATAATAATTTTCAAATACCACCAATTAATTCATATTTACATTATGATTGGATGAAGGATTTATTATTATCAGCACAATATGATAATGAAAAATTACAAAATATATTAAAAAATATTAATAATTATATGAATGGTAATATTGAAATGAATAATTTACTTAAAGAGTATTTATTATTTTTAGATTTATTAAAACCAAATAATGTCTATGAATATACAATAACTTATTTTAAAAATATATTTCATGAAAAGAATATATAAGAGAAAAATTTTTTTAAATTATGATAAATTAAAATATTATTTCAAAAAGGATATTTTGTTGTTTAATTTTTTCCTTTTTATTTTTGTCCGTGAAATTTTTTTAATTACTTCTAAGGACAGAGAAATAATTATTTGATTATAAAATAATTTAAAATTCTTACCTTCTTTAGTGAATCCTTTGTAACACATACAAAATATTCCTCCCGATATTTAAAAAAAAAATATATAAAAAATCACTTAATTAATTAAAACTATTTAAATAACAATAAATTAATTATAATTAATTTATTCATAAAATTTAATTACTAAACAATTAATTAATTTAATAACATTAATCAATTAAATTTAATTAATGTAATTAAATTTAATTTAATTAATTAATTAAATATAATTAACTTATTAATTAACTACATTTAATTACCCAAAACTAATTTTTTGTAACTGTACCAAATACAATTAACCATCCGCACAGTAAGACGATCACAAGATGACTGACTGACTGAATTAAATTAATTGTGGGTGACAATGAAATGTAGCGGGTCAGTATCAGTATATATATTCTTCCACAAATATTTTAATAGCGGATTAATTTTCTGTTTAATTTTAAAATGGCCGCTTATTTTTTTGGAATTATTAACGCTTTTACTTTTATGAAAACTTTTAATTTGATGAAAATTCAGATAAAAAATTATTAATCCTATATTTATTTTGAAATTAAATTTTTGAAAGTTCATTCGTCTCTTACAAGTCACAAGTTATAAGAACTAAACACCGACTGTTAATTAGCTGTTAACTAGCTGTAAAGAAACTTAATTGCAATCAGGGTTACATTATTAGATGCTTGTTTGTTTCGGCTGATTGAATTCATATTCGATTAAATTTCAATACTAATTTTATTAAATTAATTTGTTGAAATATAGAATTTGAATTAATTTTAATAATTTTATATATTTCGAAATTAAGTTTGTACATATTAATATTGTTATTATTATAATAGAATCAAAATAATTTAAATTTTAATATTTCATAATTAAAATATGATTTCTTGAGAAATATATATTAAAATAAAATTTATTTTGATTATATATTTTAACATGGTTATTTAAAATTTTAAAATCATCGTGATTTACGTTCAATTTTATTACGAAATAAATTTGTAAAAAATTTTATAGTATATTTATGTATATTATCTGGTTCAATTAATTTCATAAATCTTAAATATTCATCAAGTAATGGTTTCATTTCAATATTTTCATTTAAATATAATTGTATATTTTCTAATATTTGTAATTTTTCATCATCAAATTTAGCTAATTTTATAATTTCATTTTTCCAATTATAATTATTTGAATAATCTTTTGATGGTGGTATATCAAAATTATTATTTAAATGTAAATAATATTTACATCCTTTCCATTTATGTTGTACAATATGACCAGTTTCTAAGAAATATGTTTTAGATATTTCGGGTTTTTTTGATGATAGTAGAAATGTTTTTTTTACACGAATTGTTTTATATACTTGTTTATTAATAAATATTACACGTTTTTTACCAATATCCAATTTACATGTACCAATTTTACCTATACAAATAAATTATTATAGAAAAGTATATATAAAAATATTTATTTAAATTTAATTATTATTTATACCTTTAATATCCATTGACCAAAATTCAAGATTACCAATAAATTCAGTTAAAACTAAATATCGCATTAGTACATAAATTCCACCATCCTGAAGAACATTACCAGTTGGACAAAATTCACCTACGTAGTTTTTAACTTTCAAATCATTTTTATTTTTAAGTGAAGTTTTATATTTGTTATTAATCTTTACAATTTTCAATTGTTTTTCCTATACAAAATTTTGAAAAAAAAACGAATTTTTTTAATTAATTTTTGAATTTTGAAATTTTCTCTATTTAACACGTTCACCACTCATGCATTTAGAAACTCATGACCATGAGCAAAAAAGTATGTCCCATATATGTGCAAACCGCTGGGCACAAGTATGTGTCATATTTAAAACTAAAATGTGCAACAAAATTATTTACCCGAAACTTCTGCAAAATTGTAACAAATTACCTTTGACTATCATATAATATATGGACTGCCAATCGCTTATAATTTCCTTTGCTGTCAAAGAAAAAAATTCTATTAGGACTGGTAGCGCATAACACCAGATATGGCCAATAAAAGAACTAATGTTATGGAATTCTGAAATAAATTCAGTAGAATTCTCAAGTAAAATCTATTGAAATCTCATAACTGATTTAGTTGTTTTATTGGCCATCAAAAAGGCGAGCGTCGCCAAAGGCAATTCGGAATAGTTAGTTCTTTTTTTCGCCATCTTTGGTGGTATGCGGATAGTCGGTGATGGCTACAGAAATGAAGTCGGTTACTAGCAGTCCATATATCAAAGCTAATTACATTTCTAATAAAATGTGACCCATATGTGTGACATGACTTTCAGGGAAAACTACAATGTTGAGGGGTGTACGTGTTAAGTATAAATAAACATATATATATATATATATACAATCTTTTTATTATCCTCATATTGCCATTCTAATTTTGTTTCTTCGACTAGATTAAAATCATTTAATATGACTGATGTAATTTGTGTACCAGCAATATCATTATTATTTATTGATAATTGACTATTACAATATGTTATAAAATTTCCTTTATTTTGATCAATATTTAATATAAATACACCAACACGTTCGCTAAAATCTGTTAATAATTGTTTTTGTTTTGGAAATAATTGAAATTCATTCATTTCTTTTATTTTATATTCATTTGAATCATAACTAATAATTAGATATTCACTAAAACATAATTTTTTATACCAACATTTTGTAATTGGTAAATTAAATATTTGATTATTAAATTTATTGAAATTTGGTATACTATTTTCATTTTTATTAATTAATAATTCAACACTATCATTACTATCAGATTTTAATTTTAATGATTTTGATTGTGTATTACTATTAGCTGATTTCATTGTACTTGCATCTATACGAGATTCTAATGATGGATTATTATTATCGATATATTTCATTACAAAAATACGTGAAAATTCACGCCTAAATAGATTTGTTTTTTTCCTTTTCCCTGTTTCAGAATTTGTTAGACTAACACTAGAACTATTTGTACTTCTTAAAACACTTGACTCATATGACAATGATGTTATATCACTAATAGCTGCATTTGATACTGGTGCATATATTGATTGTATTGAAAATTTTTCAGATGATTTCATTGTATATACTGTTTCTGCATAATCAGATGATTTCTTAATAGACATAACTTTTTTTTTCCAGGACAAAATAAAAATACAAAAAAAAAAAAATTTGGCAAAATTATATTTGTGGGAAAAACTTTTTATTCAAAATTCGGTATAATATTAATTATTTTAATAATTTTTTGTTTTTTGACAATATTAAAATTATATTTTTATAAAATTATTTGATATTTTTGATAAAAATGTCAGTTAGAGAATTTCAATTCTAAAAAAAGGATAACACGACGCATCACTGGTTGATTATTTTAATTATATTCCAATAAAGGAATCAACAAAATGTTGTAGAATTTTCCAATATAAATGACAATGTTGTGACTATGAAATTTACATTAAAAATTGTATAGCTGTCACATTACTATCGATTATAAAATATTGTAACAAAATTTAATATAATTGGAAATTAAAGAATCTCTAATAATTTATGAACCATCAGCAGCTAAAAATTAACAGATTCCAGCACAAGTATGTATATTTTTTTTTACAAGCTTATCCCTTAAAGTAATATGCAAAATTATTGTTAATGACATTTAATCTTAAAAATTCTTTGTTATTTCATTATTATTAATTTTAGAAGTAAAATGACAGTATAATCTCTTTGAATATAATAAATAGTAATAATATCACAGATATTTATCTTTTTAATCTTAAGGCAGCAAAAAAAAAAAAAAGTAAAATCATTTCATTAAAATAGTTACACACTTTAACTATATATAATATACAATCAATCAATGTCAATCAAATTAATTACATGTCATGTTTTAACAGATTATATTTTATGTATGTTTTTTTATCAAAAATAATCAAATAAAAAATATAATATTAATTACATAAAATAATAATCCTAATAATGATTGATATTTTATGATTATAATTTTAAAATTTTCAAACTATACAAATAGAAAAATTTAACTAAATTTGCAGTATATAATTATAATAATGTCCATAATATATAATGTAAAAAGGATACCAAAATTTTTTGCAAAAATTTAAAATTGAAATTTATATTAACGTTGTATTATATAATTAACATAATTTTCGGCATATATATTTAAATACATAATTGAAAAACATTTAACAGCATATCAATTATATATAATTTAAATAATAATGATCATATCGATACCTTCCCACAAGAATGTATTAAGCGACAATATATCAAAATATATTTTTAATCATAATCTGTATAATTTGGATTAAGCCCCACATTTTTATCTAATTTATAATGTTCTATCCCAACTATAAAACAAAAATGTGCAAAATAATTATATGTATTATGCGACATATGAATCTGTAATATTATTCTATCGCCTGAGATTTTGTATCAACTGACAAAAATATTAAATTAAGCTGTAAAATCATCCTGTAAAATTAATGTATTATGAAACAAAAAATTCAAAGAAAATATTGTAAATTAAGCTTAGTTTAACCGAAATTGTCGCTTAGAACATTATTACACAATACATAAAAACAAACAACTGGGTAAGAAATATTTTTCGTTTCCTGAAAATTTTCAAAAATGTCGCTTAACACATTCTTCCGAGAAGGTATCGAATACCATAAATCAAATATTATTCTAAATATTGTTTGACCATAAAATTATATAACTTAATAATTAATCATATTTTAAAAACTATGAAAATGTCTTAATTAAATATTATTATTAAATGGAAATTAATGCTTTCCAGATAAATTTTCTAATATATGTACATATAACATATAATAATCTTCTGGTGCTAATCCATTTCATATATTTTTGATTAATTAAAAAGGGATCAAATAGATATAATAATAATAACCACATTATATAATTTAAATGCTATCATATATACGTAAATAACTATATACATTGTATACATATAGAAACTAACCACAGCTACTGTATTTCTATATATACCAAATAAATGTCAAACATTTTGCATAACAGAAAAAAAAAATACATTTCTTTCAATAATTAATATTTAAATAATTTTTAATCTACTTTAAATTTTTGTGTTATGGAATTATTTTTTTATACGTATAATAAAAATGTATAAATAGTTTTAGTGTCGACATTCGACTTTACCTCTTGATGTATACATAAAATTTATATGTTTATTATTACATTTATATAAACATCCCTTCCGGTCATTTAATTTAATACATTTTTGCATATATATACATTTGTATATATACATTTTTATTACCCTCTTGGGGATTTAAAGTAATATAATATTAAATATTTAGATTAGTTTTCTGTAGATAATAATTTTCACTAAACTTTAAGAATTCATATTTTATACATTTATACCTATCCAACCTGGGAAATTTAATTGTACATTTATATACAATCTTGTTATTTAATATTTTATCTTTTAGCTTTATGTACATATAATATAGAAATCCTTAAATAATAATAATGAAATTTCACAATATAATAAAATTGATGTAATATTATGAAAACATAATTTTATGTTAATCATTATTTAAAGAAAATATGAATGAAAAAAAATTTAAAAGGTAAATAAAATATAAATTGAAAATTATCGTAAGATAAGCTTAAAGAGATTAAATGCATAACATGTATAATAGAAATTTCATGTTTATAAATTAGATGAAAATAATTTATCGTATTTTGTAATATTTAATGAATAAAAATATATTAAATCATCAAAAAAGGATATATATGGTATTTGTTATTTTTCGTATAAGTTAAGGTTATTGAGATTATAATGGTGAAATAATTGTATAAACAGTTTTATAGTACCACTGACTACTGATCTAATTCGATCTTGTATACCATAACCAAAAGCAATTCATAGATAAATTCGTTCTTTTCCGAGCCAAATTCAAAATATCCCGACTATTCAGGAAAGAAAATCTTAAATTTCTCAAAAAAAAAGGTAAATGAGATAGAAAATTTCATATTGTAAATGATGAAATTAATTTGGAAAATGACGAATTTGATTTTGGGAAAAGTTTTATTAAAAGGAAATATTGAATTTAATTGAGGAAAAAAGGACTAATTTAATTTGGAAATTATTATTTATTTATTATATATAAATTATTTCCGAACTATCTTAAAGAAAAATTACAATTTTCATTCCTTGATAAAAATTTCCTCCAATAATTTCAAATTTTCACAATAATAATAATAATAGATTTTACAAAAATTTATTTATTTATTGTTTATATTTCAATTTTACATAAATGATTTTTTATTTTGGTAAATAAAATATTGAAATTTCCCAAAGTAGGAAAAATAATAATTTTACCAGTCATAAACTATCACGATAAATACGCGACAACAGACAGTAAAAAAAAAAGTACTAGCTATATATACATGAAAATCAATTTTCAATCACTTTTCAATTTTCTTCTAACAAAAAACAGGAAAAAAAATTAAAAAATGATCAAAAAACAAAAAAAAAATTTATATTCTTTCTTTTTAGAAAATTTTATAGTAACAAAAAAAAGTGAAGCAAAAATCGAACCATGAAAATTCATGCCAGATGGCAATTTATGTTGTTTTTTTAGAGAAAAATAAAAAAATATAAAAATTTCCAATAATTTTTCGTTTTATACTGTTTTTCAATTTTTCCATTATTTATTTTATTTTTCCTGAACATTTTTTTTTTTTTGAGAATAATTTTTGTGGATAAAAAAGTTCTGTTTGGTATAAAAATATATAAGTAATTTTTTTTTTTTTGAAATTTGATATATTGATTTTAGTTTACCATGGCATTAAATGTGTAGAATATTTTCTAATTTTATATTGCACCAAATTATAAAAAAGAGTTGACGAGACGAGATTTGTCCAAATTAAGTAATGTGACAATTTTAGATTCTAGTTTCAATTTGGGAGCCATATTTAAGGGGAAAATTTGACTATTTTAATGATCAATTTCTCTGCAAGATCCTTTTAACAATTTCACTTTTAACTGTCAAATTACTGGAACTTAGTAGATGGAAATATGTCGTCTCTCACACATCAATTACTTAAATATTTCTCTAAAATGATAATATTTAATTTAATTAATAATCTTCCTGGTAGATTCAATATTATCTTAGTTACCATGATCATCACGAGAATCTTAAAGAAAACAATCATTTCTCTCTCATTTTTTTTTTACAAATTTCTAACTAAAAATTATGATTCAGGACCTAAAATTGGACCAATAGTTTACAGAATCTTAAGTATAATTCTATAAATTTTTTTCCCAAGTTTTTACAATTTGAACTCTTACAATATTTATTTACTTTCTTTTTTTAACACAGCTAACATAAAATTTTCCAATATTGTTATTTTTTATAATAATTCAACTATGAGGAAAATCGAAAAAAAATTTACAATGATTTTCAATGAATTCGAAAAGGATACACACAAAAAAAAACATAATTCCAGGTTTTTGTTTTTTTTTTCTCTCTCAAAAACATAAAAAAACCATTTTACTTTTTTTAGCTCATAAAAAATTGAAAAAAAAAAAAAATAAATATTTATAAGGAAAATCATAAATTTTTTATTAGAACATTTATTTTTTCAAAAAAAAAAATTATTGTTTTGTCAATTTACCGATCCAGATAGAAAAACTACTATTGTTAGAAAATTTTATATTTTCCAATCATTTTTTCATTGGGAAATATATTTTCCTAATGGGTTTCATTAGGGTCAATGCAGTGCACAGAAAATAATCTATACAGAAATTAATCTTGTACACAAATTTAGTTTTAGTTTATTAAAAATCAAATAGATTTCATGATCCACTGATTACCACTCCTATTACTTAAACAATTTAAATGTTTAATACAGAAAATATGATCTGTAAATTTAATATATAATAATTCAGATTTTGTTACTGAAAAATTTTGAAAATTGTTTAAATGGTTAACAATTCATCACCTTTTCAACTACGGAATTTAATTAATCCGAAAAAATGATTGGTTACAAAAAATATCCTCACTCATTAAACCAAAATTAATTATCAAAAAAAAAAAACAAAATATATTTTTAATTATTACAAAAGAAAACAATTGATCCAATTTTAAAAATATAATATTTTTTGGTTTTTCACTAAAAAAACAAATGCCAGATTTGTGAATTATTTTGTGGGAAAAATCAATTTACTGTGGAGATAAATATATAAATTAAAAATTATATAAATAATTATTTAATTAATATTAAAGTTAAAAATTAATACAATAATTTATTGGAAAAGGACTTTTAAAATTTACCAAAAAAAAAAAATTAATTTGATTTATATTTCCATTAAAAAAAAAGTAACCAAAAAGTATAAATTGAAAAAAAATTTTTGTAACCCAAAAAATAAAACAATTTATCCATCCACCACCGTTCGTAATCAATTTTTTTTTTCGAAAACTTTTAAAAGTCATCAATTTAAATTTACTATAGGACCCAAAAAAGTTTTGTCAATTGATTTTAACACCATTTTTTTTTGGATAGCAAAAGTAATTAAAACCTTTTTAAAAATTAGATTAAATTTTTATTTCAAAAAAAAAAAAATCTACTTCTCAAGTTTGTATTTTTACAAACGCCTAAATATATGCTTTAATTTTTTACTAATAAATTGTTTTAGTTATTTTGTCTATAAAAATTATTGAATTTCTTGTGTGATGTAACAAAATAAAAGGTCAAATTGTTAAAACTGATTTATTAGAAAGTTTATGTAGTGTCCATCCTAGAAACATAATTTGTAGATTAATCAGTAAATTCCTCTACTACATATATCTAATAAAATCCACATTATTTGATCAAAATTTGCTGAATATTATTATAATACAAAAATCTTCTTAGACATAATAACAATACTAAAAATTTTAAGTTACAAAATAAGATAAAAGATAAAAAAAAATCAAATAATGATAAATTACACAATTAATTTTCATGTAAACGAAAATTATAGATCTTTATACTAATAAATAATTCTGATAAGAAATTATATTTACATTATTAATATATCAAATTTATATATTGTACGTAAAATTGCTTTATTAGCTGCTCTTCTAATCATAATTAATCTACTGTAATAATTAATGATCAAAAACTATGTAATATTAATCTGTCCTTTTTTTTTTAAAAAATGAGTGAAGAAAATAGGAAACAGAAGGAAACAGGATACAAAATTAATATCGAAATAAATTTAGATATAATAAAAAAAATATTAATCCTTAAATCTTGTCATAAATATTTTAGATAAAATCTACCATAAATCATTTTATGAAATTGATATTTATGTGGTTACATAAAATTAATAAATAATATATTTTTTAAGGATGTTACAAAAAATGAACAAAATCATAAAATTTTTACCTTCTGATTTTTATCATATTTCCGAAATATTATATATAAATACTATAGTTACACCATCAAATATCAAATGTAAATTTTTTATTAATAAAATAAAGTTTATTATATATAAATATATAGTTAAAAGATTTTGATGTTAAAACTTTTTTTTTTCTCTATATTTTTGGCCCCCCAAGACATTTTCTGTAATAAAAAAGTTTTCTTTTTAACAAAAAAATTTTATAGTATTGGAAAAAACTTTACTAATAAATTTAAATATTTTTAAAATTTTCATATTAGAAAATTTTTGACATTTAAATTAGAAAATCAAATCTTTAAAATATATTTTCAAAAGTTAGTTTTCTTTTTTTTGAGAGTTAATAAAAGAAATTTAAATATAAAAGTTATAGGAACTTAGTTAAAATTTTAATGTTCAATGCTATAGAACATTAATTTATATAGTTCCTATAGTCAAAGTTTTAGAGTCCATAAATGAGTGCATTTATTTGTAATTTAATTATAATCGAAGTGTGACATAAAACTCATACTGTCAGTCAACACTTTATAAATCATATCGCACTCTGTGGCCAACTATTGTTGACAAAATTTTGAATCCGAGTATAGATAATAAGAAGGCATTTATTTTTGTTAACAGTTCGTTAACATTTAATTAACAGTTTGCTAAATTTATTAACTGAAACTTTTTCTTTGCATACTTTTGATAGAAGTTTTTTCCAGCAATCAGTTATTTTTTTTGCCTTGTAAATTAGCCAGATGTAAGACTGACATTATACACAACAGTCTTAAACTACAATCACATTGACTTTACAGAATAAAAATAAATAAATTTAGTGATCATGACAACAGTATTACATTATTATCAATTCTTTGACAAAAATTCAACTCGTCTACGATCAGTTTTCAGAAAATTCATTGTTAGAAAATTCATCATAGAAATATGTAAATTCAAATTTCTGTACTGATTTTCATTCCGACAAATTTACCGCGGACACGATTTTAAATATATTTTAAATATATGTATTTTCAAATTTATACCATATACTTTGACCTTCTAATCCGCTCATCTTCAATCATTCTTTATAAAAATGCAATTCATATTTAAATATTTTAAATAAACGAAATTTATTGCAGCCAGAATAATAAAATTTAAGTCTCCTTCAGTCAAAACTTCATCGTACATCGTACATACCATCATTCAAAAATTATCCAAATACATTTATACTACTATACAAGAAAAAAGTATATAGTATAAAATAAATGAAAATATCTTTTTAATATTAATAAATTTTCACTTTTAATTGTCCTTTTTTTTATTATTATTATTCCTCCGTTGAGAGTTTATCTTCGCGAAATATAATTCCAAAATGTTATATATATTTGTGATATAACAAATAATCTTTCCTTCCTTTAATACAGAAAATTTTTTTTTTGATTAATCTCTTTGGAATAATTTTATCATAAAAGTTTTATATAATACCATCCATAAGCCGCATATAAAAAAAAGCAAAATATTATAAATTTTTGACTATAAAATGGTGGTAAATTATATCTAATCAACGGGAAAAGAAATATACAAAATATATTTATTTTTTTTTATGTTAATTAATTAGCATCGTGTTTCATTTATGCGAGAAAAAAAATATTATATTATATGTTGCTCTTGTACGATATAAGTTTTAGTATTATTTTTTTTATGTCATTATACGAACATTTTATGAATCAATTTTTCTTTGGATAAATCCCAGGCGAAATATCATCTTAAATATTTAAATATTTAATATGTAATTAGTGTTTGTTCTATGATAATTTATAGAAACTTACATAAAATTAAAATAAAATAGACTTTCAAATCCGGGAGAGACATCACTGTTGTCCTAATCATATAGAAGTAATTCAGTTTAATCTTATAGTACATTGATTATTACACTGATTAAGTCGCTGGTACTATTTCGAAGTTCTCATTCCTTCTTTAAAAAAAATTATAAATATATATTATTAGTTATCCTTTAGATAAATTTTCACATTTGACTAATTTCAAAATAAATTATACACTAACATTTTTTTTTTAACCATTTTCCAAATAACATGATAAAAGTTTCTCTTCATATTTTGGTATACAGAGATCAGATATTCATTATATTAACATATACGGTATTTATGTTTATTTGCACAGCTATTATCATCTTAAACACTAAATACATGATTAAACTTTCTTAATTTTTATAAATAAATTATGCAAAACAAAAAAAAAATACAAAAACTTTTGACATTTCAGAACTTTAAACTGAAAATTGCACTTTAAACGATGTAGATTTTCAAAATGAACTTTTACGATAAATATATAGTGTAAATAATATAATTATTTAATTATAAATAGGAGCTTTAACATTAAAAATTTAAAAGAATTTACTTAGTTGAAGGAAATTTAAAGTTTTAAATTTAAATTTCATAATCGAAAACGGAGCAGAACGTAAATAAAATAACATTTTTAAAATTAATTTTACATGCGATTATTTAATATCGAAAATTTAACCTTTAATCTCATATCAATATCATTTATTTACTTGATCAATTTACAAGTCAATAATATCATCAATAAATCCTTCTGTGATATAAAGGATTTTCCCTTTTAGTCTCCTTTAATTTTCTGTAATTGGAAAAAAATATATATTAAAAAATTTACGATATAATACTTTTTTTTTTTTGAACTTATCTTGGATGAAATTGATATTTGTTTAAAGTTGAAATTAAAATTTAACAAAAAATTTTGTGAATATCATTTAGAACTACGCAATAATGGTTTTTAATTTCGGATGAAATTATGATTTTATAAATTTCCATTTTTAAAATTTTGTAAACTACTATAATCTCTTGACGAAATTTAACTGCTCCAAAATTATTAAGAACTTTTAAGTGTCCTTATACAGTCCTTCTCTCTCCTTCCATCATGATCAATTTCTTTTAACTTTTCAGATCTATTACAAAATTTATTGAATCAGAATTGATATACTTTTAAACAAATTTTCTTTTGGGGAAAAACAAATTTTCCATACACTGCAGTATACTAAAAAAATAAAATAAAAATAATCATTAATATATGCCAAAAAAAAACAACAAAATTCTATATAATAAAAATTACTTTCTTTTTTTTTAAAAAAAAAAGTCCTTTTTGTTTGCGAAATTTTTCTATCCGTCCATTGAGATTTCAGCTTGAACGATAATGACAATGACAATATAGCTCATTCCTTTAAAAAAATAAAATTTCCACAAACAAAACAAAAAAAAAAAAATTCAATCCCTTTTGGAATTATTTTATCGTCAAAGTTTTTCTTTCTAAAAAAAAAATGAACAAGGACATATTTGATTTTGTTAGAATTCTGTACGGAATAAAGAAAACTTATCCTATATAATACCTTCTATATATATTTGGAGAGAAGAATTGGTGTCTGTTAAGTAATTAGTATCATGTTGCCAATAAAAGTTAAATTTAAAGAAATAATTTACATATTAAAAAAAAAAAATATGAAACAAACTTTAACATTAAAACTTATTGTTGTGTCATTATTAATTTATTTTTGGGTTCATTACTATATAAAGAATAAAATTTAAATTATATATTAGTCTAAAATTCATTGAATGAAATAGTTAAATGATTGATTTCGAAGTAATTTCATTTAAAAATATAGAAAGGATAAAAGTATCAAAATTATCTGATATACAAATGAAAATTTTAAAAAGTTTTTCATTATATAATTAATATAATATATTTGAAGGATAATTTAATTTAATATGATCGTAAAGTTAGGCGTTTTTTTTTGTAAGCAATTGATGGATAATAATTTATTTAATTAAATTGTAGATTTGAACTAATAAACTGTATACAGACGATTATATTAAAATACAATTTTTGACTATAATTTTCTGACTTCACAAGGGAAAAATTGATATATTCTGGAAAAATGTGGAAAATGTAGAATTAAAAGTAAAGAGACAAAACGAATTTCTCTACTTTTCATTCTAAATTTTCCAGAATTATCTCATTTTCTCTCTTTGTGGAGCCAGAAAATTATGACAAAAATGGGTATTCTAATTCTAATGTAATCGTCTGTATACAATTTATTAGTTTGTGATTTAATGTTAAAAATAATTTAATAATTAGACAGAAAGAAAGGACAACAAATTTGTAATAATTTTGTGGACAAAAAATTATATATTACTATTAATTCAAAAATCAAATTTTATCCAATCAATTCAAAAAAAAAAAAGTCCCCCGTCATCATAATTTTGATGCATGAGAGAAAATATTATAATATAAAAATCTGCAGGGATAAATGTTGATATTTTGAGTACCATTTAAGTATATCTGCATTCTGTTAAGAGGCATTAAATCTTCCAAAAATAAAAGCCACTGGAGACAAAATTATATATAAGTGGAAAAGTGAAGACCAAAATCAACAATGTAATATAGAATATTAGTATAAAGAAGATTTGTACATTTACTATAATATTTTAAAGTCAATAAATTTTTATACTGAACAATTATTGAAAGGATGACACAACTGGGTATCATAGGAAGTGTTCATGACAAATTAATGATGTCTGATTATTATAAATCCATAGATACATAAAAATTTTGGTTAAAAGTTGATTGATTTTTAGGTTTTTTTATTTCGACGTTACATTATTACATCCAAAATTATTGTGGAGAACACCTGAATATATGCAACCATATTAATTAGCAAATGTAGATTTCTCATAGATTTATCTCCAAATATGTTATATTATTTAATAGTTATACATTCATTAATAACGAGACTTTTTCAATGATTTAATGTTCAAATTAAATTGCTTTAATTCTCGTACCAACATTATAAAATATACAACAGGGACATACATTTATTTCTATCACATATTTTCTATACGCTATTATATAGTTAAAAAAAAAATTATTCTTTTTGAAAAAGGATCTCTTTATTTGTCTCTAAACATATAAAACCAAAAAAAAAAAAAAAAATATGAAATATAAAACTAAACAACAACCAAAATGAACATATGTATTTATATTTATATAAAAATTTTCTTCTTTTTTTGAAGTTATATAAATATAATTTTCATATCATCATAAACCAAATCACGTAAGATATCTTGGTTTATTGATAAAAATAGGTTTAGTCACGTTCTAAAATATTATATGAACCTAATAATAATATTCAAGTATGTTAATCTTGTCAAAGGCAAGCAATGATGAAAAAATTTCTATTCTATATTCATAAAATATATTCCTCTTTTTTTTTTTTATGAAACATTTTAATATTGAGATCTTTTTGAATGATTTTTTTTTTCTTTCTATATTTTTTTGCATTTAAAATATCATTTTTTTTTATTATGGGATAATATTTTTTTTTTTTATAACTTTATATACAAAAAAAACTTCAAATATAAAATAATTCATATTTTAACAGATAATTTTATGTAATAATAATTTTTTTGTTAAAAAAAGGATATAAAAGGATATTTATTATTTATATTAAATTGATTATCTGTTTATTCGCGAAAGAAAAATAAAAATTAAATTTACATAAATAATCTTCTATAGTTAAATTGGGGATAATTAATTGTAAAATGGATTTCAATTTCATAAAAAAATTACAATTTTGTTCATACCTTTTAATGTTGCAAAACAAATTATTATCATAAATTGAAGGACTATACATTATGCGGAAGAACTTTGTTTAGTCATAATAAATAAATTACTCCATCAGCGTAACTGAATTATTAATTTATTAATTACACTGTTAAAATATTCACACACATAAATTAAATAAATTAACAACAAATATCATTCACAACCGCACTGTTCGACGATCACAAGATGACTGACTGAATTAAATTAAATTATGGCTGAGAATGACAAATGGGCGGTATTAAATGGCTGGACAATTAAATATGGGCGGTATTAAATTTTTGTTGTTGTTGTGATTTTTCAAAAAAAAAAAACAATTAATGGTCGATATTTTAAAATGGCCGATTATTTTATTAAAATTAAAATGGCCGTTTTTATTAAAAAAAAATTTACTAATTTAAAGAATTACTGGAAATACTAAACTGGATCACCTTATATATTCTTTTACTTGAATCTTTGACTAGCCCAAAATGTGATCCTAAATCATAAATCAACATCATTGAACTCTCCTCAACATTCTGTTAACACCTAAAACGAAACAATGTTAATTTAAAAAGGAATTTCTTTTAATTATATCATTACCTGATTTATGATGATTTATAGATTTCTCTTATCATCATTTTTCCCACACTATTTTTCCATCTTAATTCTAACATTTCGCTAACAGCTACGACTGATATGTTAAAACGAAATGATAAATTTGATTCTATCTTTATATTATTTAATAAAGTATAATTACATATTTATATGTTTTAAATGAAAAAACATATTTTGTAATAAATATTAATCAAAATCGCATATAAAATTTATTTTACATAAAAATGGTAAATAAAATTTTAATGGAATTATTAACATATTTTATTTTCTTGGTATATTAATAATTATATAATATTTTCCATAATATAAAGTTTTAAGTAATTTTCATAAGGGAAATCTTTAAACATGAAAAGTAAAAAAAAAAACAAAACTTTTATATTATACATTACATTTCTTATGTTTTTTATGTGTCATTTTCTGTTTCTTGTTATTCAAAAAAAAACTATAAGAAACTTTATGAAAATTAATAATACACAAAACAAAAATCTTTTATCTTTGATTATAAGAGTGGAAAAAAATTGTATATAATTTTTGTATATTAAGTAAAATAAGTTTCAAGGATGATAGAAAAGGGATATGAAGTAGACGGTATAGTAAGTAAAATCTTAATTAAATAATACAAAAAAGAGAATTCATGTTACAGCGAAAAAACATAATTTTTAAACATAAGTTTTCTAATTTTATAGAAATTTTATATAATTACATATATATATTTTAAGATAAAATTATCTTGTGATTTTCAGGAAGAAACGTTTTTGTAGTTTCTTAATTAAATTGTTTTAACTCCTCAAGGAATATAAGCGCACATCTATATACCAATCCTACGTTCTATTCAAAGTATTACTATAATTTCCCTTATACATTTTTTAAGCATATGACTAGAGATCTGTACAATACTTTTTTTCTTAAATGATCTTGTCCAGGAGAATTTAGATTAAGCAAATTCTAAGTTTCGAAATGATCTGAAAAAAAAATACAGAAAATTTTTAGTAATTTTTTCTGCTAAAATCTAAAATATTTCAAAATTCTTATATCAAATTATAAAATTAAATTAAATTAATAATCAAAATTAAATTTATAAATTGTTTTTAACAAATATATTTCCTTTGCTACTCCTACGAACTTTTTCAATCTTATAAATCTTTAAAAAAAAAAAAATATTTTACAAAAATGAAAAAAAAAAATTATACATAATTTCTCTCTATTTAATATAATCGAAAATTTTTCATAAAAAAAGAAAAATTGAAAATATACAAATAACAATCAATTAAATTAAGAGAAAAAGAAAAAATTTCTACAAATATTTTAATGGATTTTTCTTTCGATGATTACAATTTTTGTATTAAGATTTTTCTGGTGAATATTTCTGGTCTAATAATTATATACCATCAATATTCATTGTTAGATTTATATATAAAAAATATTTTCTACATATATAACAAAAATTCTAGAGGGTAAATGAAAAGGTAGATTGTCATGATTAAATGACAAAAAAAGTTTTTTTTTTTCTTAACTTTTATAATTATTTAATTTAATTTAAAAGTTGGTATATATTTCCTTTTTGAAAATATGAAAAATTATTTATATCTGTATTTATATAAATAAAAGTTTTAAGTACATATTTTCGGTTGATAAACTTTTTCTAATTTGAAAATTGAAATTTATGTTGAAAAATTATCGTACATATATAAAAATATATTTCGAAATTATAATTAAAATAAAATATTTGAGTGTATAGTATAATTGAGTTAAATTATTTATACTAGCCTAATTTTAATATACTTAATTTAATTTTTCTATAATTTCGATAGATATAGCTAATAGCTACATCATGATAATAAGTATAGTAACTACATCAAAATCCAAATAATTTCGTTAGATACTGCGATCCACTATGCAATTTGTTGGTCAATTGTTAGATCAAATAATTTAAAAATCACTGTATTTCTCCATAATAATAGGAGAAGGTAAACACTTATGTCTCCAAAGAAATTAAACTTCAGGTAAGGCTTAATTCAACATATCAATAATATATAGTAGTGCAAGCATAATGAAAAAGTATATCAGAGATGGACATAAGAAAATTAGTTGCATTTGAACAATTTCGAAAAAGTGAAGAACCCAAAAAGTTTCAGTGATCTTCCTGGAATAAATTATATATTAGAAGAAGCAAAATTGTTTAATTTACTATAATTGCATATGTGCACTATAAATTTTCCAATTTAATTTAAATTCGAGTCTTTCTTAAAATCGCACTGGTACACATTTGATAGTTTCAGGATTACCAAATTTATATTAAAAATTTAGACATCTGCAAAAGTTAGTCTTAAATATATTATTTGACTTTAAAAAAAAAATGATACAATATATCCTTGTAAGGACTATTTTCATTACATGTATATAAATAATAATTATTATAATTTCTTTTTCTGACATTACGAGTATATATACATACAATGTCTGTTATACTCTTTTTATGATTTTCAATTAATGTGCAGATTTGAAGTGGAATGTAACTAATAAAGACTATACAGTAGTGGGATATGGTCTTAAATCATTTGTTATTACAAGCTTTTCTCTTTTTTTCTTTATTATAATTTTGCAAAAAAAAAAAAAAACAAAGATAAGATCAAACTGAAAAAGAAAGAAAACTGTTTACAATCCCAAAAATATAATAAAATTCAAAAGAAAACAGAAAGAAAAAAAAATTGGAGGAAAAAGAGATTTTTCTGCTGGATAGGAGCAAACAAAACATTCAAAAGAGAAAAAAAAATTGGTATATAAAAGTTTAATGGGATAGAAAAATAAACAATCGAAAAAAGTACAAAAGTGATAATCTTATTGTGATTTCATACGCTTTTCTATATTGTACATACACGTATAATATATGGTAAATACTTAACAAGAATGTTGTTATTTTGTTAAAACTATATTTGTCCTTAGCTATATATATAATAAAAAGGATTAATGTTATATAAAATTTAATAGATTTCAACAGAAGTGTATATCTGTTTATTTAACTCCATATAGTGTTGGCGAATATTTGAAAAAAGTTCATACAGATGTGAAAAATATCAAATTCAATTCAATTTTTCATGAATTATTTTGTATATTAATCAATTATTTTGTCTATTAGAATAGTGAATTATCCGATAATTCGTTGTATGAGAAATATAGAAAATTTGTCTAAAAATTAGTATCATTAAAACGAAATCTATAAAAATCGTTCTTAAAAGCAACTTAATGAAATTTCTTCTTAGAGATATTCCAATTTAGGACCTTTATATTTGCCCCTGAAATAGTTTTAATATAATTTGCATTTTGCTGTGAGAAATTCAGATTTACATCAAATTTTGTCTTCGTTTTTTATCCTAAAAATTAATTATTTCTTAGTTAAATGATCATTTATACAATTAATATTAATTACCTTAATTCCAGGCAAACTATGCTTTTCATCTGCAGATTTCTTGGTGAAAAATTGATCAATATATCACATGTTGACTATGTATAGTATACTGGTGACCGAAAGAATATGTCTCTGTAGGAAAAAGACTCGAATAGGAATCTATACCGCTAACATTCTGTTAACAGATGGTAAGACTTATTGCATGTACCAAAAAGTATATGAAAAGGACATAAGTGAAATGATTACAGTCGCAATCTTTATCACCAGTTTCTGAGTCAGTCACAGTTCTGTTTATTCAAATAATTACCACTGGTTTTTTTTAATATTGAAACTTTATAAAATTTAAAAATTGTCTGTTAACAGCTTTAAAAAATTTTATACTATATTTCGTTATATCACTAAAACTTTTTAATTGAATTAATCGAAAATATTATAATTTTTTTAATTAAAAATCTATAATATTAAAATTTTATAAATAATATAAAATGAAATCAAAATTTTTTGTTATTTTAATGGAACCAACAAACTATAAATAAAATTAAATATACAATTTTTTTTTTCATAAATATTTCAAAATAATATCATTTCAGTTCCATAATTTAAATAATAAATTTTCTATAATAATTTAATATTAATTTGAAATTTTCAATTATTTCATTTTTTTTTTAATAATTTTGAAAAATTTATTACAAACTTTTATTCCACCGAATTGAAATAAAAAAAAAAAAAATCCCTGTTTTATTATTGTTGATGAAGTTTATTATTGTTATCACGGAAGTTTCAAATAAATTTTCCATTTTATTTCATTTTCGATAAAAATTAAAATTAATTGCTTAACCACAAAAATAATAACAACAACAAAAAAATAAATAAATATAAAATTTATTAACAATTTTTTTTTTATTAAACGAAATGATTCTCTTTGGTTTGTCAATGGCATGGCAGGCTGAAAGTGAGACTATATGCCTATATTGGCCCATACATACGATACAATATGTTGATAAACATGTTTATCAACTTGGTTGATGCTTTGCTGGTTTACATAAGTTTATCGACTGCTCCACACACGATTAAACTTCACCATCAACTCAACCAAGTTGATCATGTTGTATCGTGTATGGGCCCCTATTAAAGAGAGATTTTGTATAGTGGCGATGGTAGTATAACTGCAAAAATAAGTATAGAGATTAATGTCTTCAAACTATGTTGCAAGGGAATTGTGTAGTACCTTCGGACTCTTGTCAGCAAATAACAATTTTTTTCTCATCAGCTTCAGAGGCCGAAAATTTTCCCTTAAAATTTTCGGTTTAAAGCATTTTCTTTTTAACTTCAAGGCTACTTTCAGTAGAGGCTCAAAACTCGCAACTATAGGAATAGGATGCACTGTAATATTTTTTGTCACAGACACTGTACCAAGATGTCTGATTAGTTGAAATTATAGGTCTCAATTAATTGGTATCTACCGAAGATTAGCTCTTACTGGTACTCACTTCAAGTTATATGTAAATATAGAACTTCATTATTTCCATAGTATGAAAATCGAGTCAATTGCACCACAATATTACCTAATCCCCGACACTGGTACTCTCTGTAATAATATTACGTATAGTACATTGTACAAAATTTATATTAAATGAATTATTAGTATTTTTTTCTCTGTTAATACTAAAAAGTAATTTTATGGTTATAATAACAAAGTTACAAAAAAAAATTGTTATTATTTATATATAAAATAACAAATTTGTCCTTTTCCGACTTAGTTTTTGGATATTAAATTTTATATTATACGAAATCATAAAAATTTAAACAAAAATTTTTTTTATATATTTACAAGTTGATTTATGCAAAAGTATCATTTGAGATTTCCTCTTTATATTTTCCGTATAATGTATATATAATTTTCTAATGATATAAACGTGACAGGAATTTAAAATTAAAATTTTATTACTTAATGGAGAGAAATTGTACATTGTGTTGTAGTGTACAATATTTGGAAATATTTATGGAAATTAGAAAAGCTTAGATTTCTAAAGAGCATATAATTTTTTTTTTATTAAACAGCAGGAATTCAGAATCATTAATAATTTACTTTTGAAATGCAATACAAATTATTTTTACATTTAATATGAAAATAATTATAACAATTATTCAATTTATTCATATCCTTTAATACATCCTTAATTCCATTTACTTAGCAATATACAAATTTATGATTTAAATTAATATTTATTATTATTATTTACCATATATTTTAATCTGCATTATAATCCATTTCTGTATACCAAAATTGAATATTGAACCAATTACAATAAAAATTGGATACATTTTAGTATACAAACCAAATTAATTGTTTGTTGAGATTAAAAACATATAGAAAAAAAAATGGTTTTACTATAAGATATCGAATTATAATGATTATAATTTGATTTATATTTAGTTTTACTATAGAATTGGATATAAATTTTTGGTTCGTTTGATTTTTCTATTATAAAATCTCCAATTCGAAATTTTATTTTGATCATAAAAATTTTGTAATTTTACTTTGAACTTTTTATTTATATACAAATTCTATATAGATCATAAACAGAAAATTGTATAGTATCAATTGTCAGAATTATCCTCTCGGTGTCTAGCAACAACTGATGATTCTTTCCATAGTTCGAAGCATCAGTTCTGCAAGAATTAAATGGTAAATTTAAAGATTTTTGTTATGATGATTTTAAATTTTGGAAATTCACATTTACCAATCAATTATCATATTTTTGTTTACCGACAGATTTTAGCTCGAAGATATATTTACAATATTTTTCACTTTAGTATAATTTTTGTATAGAAAACAAAAATTAAATGCTCTTAATGCAAAATAAACAATTCTAAATTTTGACATACTTTTAGGCGTTTGTTTTTTATTTTCAACAACAACAACAAAATTTATTAAAGTCCAAAAACAATGAAAAACTTATTCAAATTTCAAAATTATGTATGAATTGCGAAAAGTTGAATGTTCAATTGACTGTTAGAACTCAAGGATAGTAATTTTTGGAAATAATACATACTTCAGTCTGGTATATATAATTAGAAAAATTCAAAATTAATACAGAAACAAAAAAATTGTTGCACATAGTAAATATAATTAAATTTCTGTATGTGTAAAAAATAGAACTCATATTTTTTATATATCATATATATGACCCGTGTTGACCCAATTGCATTTTATTATGCACAAAAAAAATAAATATTAATAGCACCAACATCAGCAACATTACATAAATGAACGTGCATTTAGAAGTGTTCATGTGGAAATTTTTTATTTTTTGTATTTTTTCATAAATTTGAATTTTAATTGTGAAAAAAAAAATCATCCTAAAGGTAAAAAATGTTTTTATATTTTATATTTACATTTCAATTGGTATAATATTCTTTTTATATAGAGGAGAAATTCAAATCCTGGAGTATTGTCATATAATATAAGAAAGATAGAATTATGTAAATTCAAATCTATGGAATTATCGTTTTAAGGTAAAAATATCACCTAGTATGCAGTCAAGTTTTGTTGCATATTATTTAGAATAATTGTTTGGTAATGTAAATGCAGAATAATAATTTTCATTTGAAAGACGATGACCTAGAATTATTTATTTTACTTTAACAAATATAGATAAATAAAATTCTATATAAAATTGAAAATTATGTATAATTTATTTCTGTTTAAATCTTTTTCAAAATGGACTTTAAACATTTTGCAAAAACAAGACGAACTTTCAGAGGACATTATTTGAAAATGATATATTACAATTATATGTACACATCATATTTGATGATTCTTTAATTAAGGAGAGTCATATTTGCTTCAATTCCATGTATAGATTCGATTTTATAGATCCCCCACAAAATGGCTCAGGCGAAATTATTTTTGAGCTTCATCCTTTTTGATCCAAACTTCATCAGCTACTTGAAATTTCCAATCATTTTTACATTAGACTAGTATCCAAATCTAGGACATAATTAATTTATTAATCTTTAGTAAATGAAATAAGTCCTTTTATATACACTGGGCCTAGTACTAAGTTTGAATGTTTTTCCATATGAGTTCACAGCTTTTCAAATCCATTTTGCCTATATACATTTGAGTATTTATTACATTTAATTTATTTACTTTTTTACCATATATTTTAACCAACAATTTTTATATAAATTATCCGTAAAATTCTTCTTATACTAATACTATATTAAAAGGTAAAGTCGAGTCCTTACAATTTTATAAATAAAAATTTAATATATAGCAAAAAAAATTATATAGCTTTTATATACCCAAAGATATTAACGACAATATTATATGTACAATATTCCTAAGGAATGTTTTTATGTCCCTTGATTAATTAATATTATTTTGCTTGAATAAATTTATTTCTATATATTATGGATGACATATTTAATAGTAGAGATAATATAAAAGTAAATTAGTTAAAATGAAATACCCCAAATTAGTATTTTTTTTTCTCTACATATATATAATAATTAATCTACTTTGTTTACTAAAATGAAATAAATCTCTAGGCTTTTACTTTTTACTATATAAGTAATAAACATGAAAAAATTTATTTTACCTATCTGATATTTTGATTCTTATATTTCTCTGATGGTCTACACACAAAATTTAAGTAAATATCGAATATCTTTTATTTCTATCTTTCTTTCTTTTACGAATCATTTAATTTTACTTCTTCATTTAATTTTTTATATAATTTTTTTGGTTAATATATCTGCAAAAAAAACGAACAACAACAAAAAAATCTATCAATGTCATCATATTTAATGTTTATAAGGTATTTTAGGAATAAATGACAGCATTTTAGGTTCGTTATAGGAAAAATAAATGTAAATATGTTTTTAACATTTTTCCCATATTGAACCTTGTTCTTCTTCTTTTCTGTTAGTAATAATATTAATTTTTTTTCTACGGTTGTGGGTGGTATATGGGAGGGGAAAAACCTATATCAAGGATATACAATATTTTTTTTCTTACCTCAAAGTTTTTCATTAAATGAAAAATATAAAAAAAATCTCTTTTTTTTTTCTTGTTGTTGTTGGGCTGTGTGGAACCATAAAAGATCCTGTCACCACCACAAAAAAAAAATGGATATGTAAGTACTTAGAAACATATATATAACCCCAGCAAAAGAATGAGAAAAAAATTAAGTAAAAATAATATGTTGTTAATGGGAAAACATTTGTAGATGTCTATTTCATATTTTTTTTGTGTCTGTGTTGCTTTTTTCAAATAAAAATGATGAAATTTGTTGTTGTCGTTATTGGGAAGTATTAAAAACGTTTAAGGATATTTTTATTTCATCAAAATCTGTAAATAATTTTTTTTTTTTGTTAGTTATGTAAGGAAATTTTGGTAATGATTATTATAGTTGCAATTAGGAGGAAGAAATTTTCAATTTAATAAATTTATAATTTTTATTCTGAATTAAATTATTTCGATCTTTGTTCTATTAAAAATTATATAACCCAAATTAATGGTATGCTCTATTTCTGATATTTTGATCATCTTTATATGAATTCTGAATCATTAAGCTTTCGTTATCCTTAATCTAGACAGTCGTCACCAAATCAATCAAATTTACTATTTATAAACGAACACAAAATTTCACTATAAATTCTGTGGAAAATTGCCAAAACATGATATCTACAAAATTTAAATTTTCAGCAGAGCAAATTAAAAAATTTTGAGAAAGATTTTCAAGAATCAAAGAATCAAATATTTATAAAATACCAAGTATTGGAACTAGAATAGGTTTTTTTATGTTTTTGGTAATATTTTTGTCACATAATTAGTTTTGTTTATTAATTAATGATTATTAAAAATTAATTTTACAATTTTTCAAAAATGCACTTATCATGTTTTGGCAATTTTCCACAGAATTATTCTACTGATACTAAACTTTAATTGTACTAAAAAACGAACGACAATATCGTTATACCGAATATTAAACCTAAATGAATAATAAGTTACCATAGGTCACGCTATAGAAAACTATGATTATAAATATGTACATATATACATATATATTTCCATTCCTATTTTTTTGGTTATACACAATTGTTGTTTGACCAATTTCGAAATTTTATAAATAAATTTTATATAATTTTCAAAATACATATATAAATTTCTATAAAATTTTACAAAAATTCAAAAACAAAACTTTGTAAAATTGCTAGTTATAAATTTTGTAAAATGTGTCATCAACATAACCACTAATAGTGTAAATTATTACCGCAAATACTTAACCATTTTACATTGGTTTTTTTTTTGTGTGTATACTTATAATATTATATACATATAAGTACATGGAAGTATACTATATATATATTCAATGTATAATATATAAATCCTTAAATAATGTCCTCGTATGCAAGAGAATACATATAATAATATTTTCATTTTCCTGGCTTTATAATGTAGAATATCGACAAACATTTCTCTGAAATATATACATAAATATAACAATAAATTAATGTACATTTTGGTTTTGTTATCAAAAATTATTATAAAGTTTTTTTGTTATAAAATAATTTCAAATTTCACATTAACTCTTTACTTTAACATATACCAACAGTTTACTAACTACACTACATTTAATATATAATTTGATCACATAAATATTTATTATAAAAATTTTTTTGTTAAAAATATTTAATTAGAATCACAAATAGATTTGTAGTATACCTGGGTAACGATATGCTTCATAGACCACAAAAATATAAGAATTCCAAAAAATAAAAAAAATATAGTTATAAATTTATGTAATATGTAATAATATCAATACCAGAGAATTTCTGGATTAAATTATTAACCAGAAATTTTACTATATCTAAAAAATTCTTGAAAATATATTTATTATAAAATTTTTTTTTTTACTGTAATGCGTTTTGCATGTTAATATGTTTATTGGAAAATAGATTCCTGTTTATGATTTTAGTATTATTCTATTTTTTTTTTTCAAAATATTTATAGGAAAATTAATTGTAATATGAAAAACATAATAAATATTTGTCGGAAAATTTTCTATATATATCGGACTAATTCAACCATAAATTTTGTAGATTTCATAATTACCAAAAAATATATATATTTACTTATATTGAATTTATAGATCATTGCAAATATATTTTCATTTGTTACGATAATAATAATTGTACATAAAATGTATATATTTCTGGAAAATATTTTGTTAATTATTATTTTTTAGTAAAGATATTTAAAATTGAACCTGAAAGATATTTTTTTGTTGATTGTTGAAATGTTTTTTAATCTTAATCCTTTATTAGAAATTTGAGTATAAACAGTAATTTTTTTGCTTTCAAATATCTAAAGAGAATTCCAATATTTATAGTTTAAATTTAATATGTAAAAATTATTCAAATCTTACCAAATGGTATTTTACAATTAAAAATTGTCCATTAATAATCAAACTAAATTTTTCATCCGATAATTTGTCCATTTTTAATTAATGTACATAAATTGAATTTCACAGATAAATTTCTATGCTATTTAAGTTAATTACATCATTAAGTCAGAAAAATGTAATTTGTCTGTTATTTTAGCTTAGTGTCTGTAATTTGGTGTACCTGCTGTAATTTGAAGGTAAAGTTTTGTAGTGGCTGGAATATGAATGTAATTTTGAATAATGTTAAATTTGAAAAATTTCATTTGATTAACATTATTTACCTTAACATTTTCTAAATTCTTCCTTTGGTAATTATTATTTTAGCTTACTGTGTCTCGAAAATTGTATAAATTTCATTAACTTATTTTGTTATAACAACTTTAACATTCGAAAAAAATATATTTTACATAATTAAAATTAAATATCAGAAAAACAGTTTATAATGTTTATAACTAGTCTGAAAATTAGACTGTCCACATCATTTAAATTTCATAAACAAATAATTCTAGATTATAATTTAATTAGAAATCTAAATGGAAAATTATTTGGAAACCACCACACCAATACTGTTTTTCAAATAAAATAAATATCCGCACAAATTAATTAAATCATTATATAAAATGGCTGATGATCAATGATTTTAAATAAATACCCATCACTATAAAATTGTTATACCTTTATTTATCTTATTTCGCCCCACAAATCGTTATCAATAAAATAACATTTTAAAATAAACCAAATTTTAAATCGGCTCTCTTTTTTTTTTTGTTATTTTATTTATACAATAAATTAATAGTCGGTATTTACCTCCTGTTTAATGTTTTATGTGGTTACACAATTTTCATATACCAGAAAATTTAATTTAATTGAAAAAAAAAATGTTTTAGTATTTGCGGGTTTGATTATGGATTTAAGGTACACAAACAATTTAAATATGTACTTGATATTGATTTTTAATTGAAATTAATTATCAATTTTGTTTTTTTTTTTGTATATTAAATATTTTACTCCATTTCCATTTTAGGAGATGTTTGTTTTCGCAAAAGCGAAAGGATTACAAAAAAAAAAAAAATGAAAAGGATTCCAAAACAAATATTATAAGAAATTTGATTAAATTTGTTCGAAAAAAAACTTGTGTCATACAATTTTACGTTAGCTATAACAAAATTGAATTTCACTTATTGGAAATTATAGCTAAATAAAAGAAGGATATAATATTTTTGAGTGACTTTTGCTTGTTATGCACAATATTTAAACCATAATTCATGATTTAAAATTTGATTGGTTCTAGTAGTTAAATTTCTATATAGTCACGTTGACAGATTATAGGAACTTCCGCATTTATAATATTTGGATAATATAAGTTGACTATAGATCATCGAAACTGTAGACCTACTTAAACTAACCAAATTAAAATTTCATATTTTCATTAATCTCAAGAATTTTCCAACATAATTTCACCTTAACAGAAAATTGCATATATAGTGCAATTTAAAGGGAAAATGTGAAATTAATAAATGTATAATTAAATTTTTTTAACATTCTCTGTAAAAATAAAATTAATTATTTAAAGATTTTAAATAATTTAGCAATAAAATTAATTATAAAAATAATATCAATATTTAAATTTATTCATTTTACTATATTTATGTAATATATAAAATTTAAATAAATTGACGTGGTATTAAATCTACATGTAATTTTTTATTATACTTTAAACTTATACATATGACAAAAAAAAAGAATTTAATTTGAACAGACAAAAATACCTTAGGGCTTAGGGTGTACATAAATTGTGCTATGGGTAAAGCTATAGAGGAGGATAAAAATTTTCCATTTCACGCTTAACTGCATATTTAAAAAGTTATTTCCTTCCTACTAGAAGTGAAATTTTACTTCTATACATTACAAATAGCACTGATACACAAAATATGTATATATGTAAAAAAATATGATACATAATATATTTAACATTTATGTATCAAAAAATATTATGTATCTAATAATAAACATGACAGGATTCAGATTTTTTTTAATACATTTAAATTGGTATCGATTACTTGTATACCAAAAGTTTATGGAATAATATTAAATTATGATTTTATGAATATAGAAAATTTGTATAAATGAAAATTGTTTGGTATATTAAGTAAAATTGTTGGTAAACAAGTCATAATTGTGATGCTGATGACATATCTCCAAGTAAATGATAATTTTCGTTGTTTTACTATTATTAATGATTTTTTATGACATGGATCAGTTGAATTAACACCAATTTGAGTCAAGGTATATAGTAAAAAAAGGATACACCATTAACCACCAGAAGAAAGATTTAAGTAAAATGATTAATATACATATATTATTATAGGTAATGATAAATTTCAGCTTATTTTACAATAAATTAATTCCAAAAGACTTTACATTTCGTATAAGAATCTCCAGGCTTTAAATCATGTAAAACGATTATGGTTAAAAGTACAATTTCCAATTCTTTTCAAATAATTTATCTCGTCGAATTTTCTTTAATCCGATTTAGTATATGTACCGAAAAATTTATTTCACTGAATTATTGTGTCTAGACTTGATAAATAATATAAAATATAAAAAAAACTAAAATATTATTTATTTAACTGCGTTACATATAGAACAAAAATTATTTCATTCTGCGGTTATAATAAATGATGAAAAATTTAATATTTATTGAAAATATGTTTGATGAATGTGACAAAACTGCCCAATAAATTTTACATAAATAAAATAAGACACATTAATCAAACAAATTGTAGTCTTTCTGATATTTTGTGACAAATTGTATAGTCGCATAATTTTTATTTTATTAAATGAATTTCATCTTTGAAAGGGATGATTAAAGATAAATATACATTCTACAATAATTTTTAATGTTATGAAAATTCTCCATAATTTCCAAAGCAGTAAGCATCTGAAATTGCAATGGAAAATATATAGTTGAAATTATTTTAATAATTGGTAAACAAATAACTTAAATTATATAATTGCAATAAAAAATCCTTGTTGCATTACTAAATATTGCGCACAATATTATCTAATTACCCAATTATATCAGCATGCAGTCTCTAATTTCAAAATTATAAAGTAGAAAATTTTATATATGAATTTAGTAGAATTATTTTTTACATATAATTTTTGATATACTGTGAAATGCTTTCACAACATTATATATATGTATTTTTTTCAAAAAATTATTTATGTAATTTTGAAATTTTAATCCTTTGAAATTCGTTGTAATAAAAGGTTAGGAGAGATTTCGTTTGAATTTGGAGCTATATCCAATGTACAAAAGGATTCAAGAAAATTACGGAAAGTGAAAAAAATAATCCAAATATAATTTTTTACATTTAACTATGCAAATTGTGAATTACCTGACAATAAGTAGTTTTGAGTATATATTTTATTTACTAACATTCACTGATCCAGCATATATATTCAAAATGCATGTTATTTTTAGTAAATCCTGAAAAACTATCGAATATTTTTCATATTTAATTTTCCCAAAAAAAATAGAAATTTGAAAAATGAAGAAAAATAAATGTATATAATATATTTAAATTTACTTACAAAATATGTTGAAACATATTATATAAAATAGACATCTCGTATAAATGTGAGCACGGTTAATGTTTTCCATTTTTTCTGTTTACAATTTTCTTTGCATAGAAATATATTTCCACTTTAACTTTTAATACTTTAATCAGGTATAATATTTTACCAGAGAAATAACAGATAACTAAAAAGTTAATATAAATATTAATGCATAAATTATAATAAGTTTAATTATATTCCTAAAAATACATTTTACAAATTCATTTATTATAATTTAATTTTTCCCAATATGTAAATATAATTTACACATAATATAATCTGGTATAAGTATAGAGAACCATTATTATTATTCATTTAAAAAAGGTTTCCTATTACGATTTCAATTATATTGTTATCCGATATAAGTACGAGTATATATTTATTGAACACTCAGCGAATCAATTAAATTTTCTTTTCAAATTTATATATATTAAAAAGATCAAATATTATTAAATAAGGATTTTAATTTCAATTAAATTCTATTTACATATGTATCATCAATATCATTTTGAATATCAATATAATATTATGTGAAATATTTTATGATACATCAACAAAATAACAGATGGTAAAATATGATGGAAAAAAATTATTGTGTTAATGAGATATACGTAAAATTTATTTGATATTTTAGAATTTTTTATTACAAGGTATCACATTTTAATTATACTTATATAGTACTAATAGGTCATAGTACCACTACAGCTATTATGGGTATAATTGTGTCACTTTCTCTTACTTAATACTAATTTCAGTCATAGCAGAAGATTTTGTAATAGGACTTCTATTACAAAATAGGACTTCTATTACAAAAATAGGAAATCTGCTATATAGTATGACATAAATTAGTATTAAGTAAGTGAGAGTGACACAGGACAGGACATTCATCATTTGTATTGAAATTGCAAATATATGATTACATATTTACCTGAATCTGACATTCTAAAAGATCAACTACAATTAAATATTTTAGAAATTAAACTATAAACTCCTCATTGGCAAGGATATCATCATAAATTTAACATGTAATTATAGTATTTTAAATTTCCAGAATGTTAAGGGTTTTAATGTCAATGTTAAATAATATTTCTAAGCAAAATTTCGATATAACAAATTCATTACAATGTTACCCAACATCTCCGAATAGACACAAAAATAGACACAAAAATAATTTAAATAGTATATAAACAAACTGTCGACACTATCATCATTCTCCATAAAAAAAAACCTTCTGTATCAGCTCCTTTTGAAAAAATCCATTTAACATAGATTACATAATCATTTTCAAATGGAATTATGAGCAAACACGAAACAAATAAAAAAAATCCTCCAGAAACATTAAAATAACAAAAAATAGGAATATAGTATAAAAAAAGGATATTTTTCTCACAACACAGAAAATTTCTAAGAAAAATGTATATCTATACATTTTCTTTTGTCATCAACAAAAAAATAAAATTAAATAAATAATTTTCCATCTTTATGAAATTTAATTTCCCATTTAATATTTTGCCGTATTGTATAAATGTTTAATAATAATAATAATAATAATAATAAAAAAAATTGATGAATGTTTTGTTTTAAATAATAATAATAATAATTTCACTTCTAATTTTTTTTTTTTTTTGGGAAATTTATATATTTTTATTAATAACCTGTCAGACCCTCATTTATTTATACATACATATATTTTTTGTCTTCCCCAAGTTAAGCTACTCATTAAAATAAAGATTTTTTTTTTTATATGTGTATATCGATACCTTCCCGGAAGAATGTATTAAGCGACAATATTTTCAAAATAGCTTTTTATCATAATCTGTATAATTTGGATTACACCCCGCATTTTGATCTAATTTATAATGTTCTATCGCAACTATAAAAAAAGATATGTGCAAGATAATTATATGTATTATGCGACATATGGATCTGTAAAATTATTCTATCGCCTGAGATTTTGTATCGACCGACAAAAATATTAAATTAAGCTGTAAAATCATCCTGTAAAATTAATATATTATGCAACACAAAATTCAAAGAAAATATTGTAAATTAAGCTTAGTTTAACCGAAATTGTCGCTTAGAACATTATTACACGGTACATAAAAACAAACAACTGGGTAAGAAATATTTTTCGTTTCCTGAAAATGTTCAAAAATGTCGTTTAATACATTCTTCCGGGAAGGTATCGATATGTTTTCTTCTTCCTAGAAAAATATGATGAATGAATGAATTTGTAGGATCTCGAAATTTTTTATTCTACAAAAAAAAATAGAACAAATCTTTTCTAAATTAATATTTTTTTTTTGTATAATTATTTATTTTTCTGCCTTTTGAGAGAGATTATAATTTTAAAGAAATAATTATATGATTTGTAATATTTGTATGTGTACTGTCATTAAACCTCAAAAAAGTATTTCCAAAAGAAATTTTTCCAATGTCATCATTCTAAAAGATAATTTCAAACACAAAAAGCTAAATTTATCTTTCAAAATTACATTTAATATTATATATATGTAGATACTTAACCATTATATAAAAATATGAAAAAAATTTCAAAAGTGTCATATCATATTATGATAGTATCTTCTCTATTTACATTAAATTGCTCTTACAAATGGCAAACTTTTAAGTCCCAAAAGGACAATGTACTATAATTTGATGATCAGTTTAGTAATTTTTAAAGGGTTTTATTGTAGATTATTTTAGATATATGAAAATGATGACAAAAAATTTTTTAACTAATATCATAAATTTGATTATGAAATTTAAAATAAAAGTTTTGTTAAATGTATTTCAACAAAAAAAGTTCATGAAATATAAAATGTAAATCAAAAAGGATTAACTTGAATATTCTGTAACTCCTAAATGTATGCAATTGAGAATTTAGATAGCGAATATCGTGAATGTTAGAAATATTTTGGATATCTGACAAAAACTGAAATAGAAATTGAATTTAAATAGTATTATGTGAAAAAATATTCAAACCATGATTGTATACTCTAAATCTAAATCTAAATGAAGGCTAATTTTATCACTATATCTGATTTGAATGAAAACTACCAATTTTTTGTATATTATCCAGAGATGGAAGCGCTAATTTTATTACAGAGTTATAACAGAAAACTGTACATTTACCACTCCATTAATATTAAAATACTAAGGAGTTAGGCTCTTATGCTTTAGTGTTTCCATCACATCACTAGACCAATTTACGTTTACGATTATTAAATAAGAAATTTACGTTTACGATTAAAGTAAATGGTAATAAATTAATCACATTTTCCACACTAGTAATGTGAAAATGCGAAAAATAAGGGAAAACTCAACAATTTAAATTTGCAGATTGAATAAAAGGAGGGACTAATAATAAAAAAAGATCTTACCTTTGTAGTCGCATGTTGTTGATTTCGATGCTGGTTCACTGATTCATTTTGATGATTCGTTTGTGTTTCACTGCTGCAGAAATTTTATGAGCATTATTATTGTATTTTATATGTAAATATTAAAGTACTTAAGTCCTTTTTTAGCACTATTTCACATAAATGTATTAATGTACTTATGGTCCATTTTTAAAATTGTAATGTACTTTGTCAATTTTTAAATTAATAAATATCACAAAATTGAAATTTAAAATATTTAAATTAAAATTAGAATAAAATATTTTATTTTTAATTATTTAAAATAATTAAATACACAAAAAAAAATGTCCGCAAAAAAATTACATTAAAAAAAATTATATAACCATAACCACAAAAAAAATGGAGCCCCAAAAATTTATATAACAAAAATCTGCGGAGTCTCAATATTTTTCTAACAATGAAATCCACACACAAAAGAAAAAATAAACAATAAAATAAAAATTATACTGCGTGCAGGTCTTCACTGTGCGCAATCCAAAAATACTCTGAGTCTGACTCTGAGACTGACTGCTTTTTAATTTTGACAAAATGTCTTTGCTCTTTGGTTTTGTTTTTTGCCTTTGTTATTTTTCCTTTGCTGTGATTGGTTGATGGAGTTGAATGACTTTGAGTTAGAGAGAATTTTTGGTATTTTTTGATTTTTTGATATATTGAAGATTGAACAATTGAACTGAACTGAAGAGTAAATATTTTTGGTAAATTTTTTTATATTACTATTTTTTTTTTATTATTTTTTATGCCTTGAAATATGCAATTTTATGAAATATGTTTTTAAATGATAAAATTTAATTAATTTAAAAATTATTTAAATTAAAAATTAAAATGTAAACACTCTTTTTTTAAATAAATTAAATTTACACTTTAATTTAATTTTAGGAAATTTTTAAAGATCATAAATTCTGTCTTAACTTTTGACCTATCAATTTTCCATTTCCATATCAAAATCTTAATTTATGTTTCATCTTAGCCAGTAATCATAAATATAGACTTTTTAAAAAATTTTATCCTATATTTATTATATTTTTTACGAGTTTATTACCTAGAAAAATTCGTGAAATTATATCAAAAATAATCTTTTTATATTACATAATGAGGTATGAAATTGTTATTTGTATATTTAACTTAACTCACATTGTTTTTTATATAATTTTTTTGTGAAAAGGTTTCTCCGTGTTATAATAATAATACTTTTTCATATTTTAATTTTATTATATTATAGTTAATATGTCCAATAAGGACACAAAAATAAACATAAAAAAAATTTATATATATTATTTCATATTTTTTATAGCTAATATATTTTTTTATTAACGCTATAAAAAGAAAATTTTTTTCTATTGGATGTTTCGTCTTCGTGTTATATGATGGTTTTAAATGAAATTTTTCGAATACATATATAAAAATTTTATGTTGAATTAAGATAAACATCATAAGTAACATTGCATTAAATTGTTCTTTTTTTTATATAGTTATATACGAGTATTACATTCCTTTTTTTTACTTACCATGACAAAAGGATCCATGAAAAAAGGGAGCATGAAAAAGGAAATGGAGTTATCACCCAACAATATATAACCAAAAGCAGGATAAATATTTTTTTTTCTTCTCTCTGTTAGTGACGGAAGTTACTTGCTTATTTTGCAAAAAAAAAAAAAACTTATTATGGTAACAAACTATTAAGGACATCAACTTTGGAATGAACAAGAAAACCTTTTACAGATCGTTGAACTGGGTTTATTAAATTACATAAAATTGTTACATCAACGAGTTTTGTTTATATGACTATTAAAATGCCAAATACAAAGTATATATAGTAACTATATTTTTGTGAAAATCGTCTAAAAATTTAGAAAAGATGTTATGCAAAAAAAATTATACATAGAGAGCTAGAAATTGAACTATAAGCTACGATAATTATGGTAAGATATGAATTAAATTTTATAGTCTATAAAAATAATTTAATTACTATCCATTATAAAATGTAATTTTAAGTAATTTCAAATATTAAAATGTTAAATTTCAATTTACAAAAATTGATTTTTACCAAATTGCCAGGACAAAAAAAGGGTTATAAGATTTTATTAAAATGATTTAACATAAATTATTACAATATTGGAAAGGTTTTAAGTTTTATAATGGAAATTTTTTAATATATGTAATTATATATAATATCCTGAGATAAGGACGATCAGTTTACCCCATACAATAATAAAGGTAAATTAATTTTACATGAATATATTTATTAAACCGAATAATTTAAAAAAAAAAATATTTAATGATAATATTTTTCTGTATGTAAAGAGGAAACTAAGTATATTATACATACGACTACCATAGTTTGGATAAGTTCATCTCAATGCAAACAAATTTATTGCCAGGTGAAGCAAAACGTTATTAAAAATATTATCATTATATGGGGTATAAATTGGAAATAATATGTATATATAAATTATAAGTAATCAGATAATGTATAAATTACTTTTTATAGTAAAATATTTATCAATCATAAATATAATTTTTAGTTCAGTTTTGTTGAATTTATAAACTAAAATTGTCATGTTTTATCACTGGAATAATTCAATTTTTTCAATTCTTTTAATATATTTTATTATATTAAAAAAATGTGAAATTTGTGTAAGTTTTTTTATCCTACATATATTTAAAATTTCAAATAAAATAAAATAATTTTTTTGTTTATATATATGTATTAACAAAGACTGGAACAATTTATTATGAAAATATCCATGTGAAAACAAATTCAAAACATATAATCATAAATGTTCATATTCATAGTAATAAAACAAAAATTGATGTGAATGCAACAATTATTGATATTTTACAAGGCGAAATATTAATATCAGTTATTTTTAAATCATTAATACAAAAAAAATATCAAACATTAGTTCAATGGAGAAATTTAAATTATTGTAAATTATATGAATTAATAAATTCAAATAATCCACTTTTAGGTATATTTTTTTCAGAAATGAAAAATAATAATTTTATTATATCATGTCCAATAATACCGGTAATTAAAATATTACATTTAAATATAAATAATATTTTATTAATTTTGTAATTTAATTTAAAATTTTTTATACATTATTTTTCTCTCACTATATAGCAAAAAAAATATTTAAAAGATTATTTTATTGATACAAAATTTATGCCAATTTTAATACCAGCTGGTAAATTTCGAATATTTGTTGAAATTACACAAATATTTCAAGAAACAATAAAACTATTATGGACAAATGCAGATTTTACATATGTTAAATGATCAAATTTAAATATAATTATTTTTACTTATATAATAAATTGTTTATAAAAATTGAAATTTAAATGTGAAAGAAATTTATTTATAATATTAATTATACCAATAATAAGTGATGATTTTATATTTTTATAAATAAGAATAGTATAAAAAGTTTTCGATTAAATGTTATTCATAAATAAATATACCAAATATTTAATTTTAAATTACTTTCTATCTCTAAATTTCCTAATAATTGTTAACCAAAAAAAATTCACTAACTACATTCCATAGTATATTTAATATTTTCACAAATTTTCCATAGTATATTTAATATTTTCATCAAATTTGTTTGAATTAACATATTTCTATATAGAAGATAAATAAGGTAAATTGGAATCCGAGTAGAGCAGGTCATGCAAAACAAATAATTAAAAAAATAGTGATTAAAATTATAAGTAGATTACTACACAAATAAATCACTTTGAATAAAATTATAATAACAATTATAATAAGGTAAAAATATTTAAAATCTAATTTGTTATATAAATTATATTTTCCAAGTTTAGTGTTTAGTTTAATTTTGTATAAATCAATTTAGTTTAATTTTGTATAAAGTCATGTATTTATTTAATATTTTTCCAATAATTTTCATAATAATTCTAATATTATTGAATAATATTGATAATTGTGTAAGTGTGTTCTTTTGACTATATATATAGGCCGTTTTCGCGTAAACGCAGTATGATCGCAGTAAGTACTGCAATTGTTTTTATAGTATTTACGAGACAGCAACCACTCGACAGAAGGAGCATTGGTTAAGCTAAATTTGTCGACTTTTCACTGTCTCGATAGTCAAAATACCAGTAAAATAAATTAATACATTGCAGATTGCAGTACTGCGATCATACTGCGTTTACGAAAACGGTCATAATTATATACATTTTTATGATTTACCTAATTAATTTTTATTTCCATATTATTGAAAAAAAGACATCAGTAATTTATTTTGAAAATACACATGTTAAAACAGATTCAAAACATATGATTGTTAATATAAAAATACATAATAATAATACAAAAGTTGATGTAAATGTAACAATTATTGATATTCTACAAGGTCAAATATTTATATCTGTTAATTTTAAAAAATTAATCCAAAAGAAATATCAAACATTAGGACAATGGCGAAATTTAAATTATTGTAAATTATATGAATTAATAAATTCAAATAATCCAGTTTTAGGTATAGTTTTTTCAAAATTAAAAAATGATGATTTTTTTATACCATGTCCAATTATGCCGGTAAATATTTTATTTTGATAATACATGTAATATAATTTTAATTACAATATAATATATTTTAGCAAAAAAAAATATTAAAAAATTATTATATTGATACGAAACATATGCCAAGTTTAATACCAACAGGTAAATTTCGTGTATTTGTTGAATTAACACAAATTTTTCAAGAAACAACTAAAATATTATCAGCTATAGCAGATTGTAATTATGTAAAATGATTTTTTTGCAAAATTTTATTTATATATACTTAAAAGAATATTTAAATTAAAGAATAAATGAATAAAATTTATAAATGGTATATCGTAAATTGGTGTTTTCAATATATATATAGAAAAGTTCTATGATAACAAAAATCTAGCTTTTTAAATTAACAAAAAGTTTTGTTAATTAAATCTAAATAATTTTATATTCAAATGATATTCTGGAGAAGTAAATTATTTATAAATACTTTTAATATTCGTTTAATTTCGTAAATAAATAATATGTTAAATGATTTTTACTCAACTAACTTAATTATAATCTATCAATGTCAGAAAAATTAATTGCAAACAACTTTATTCAAAAAATAGAAATTCCCTGTTTTAAATGATAAAAATATAAACTTTATTTAGCACGAAAATAAAAAATCATTCAACTAAAGAAATTAATTTAATTAAATTGTTGAAACACCTGGATTTCATTGAGACACCTCTGATTAATTATGAAATATGAGGTGTTCTACTTGTTCAAATTCAATTATTTAATTTCATAACACCTGAAAGTATGCTAATATTATTAATGTACCAATTTTCTTATTTATACTACTACCTGAAGACTCGGGGGACAAAATTTTCCAAAGATTAGCAAAGAGAAAAAAGCTTCATATTACTATTTTTTTCAGTATACTAGTAATTAATGGTTGTGAAATATAATTTATAATAAAATAACCACAATTTGTTAAAGAAAAATAATACCGGATTTACATTTTTTTTTTTTTATATTTTCTAATTCACTGGACACATTCCCTTCAATAAGATCCTTTGATTAAATATAATATTAATGTAATGATAAAGATTACCTAAAAAAAACATAACATAAATAGAATGACATATTATTTTTTACTTTATATTTCAATTTGTTTGCCAACAAAATTTCTTACTAGATAAATCATTAATTTGGCAATAAAATTGAAGAGATAGTTTTATAGATTTATTTAGTTTTATATTACCAAAAATAAAACTTATCTGATAATAAATACAGATTAAAATTTTGTTACATCATTTATTTTCCATCCAACAATCTATTAATCATTATTGCCTTTAACAAGTAAATAGTTTGATGCTAATAGTTTTCAAATTACTAATGATTGAGATGATAAATTTTATGTCAGTAAATGCTTGTTTAGAGGAAACATTGTTCAAATAGATTTAATTTTTCTACCTAAATAAAGTTTGGTTGATAAAAATTATATTAATAATTAAATGGTTAATTTTGTAATTTAATTTATTAAATTACAATTAGATTTATTAAATAATTTAACAGTCAGAATTAAACAATTTAACAGGCCTACTTCTTACAGAGGTTTTCCCGCCACTCTGATAGTAATAATTCTAATTACTGGAAAATTTTATTTCGTTGTAGAAATGCTCAATGGGAGACATGAGCATGTACAGTATTTCATAGGTAATTCAATAAATATATGTACTCCTTTAAATTCTTCTAAGGCCACAAATGGTTTGTTAAAGCCCCACCAAAGTTTCCCTATTGATATATTACTTGTCTTGAAAGTATTTAAATCATTTATAAAATAGAAAATACATTTTTTTTTATAATTATTGATTATATTCTAATTTAAGTATAATATTTTTATTGCATTTAAAATATTTACAAATTGTTTCTGCGAAGGACAAAAAAAAATAATTACAATTTTGTTTTTTCGATAATTATTTTATATATTTTATTTAAAATTAAATCACGTTAATTTAAAATAAAAAAAATTTCACGAACAATTATAATTATCTCGACATTACACAAACAAATTCCCAAATTAACACAATTTTAATTTAAGAACAAAGAAATATTTCCATTATAAAAATTTAGACCTTGGTGTGGAAAATTTCTTCTAAAAAAAAATCATTATAAAAAAAATAAATATAAATCTCCATTTTGTTTTCATTATTAAAAGCATAAAGAAATTAATTTCATATTTAAATACAAAAAAAAAATTTTGTTTTATATAATATTTAAATTTAAATAATTATTAATAAATATTTGTTTTTTTTTCTTCATATTTACAATTTTTATTATGTTCCACATTCCACACAAAAGATTTTATTTATTTTTTTCGATTTATTGAAATTTCAGAAATATACAACAAATTAAAAAATGTTAAATAAAATTTTCTCATTCTTTCAAAACAGTTTTACAAAAATGAATTATTTAAAATTTACATATAGTATATTTGAAATTTTTTTTTAAATTAAATTGAAATATTTTAATTAAATGTTTGTATGATTATTTATATCAAGTTAAATAATTGGAAATTATAATAGCTAGATTTTTATATGTATAACCAAAAATATATTTATATATATAATATTTTTTAATTCATTTATTTTATATTTTGGAAAAATATTTATATTATTTTTAATATTATAAATTTTGATAATCAATGATTTATCGTGTATGCGTTCCTGGTGAATGAAATGCTTTTATTACAAAAAATCCCAAAACTGTTGCTGCAGCTATACCTAAACCAGCTTTCCACCAAATTGCTGGATCTTCAGTCATTAAACCAAATTGTCTTAAATGTCTATATATAATTTTGTTTATTTGGAATGTATACGAAGAAGAAGAAGAAAAAAAAAATGAAAGAAATAATTAATTTTAACATTTTTAATATTTAATTAGAAATTAAATAATTAAAATCATGCTAAAAAAACTAATTATCAAAAAATGTTAATTAATTAGAAGAAAAAAAAAATAATCTAAAACTTAAGAAAACTTATGAAATGAAGGTAAAATATTTTATAAATTGCAAGCCATTTTGAATAATAGAAATAAAAAATTATGAAAAAAACACTTATTACATTTTAAAATTATTAGTCAAAATTCTATTATCTAAGTAAATCCTAATTTACTAATTAATTAATGTTAATAAAATTCACTCTTATCAAGTGTAAAATAATAATATTAATTTAAAAAATTCTAAATGAGTTTATTAGTTGGCTAAAGTAAAACAAAAAAAATAATAATTAATAACTATAAGACTAAGAGCATAAAATGATTTTCAATGAAAGAACACAAATTTGATTTGATTTTTCTATATAAATTAATATTAAAAAAAAAAATCCTTTTGAATACATTTTGGTAATTTGTAAAATTCAATGTTGTTAAACAAATTTATAAAAAATGTATTTTAAACGATGGTATAGGAAGATTTTGTGTGGCATTAAATAGGAAAATATTATTTATTGATTAGAATTTTTCACACTTACGCTGATTCCCACAGCTGTACCAACCTGTGCTTATAAAACAGGATCCAAGCAGCTTGGAAACGACTAAAAAATATATTTTTTAAAATATACGATATTTTTTTTTTATGGTTCAATTTTTTTTTAAAACACCAAACCGATTCCAACAAACATTCAAAAAAATAAATAAATAAATAAATAAATGAAATATATTTTTATCCCAATTACCCATTAAAATTTAAGTATATAAATTTTTTATATGTTGTATTTGCGGTTGTAGTTGTGGGCAAGAATAATAAAAAAAAAGGAAGAGAAAATAAAAAATTTATTAAATAATTTAGACAAAAAAAAACTATTATAACTTAAAATTAAATAATTTTCCATTATATATCCCTTAAAATTTTTATTTAATTATTAAAATTAATTATATATATAATACTTACGGAAATGCAGCCATTGTTGCCATTTTTGTATATAATTCTTTTTTATTTGCCTTTAAACTAAATATATGTGGTGGTAATAATTTATATTTTTCACAAAATTCTGTTGGTTGTAATAAATAATCTTGGCGTACTTCATCTAAATCACCTTTTGTACCAACAATCATTACTGGTATTTTACTTTCTGCATAATATTTAATATATATTCTAGCAATATATTCAAATGATTTTATATTTGATGTATCATATACTAAACATGCAACATCACAATTAACTTCTTGTGGTTGTAATGGATCTAATACTTCTTTAACATCAATATCACGTAATATTAAATGTTTTTCTTGTCCATATACTTGTACCGTATTTATACAATATATAATATTTGAACGAAATTCTTTATTTATAATATTTTTCATATCATCAACTAATAAACCACGACATAAACCAGTTTTACCAACACCTTTTGGTCCAATAACATGACACATATAAACTGAACGACTACTTTGTCTTTTAGCTAAATCAATACGACGTTCTCTAGTTACATGTATTGCTGATAATTGTGTTTCATTTTCATGTACATTATAACCTAAATAACCTAAATATTCAAGGGTTTTTGGTAAATCAATTAATGTCATTAATGTCCAACGACATATCCAACCATGTAATGTTACATAACCACGATCATTTGTTGGACATGTTTTACGTATATCTGATGAATATGACCATGGTGTTTGTGGACATGTACTAAATAACATTTTATGTTCATCATATGATAATGCACCATCACCATCACGATCATAACGTTCAAATAATGATATTAAAAATTGTTGTCCACGATGTGATAATTCTGTACTACTACCAGGTGGTATTTTAATAATTGGTTGTAAATATTCTTTACACATATCTAATGTTTCTGTATAACCAAAACGCCTTAATACAGCCCATGTTGTTTCATTACGTCCACGTTGTATAAATAAACAATGTAAAAATAAAAATCCTTTAAGTGTTACAGCATCATTATATATACCATCTGGTATATTTTTTAATATAACTGCTTTAACTTCATCTAATATTTGTGGCTGAAGTGGTGTATTAAAACAACGTCGTTGAAATAAATTTAATTCATAATCATTTAATAAATTATCACCATCAATATCACAAATACGAAATATTCGTACAAGGGCTTTTTTACAACCTGGTGTGAGCTTTAAAAAATAATTTAAAAGTTAAAATAATCAAATAAAATTTAATTCTTCTTTACTTACATCCTGCTCTTCCATAATATAAAGTGGTGATGTTGGATGTAATACAGCTTTTTGTGCATAATAAAACATTTCTGAAATATTATGTAATGTTTTTGCTGAACATTCAACACAACTTTCAACTTCTGGAAAATCTTCCATAATTGTTAAAACACTCTAAATAAAAAAAATTATTTTTTTATATTAACATTAGTATAATAAAATTATTTAAATTTTCGTTATACTTACATCAATTGTTGAATATTCTACTAAATCAACTTTATTACCAACTAATACAACTGGTTTACGTTGATCAGCACTACAACAACTTCTAATAAATGGTAACCAATGTGATGTTATTCTATCCAATGAATCATCATCATCTACAGCATATACAATACATACCACATGACATTTTTGTACTTCTTCTGATAAAATTTCTTCAGTTTGTTCGATACCTAAAATTTTATAAACATTATTTATATTTGCAAGAGAATAAAATCAATTGGAACAGCAGCTTTCAAATCTAATTAGTCTTTCTACAATTATATTTCGATCTTTTACAATTCAAATTGGAGTTTTTCCAAAAAATAAAGACCAACTTTTGGAAAATGATAAAATTTAATTTGGAAAAGCACAAAATTGGACTTGATGAAATGATGAATTTTTATTTAAAAAAAAAGAAGACTAATTTGATCTGTAAAAGCTATATAAAAGTACATAAATATAAAAAATCTCGTTACTTGAATAATCAACAATATTTGTTGGTACTTGTTCAGGTGTCACATTAGCTGGTATTGTTATTTCTTCAGCTTTACTTGGTACATCTTCAGGAAATTCTTCACTAACTAATGATAATATCAATGATGTTTTACCAACACCTTGATCACCAACTAATAATATTCTAACATTACGTCTAGCATTCCATGTAACCATTTTCGTGTCGCGAATTATTTAATTCACAAAATTAAATAAATTCCACAAAACAAAATTATATTAAAATGATCACCAACTAAAAAAACAATATATTTTCTTATTGGAGAAATTGTAAGAAAATTTAATTTAATCAAATCAAAGTCACTAATTTACAATATAAATATTATAAAGTGAAAATATATTAAATTAATAATAAATGTATGAAATTAAAAGAATTTAAATGATTTATTATACCCAATGTCAAGCAATGATTTTTGTGTATTTATTAATGTGTTAATAATTCTTTGCAGGGGTTTTTATTTTGTTTGTTATTTTGCGTATAGTTTTTTCTTCGCAGGAGATAGAAATAGAATTTTCTATAGTAGCCGCTTCATTCTAACCAAAAAAAAAAATACTATTTGTAAATTTTGAGATACGATTTTCCATTGAACATAACACACAAATTTGTTATTTTAATTAAGAAAATTATGTATAAAATTATTAAAATTATATTTTAATGAAAAATATTAAAAGTTTTAATGTATTTGAGATACTTTTTTTTATTTTTTATTAATAAAAATATAAATTGTCACATTACATAAACTTCGTTCGGACGAAATTTTTGACGTTTTGAAAACTTTTGGAGTAATTTTTGACATATGTATTTGACATTTAATAAAAAAAGTATTAACATATATAAAAAATATAAAATATTATTCACCACACCAAAATAAATTTCTAATAAAGTTTTCCATTAAATATTTTCTTTAAAAATAATCTAAAAAAAAATGATATGAACTTTCGTGCATTATTATTAATATAGCAAAAAAATAAAGAGTAACTAATTCTACCGAAATACTCAGTTAATTTATGGTACTCCTGAATGTATGCTAATAGTAAATACCCGGAATTTTTCATAATTAGTGTTGCCATGAATTTACAAAAAATATATACTGTTGTTTAAAAGCATATTGTTAGGATTAAGATTTAATTTTTAAATTAAAAAGGAGATGTCCATGCATAAGATAAAATTTAGCAGAGACACACAAATAACGATGTCCGATTCCTACATACACTCACACTCAGTAAAATGAATTTATTTTGAATTTAAGTTATGAAACTCCTGAATGTATGCTAATAGTACACACCCGGAATTCTTCATAATTACTTAATACAGTGTTCAAAAAAAATATACTATGGTTTAAAAGCATATTGTTAGGATTAGGATGTAATTTTTTAGTTATAAGCAGGTGTGCATAAGATAAAATTTATCAAAGACACACAATTAACGATGTTCCGACATACACTTCAGTAAAATAACGAATTTCTTTTGAAATTTTAACATTATTAAATTATTTTTCTGAAATTTATTTATTTAAAAAAAATATATATAATATTAATTTTTAAATTAAATTTACATTTTTGATTTTTCAGTTAAAACAATATTTGATGTATTTTGTATTGATTCACGTAAAATTCTTAAAACCAAATCGACTTTTTCAAATGTAGCATTTTCACCCATTAATCCAATTCGAAATACTTTATTAGCAGTTGGTCCCAATCCTCCACTAATTTCCAGGTAATATCTATAAAGAAAAAGAAAAAATAAATTTGAGTATTGGTTCTAAATATTTGTTAAGCTTGTCACTTACTCATTTCTTCTCTATATAACTACACTATTTTTATATAAATATATATACATACTTGTTCATTGCATATTCTGATACTTTTTTCCAATCAACACCTTCTGGTATTTTTACTGCATTTACTGTTGATAAACGATCATATGCCATTGGTACAAACATTTCCATACCCATATCTTCAATACCTTTTTGTAAACGATATGAACAATCAATATGTCGACGAATAACTGGCTTCAATTCCATGGCACAAAATATTGCTAATGCTTCCCGTAAACCATATAATAATGTTGATGATATTGTATGATGATAAATACGTGGTTGATTATTATCAAAACAATTCCAATATTGACCAACTAATGTTACATCCCAATAATATACTTTAACTTTACTTTTTCTAGTCATAATTTTATGCATTGCTCTATCATTAAATGATATTGGTGTTATACCTGGTGGTGCACCAAGTACTTTTTGTGAACCAGTATATGTAACATCAATTTTCCAATTATCCATAAAAAATTCTGTACCACCTAATGATGCTACAGTATCAACAACAAATAAACAATTATGTTTACGACATAATAAACCAATATCAGGTAAATTTTGTTGTAATATACCAGTTGCTGAATCACCTTGAGCAATAAAAAATACTTGTGGTCTATGAATTTCAAATGCTTTTTTAATTTCATCTAATGTTAATGAATAACCATATTGTGATTCTAATATTCGTACATTGGCACCATAACGTCTTGCCATTTCAGCAGCACGATGACCCCATAAACCAGTTGTACCAAATAATGCAATATCACCATCCTCAAGTATATTACATAGTGATGCTTCAATACCACCATGACCAGATGCACTAATACACATTGTAGCTGGATTTTTAGTTTGAAAAATATATTGTATACCTTCTTTAATCTCATCCATAATCTAAAATTAAAAGTAAAATTAATTATGTGAGCAAAAAAAAAGTAGCTAAAGTATAAAATTTGAAATCAGAATAATATATTATTGAAAATAGTTCCTGGTTTTCTAATTTTCTAATACACATTCTATGTATACATAATTTATAAATGATGTAAATGATTACAATAATAAGGAACTATTATGATTATTATTGTCATTTCTAGAAAAAGGTTATCACACTAATATTAAAAGGCATCATTTGTGATGTAAATAAGATGTTTTTCAACTTTAATTAACTATGTGTAGTATTAATTGATTACACAACACGTAAAATTGTAAACATTTCAATGTAAATATTACTAAAAAAAATTATTATATTATTATTATTATTTATCAAAATATTTTTAACTGCAAAATAATATGTAAATGAAATATGTAAATTAATAGTTAGTAAATATATGTACCTCTAAGCATTCTGTATGTAAATGACCCAATACTGGATTACTTAATGCTTCTAGTACACGATTTGAACAATTTGAAGGTCCTATAATTTAAAAAATACATATATAAATAGTATATTAAAATTTCAAAATATTTTAATTACCTGGTCCCATTAAAGTTTTATTTGGTACCATTAAGGATTTTTTTAAATTTTCTGGTGGTGAAATCATTTCCATTTTGTTTTGTTTTGTTTTTTTTTTTTTTTAACTAATTTTCCACTAATTAAATTCACTTTTTAATGTTTTATTTACAACTGAAAGAAAACTCTCAACTTTATTTGGTTTTTATAGTCTTAAATTAATAAGCAAAAAAAAATTATTATATCTATGTGTTTTTTTTTTTTGTGGTGCGTTTATGTTTTTTTGTGGTTTTTAATCAAAAATTATATATTTGTATAATAATATTCTATTTTTAGCAAAATTATATTATTACTTTTCTTACTGGTCTCGTTAAAATCTAAAGATCAACTAAATATTTTATTATTATTGAATAAAAATATTTAAATTTATTATTATCAATTTTATCAGCTTAAAAACTTTGTATATAAAAATTAATTTTATTTATTTATTTCATATAGTCACTCATCATTATCACTAATTTTCCTCTTATCTTTTTATATAAATTAAAAATTAATTTGTGGAAAATTTTATTTATAAACATTTTATAAATTATCTCTGAAATAATAAAACAATTTAAATAAATGGTCAAAGATGCGTTTTAATCGGTCAAAATTGCGGTTATTTGTTATAAATATGGATTTTATTTTTCCAGTCATCCTTTTTTGTTTGTGGTTAATTCTCTGTCTGGTGACACTAATAATTTTTTTTTTGCAAAAATGATAATTTTTTTTATAAGTTTAAATTTATTTCAAGGATAAGAGAAAAAGAAATGATGGGCAAATATCAAAGTTTTTGTTTTTTCAAAATTAAATTTTGGTTTAGGATTAGGACATTTTGTTAATTGATTTTTTTTGTTCGTTATAAAAATTACAAGCAAAATTCAATTAATTGTAAGCGCCAAAGGTTATGCACAGGAAAACATTTGCCACTACACTATGCTGTTTGTGTAGTGTATATCAATCATTCAGTATTTTGGTTAATTCTACGTATTCTTACTATTCTTAGTACACGATCAATGTTATTATTTTAAATACAAATTCATGTTCCATAAATTAGATTTCAATTATTTCCTATATTTAAAATCAACTATCAGTTATAAATTTACCTAATTCATTCAACCACTTCTTTTAATCATTTTTATTCTCTTATCAGAGAAAATTACAGCTGATAATATAAATTCACCATATGGTGAAAATCGATAATGATATATTTACAAATAATTCAATGGCTCAGCTGTTTCTTATTTTAGATATTTTGTCAGTTTAGTACAAGGAGTACAAGTGGTTAATGAATGATTAATTAAAATAGAAAACAGATTATAAAATTTATATTAGAAAGAAATGAGATTAATAAATAAAAATATATTTTTAAATAAAATTTATAATTTTAGTACAAAAAATACAAACAATTTAAATAAAAAGAAAATATGTATTGTTGGTGCTGGTCCAGCTGGTTTTTATGCAGCACAATATATTTTAAAACAAATTAAAGATTCAGAAATTGATATAATTGAAAGATTACCAGTTCCATTTGGTTTAGTAAGGTAACAAAATATATTAACAATTTTAAATTACTAAATTCAATATAAGTCTAAACGATTTTCAGAGTTCCATTATTCAGTTTTCAAATTTTAGCACAGGGACAGTTCATTATTCATAGACATTTCATAAATAATGTTACAAACAGCAGTCCAATATTGGTTAAAGTTCAATAACAATTCACTACTATTAAAAGCCATTTATTTGGTGCAATTAATAGTTACTTGTGATTCGTAATATCGTATAATTCTTTGAAATTTATTGTACTCTGTCAGAGAAATCTATAACAGAGGTAACCCAAATTAGATCAATTTATATGATGAGTTTTTTAATGAAAAGAAATTATTGCTTAATTAAGAAGTATAAATTTACATTTTTATTGATTTAAAAATCACTAGCTAAATACAGCTACAATAATTATATAATAATTATTATTGTTTATCGTAATTTTGAAATGATAGATTAGATTAGAAAATATTTTTAAAAATATATTTCTATCACTATAAGTGTACATAACTTTATTTCCATCTCGATAATTTTTAAAATCTATATTCTGGTCTGCACATATACATGCTATTAGATTTAAATTACATCCACTGAAACATAAACGCATGAGCTTAGGGAATTTCCTTTTGTAATTCAAATAAATAATATTTATTTCTAGAATTTGGAGAATATGAAAGGTGAAAGGTGGATGATGATGCAAAATTTGCATATACATAAATAAATGTTATTATATTATTATACAATTTTCAAAAATTGTGATATAAATTTCATTTTGTTAACAAATTGAATTCTAATTATCTCTAATAACAAATTACTAAATCGTAGTATGTTTTTTTCTTATATTACAGATTTGGTGTTGCACCCGATCATCCAGAAGTGAAAAATGTTATAAATACATTTACAAAAACTGCTGAAAATCCACGATTAAGATTTTTAGGTAATATTAGTTTAGGTAAAGATATTAAACTTGAAGAACTTCGTGACAAATACCATGCAGTTTTATTAACATATGGTGCTGAAAAAGATCGTGAACTAAATATACCAAATGAAAATTTAGAATGTGTAATATCAGCAAGAAATTTTGTTGCTTGGTATAATGGTTTACCTGGATCTGAAAATTTAACACCAAATTTAAATAGTAAAAATGTAACATTAATTGGACAAGGTAATGTTGCAATTGATGTAGCTAGAATATTATTATCAAATGTTGATTCGTTAAAGGTAAATATAAATTAACTTAATTAATAAATTAATTAAATAAAAAAAATATAATTTCTAGACAACAGATATAACCGAACATGCACTTGAAACATTATCTAACAGTAAAGTTGAAAGAGTATTTCTTGTTGGTAGGCGAGGACCATTACATGCTGCTTTTACAATTAAAGAACTAAGAGAAATGCTTAAATTACCAAATGTTGATACAATTTGGAGACAAGAAGATTTTAATGGTATAACAAAAATAATTGGTTTTGCAAAATTATAAAATATAATATATTTAAACAATTATAGGTGTACGAGATTTAATTGGTAATTTACAAAGACCACGAAAACGTTTAACTGAATTAATGTTAAAAAGTTTAGATGAAACGAAAATAATAAATTCAAATAAAAAACAATTTTTACCAATATTTTATCGATCACCAAAAATTATTAATACTAATAATAAATCATTTGAATTTTATATTAATGAAATTCAAAATAATCAAGCCAAATCTACAAATTCTACAGAACATTTAACAACTGATTTAATATTACGTAGTATTGGTTATAAATCAATTTGTGCTGATTCAGATATTAATTTTAATGAATATAATGGATATGTTAATAATAAAGCAGGTAAAAGAATATAATTAAAATTTTCTGTAAAAGGAAAATGATTAAATATAAATTGTTTCTGTTTAATCTAAAGGACGAATTCTAAAAATTGGTACTAATTATGATGATAATATTATTGAGAAAGGATTATATGTAGCTGGTTGGTTAGCAACTGGTCCAACAGGTGTTATATTAACAACAATGAATGGTGCATTTGCAGTAGCTAAAAATATTTGTGATGATATCAATTCTAATATTATTGATTGTAATGAATTAAAACCTGGTTTAGATATTAGTAATATGCCAGTAGTAACATGGAGTGGATGGGAAAATATTGATAAAGCTGAAATTGAAGCTGGTAAAAAATTAGGAAAACCAAGAGAAAAAATTATTAATATTAGTGAAATGTTAGAAAAAGCTGGTATATAAATTATAGAATTTATTTTAAGATTTAAAGAATTTAAATACACTTTGTTATATATAACATATTTTTTTTTATACCAAAACAATAAAAATGTATTTTTAAAAAAGAGAAAAAAAATTAATTAAAATGGTCTAAATGTACGTTTAGCATCAACTGAATCTGTACCATATGTTTCACCAAAACGAAATTTTGCACCTGGTACATGACCACCATAATTTGGTATTATTGGTATATTTTTTAAATATATTTCATATAACGGTGAACTTGCTTTTGATGTACCATGACCATATTCAACATGATGTTGTAAAAGTCTTTGTTTACCATGTTCAAAACTATTTGAATAATCACATAAAAATGGTGTAATTCCTCCTATATTTTATACAAATAATATTTGATTAAGAAATTTCTTATAATATTTAAATATATTTACGATGTGCAAAAGACATTTTTCACTAACGAATAAATTTTACTAAAATGACTTCAATACGACGATATTAAAATTTTCTTTTGATATCTGAAAAAAAAAAAATTATTTAATCAATAATTGAAATAAATATGTATATATTAAAAACCAAATATATATTAAGGTATTTATCATAGTTTACTTGAATGATATTATATTTGAGAGAACAATTAGACCCAAATTTTTTAAAATAGTTTATTTGAATTGCTAAAAGAATTCAAAAAAAAATCGTAGTATTAATTAAATTATTTACTAAATTAAGTATATTAAATAAATGCATTTATTTACATAACAATTTTGTAGGTCTTAGACCTACCGGATCCTATTTTCTACAGATATTTGATATTAGTCCAACTCCAACAAAATATTTTATACAAAAAACGATTTTGAAGCGTTAAAGGCGTGATCTAAAAAATGGTAGAATTAATTTAAATATATAAAGCATTTTATTTACTTAACAATTTTCGAAGTGTAGAATCTAATCATGTCCTGCATATATATATGTCCAACTAATTAATATCAGTCCACAGCACCAACGATACTTAATATTATTGATTATATTGATCAATTTATATTGATTTGATCAATTCACGATTCACCATTCACCTATCTAATCTACAGTTTACAACAGATTTTATTATTATACTCTTATAACTCCATCTATTTGTAAATCAAAGAACTACTGACCATCTACCGGTAAAATTAGCTATAAAATTTAAATCATCTCACTAATATCTGGCAACTCTATAAAATAAAAAATCTATTATAATTTTTTTTCTATGTAGTTTTTTTTCACATACAAAACCGAAAATCTCGTAGCTGCCCAACAAAAATTCTGTCTTGCATGACCGACCCAAGACATGTCACTAGTATGTCTTGGGTAATTTAAAATGTGTTAGAAAGAAAGAGATAGGTATACAATATTTTTCGAAATAAAATATTTCATTATATGCGATGGTAAGGCCTCTGGTGACTATTACAAAAACTAAAAAAAAATTCTATTTTTTGTATATCTTTTTTATTCAGTGTCAGACAGTAATGTATTGTATTTGTCCTACGGAAAAAAAATTGTGAATTTCTTTAATTACATTTTTTTCAGTCATATTTTGACTTATAATTATTGTTAAAAGTTTTTATTGATTAGTTTGAAATGTATTTTATTAGTTTTTAAATAAAAAATAGTGATTTTCATATATAATATGATTTTTTTTTTCACAAGGACAAACATAATACACGTCTTGCCAGACAAACCCAAGACACGTCATGCAAGACAGACCCAAGACATGTCATGCAAGACACACCCAAGACATGTCATGCAAGACAAACCCAAGACATGTCATGCATGACGACTTGTGACATTTGTATGGCGATGTCAGCAGTCTGTCTTGGGTCTGTCTTAAAGACATGTCTTGGGTGATTCATGGGTATGTCATTGAAGACATGTTTGCTGGGTGGTGGAAATTACTTTTCTGTGCTCCGCTTGTAAAAAAGAAAAATAAAGAAAACTATTTAAAAAATCATGATTAAAAATTCGGAAATCATTTTAAAACAATTCAAAATCTATAATATTATCATAAATTTACAAAATTATATAAAAATAACTAACAATAATTTGTGAAAATTAAGTGAAAATTTCTTGAATGGAAAAAACTATTTTTTTTTTGTTTTGATTTTAACTTCTTTTTTTTTTTTTGAGATAGAAAATAACACAAAATTCAAAAAAAAAAAATATGTGTCGTCGTGTGTAGTGTACTCTCTTTTTCACTAGAAAAAAAAACACTTAAGAAAATTATACAAAAAAAAAAAAAAAACTAAAATAAATATAAACAAAAAAAATAGAAATTTCCAAAAAAGAAAAACTATGCTGGAGGTCTTATAAAACCAAAAATTCATCATCATCCTTTTTTGTTGAATGGAAAAAAGGATAGAATTTAAAAGAAGAAAAAAATCATATAATAAATTTTGTTCTACTTGTTATCAATTAAAAAACTTTTTTTTGTGTTTACAATTTATGACATTTGCAAAAGAGACAAACTTATACGAAATAGATATTTGTGTAACGGAGATAGTAATAAAAATTTTATAAATTTGTCGTTTACGTTTTTTGTTGTTGTTGTTTGTTGTGTTCGTTCGTCGTGGTGTTGTTGGTGTGTTTTTTTTTTTATTTTGATCCGAAAGAAAGTGCGCTTGTGCAACAACAAAATAAATAAAAAAAATTGTCAGCAAAAAAAAAATATAATAATAATAAATACAACATTAAAAAACAAAAAGAGAAATTTCTTGTTACCAAAAAAAAAAATAGAAACAGAAACAGAAAAATAACAACGCAAAAGCAAAAAAAATTAATAAATAATTGAAAACAATAAATTTTTATTAAAGGATTTTCTTTCCACAAAAAGAAAAAAAGAAAACTTAATTAAAATATCAAAGTAAAATTTTTAAACATTAAATTTTTACGTTAAAAGAAAAATTACACAGGTAAAGAAAATTAATCAGAATTTTTATAATATAAGTATATATAATTTTCTCTTTCACACAATTTTTTGATTGAAATGTTTTTTATTTTATTAAATTATTTAACCTTACTATTATTTTGTTTATTTATTAACATTTTTATATTTTACTACCCTCCTATAAAAAAAAAAACCACCCCGAAAAAAATATATATTGTATAGTCACAAACCAATTTTTCGAAACCCAACCCTCTCCCAAAAAACAAATATTTCAAAATAAAAACATTCTGTACACACAAGTTCATTGTTTATTGTAAATAAAAATGTAAACTAAAGCGCGCGATTTATTTGTGGAAGCTTTTTAATTTAAATGTGTAATAAAAAGTTTGATATAGGAACTTGAAAATTTTATGATTGTGACAAATTTTTTTTTAGAATAAACACTATAATACTTAAAATTTGTGCAATTTTAGAAGAAACTATAATTCGATGCATGATCTTAGTCTCTTAGTTCCACAAATCATAATTACATACTAGAATTATGATATTCCAAATTCACTTTACCGGGAAATATACTTCCACAATTCCAAAAATAATTAATTATGTCCCACTGTAAATGCAACAAAACTCGATTACAGAATATAATTATTATGACTTGTGAAAGCAAGTCCTTGTACTATTAATTCATACATCGAAGTTACTTCAAAACTATATTACAAGATTTAAATTTAATTAGAAATTTGGTTGGCACTGGACTAAAGATTATCTACATCATAAATTATCAAGAGTTTTCATCATAGACATTGTGTGTGGATTGTATGATTTAGAAAAAATAGTTTCTAGTATGTATACCAGTATCCATTTGTAGATTTTAGACCTGTTGCACTATTTCAAAATTTCTTCCAATAATTTTTCTTAGAAAATTCAATGTGATGAATTTTGTAAGCAAAAATTACACAGAAAAAATATATTTCACTTTGTATACCTAAGAAAATGAATTATATACATTCCAACAATAATATTGAACAATTGATTTAACACAACAAAAATCTGTAACGAATTGTAGGTTGATAAAAGAATTGTAGGTTTAATATAATTTTGTTTACGCATCTTTAGATTTTACGTATATAATTTATAATTATTTTCTTTATATAAACCAATCACTAATTTATATATATACGGTATATTAATTTATTTTCAGATTTATAATTTACAATGTAACCATCAATCGGTTCACACTTTAAAATTAATTATAATCTTTCTTTACAAAGAGATGATATTTAAAATAATTCATGAAAATTATTAATTTAAATACTTAACTATTATAAATATTTAAATTTAAAATCATTTAAATTGATAAATTATAAAAAAAAATATGGATTCAAATGTTGAAGAAATAAGTATTGCATCAAATACACCAGAACAAAGTCATGGTGATGTTCTAATGATTGAAACAAAAAAAGATATATCAGAAAATGATGATGATCATCAAAGAATTACAAATTTACAATCTGATAATGATAATAATAAATTAGTAAAATTATTACAAACTGAAAAAAAATCAACACATAATTTACAAATTGATATAAAAAAATCACCAATAAAAGATGATCAAGAAAATTGTTCACAACAATCATTATTAATAAATGATAATTTAATATTATCACCACCAAAATCAGAACCACAATCAACAATAACAACACATAATATTGATGATGATATTGATGCATCACCATTATCAAATATAGAATCTCAATTATCACCAACAATTGGTATAACACCACAATTAACAACAACTGTAGATAATAAAATGATGAATAGAAAATTATCACCGGAACCAATAAAAGAATTAAAACAAGAAACAACATCACAATCAATACTCAAAATAACACCAACAACATGTACAAAAAAATTAACAGGAAGAACTGCTGGTGGTGGTAAACCATCATCTGGTCGTTTAGTTACAAATGGTATTATACCAAAATCTGGCAAACCTTTAATGGCAGCAATAAATAAAAAATTAAATAAACCAAGAGGACGACCAAAAGCTAAACCGAAAGCTATTGTTGCAATGTATCAAAGTGAGGTAATGTCATTCAATTTTTTTATATCCATAAATTTTTTTCGTAATATGTAACTAAACTTTGTTTAATTAATTTTGTTTAGATAAGTGACAATACTGGTATCAAATTATGTATTAAAAAATCAGATCAAATAACACCAACAAAAACAGTTAAACAAAATCGTAAACGTTCACGTAAATCAAAAAATTTATCATTGGATAGTGATGATTCAGATTATGAGAAAAGACGACGAAAAGAAAGATCAAATAATAATCGACAAACTGATAAAAATAATAAAAAAACAAATCGTAATAATGATAAAGAACCAATTGAACAAAGTCAATGGGGTAATGCTTTGCCTGGTAATGTTTTATATAAGGTAAATAAATGTTATACCCCAAAAAATACCAAAGTCCACAGTATAATTTTATCTTGAATTGTACAATCATTTAATTTTCTCTCCTTAGATTTTTCAAAATGTTGTCCAACAAGAAGGTTGTCTACCATCTTTATTTCGTCTTGGTCGTGTTTGTTCACATTGGCGAGAAATTTCATTATCACAATCATTATGGAGTAATTTAGATCTCAGTACATGGATTAAAGAAAAACATCGTACTGAACTAAGACTTAAATGGTTAATTGAAAATCGTTTACAAGGTTGTAAGGATTTAAATGTTTGTAAGTACAATATAAATTAGAAATTGATTATAAAAATTATATATAAATATTTTTATTTTTTTTTTATAGCAACTTGGAAAGTAACAGATGTCCAGTGTGTCCTTAATAAATTATTAATTGCATGTCCCGGTCTTGTTGGTATTACATTAGCTGGTTGGAAAGGTTTCTATTCAGATCATTTAACATTTTTAACAGAAGAATTTAAAAAATTACAACGTATTGATTTGAGTTCAATTAATGTAATATTTTTTAATCTATTTTTTAATAATTTTTTCCTAAATTTTTCTTATTGATTTTATTTTAGATTGAAGTAAATCCAAATAAAACTGCTGTTGGTTTACAATCATTATGTAATGCTATACAAACAATAAATGGTCGTTTAACACATTTACATTTAGCAGATAATCGATTAGCTGGTATACCACAAATTGTATCAACGTTAGCAGTAAGTTTTTTTTTTATTTATTACCAAATTTGTAGCAATTTTGATAACAATCTTATTTGATTTTCTGTCGTACAGACTCATTGTCCGAATTTAGTACTATTGGATTTATCAAATGTTCGTACAGTAGCTGTATCACATGGTATATTACATGTTGAAAAATTACAACAAGGTTGTCAAAAACTGAAAGTATTACGTGTTACAAATTCTCATATAACATTAAATGCAGCAAGTTTATCCGAACAGGTAAATAAAATTTTTATAATGAGATGAACACCAATATTAATAAATTATATTTTATTTTCTAAAGATGGAATCACCTGGTTTTCCAGAGTTAGAAGAACTATCTGTAGCATCATTATCTGATGAATCACGTTTAATAAATGATGAATTTCTACAACGTATTTTAAAAAATAGTACAAAATTAAAATTATTAGATGTACGGGGATGTGCACGTCTAACACATGATAGTTTAATACGATTACAAGCATGGGATTTGAAGCATTTATTTTTATCTGGTTGTTCAGTAACACGAGATGTTGGGTAAAATAATTAAAAATACAAACGAATTTTCAATTTCTAAATTATTATGTTGTTTTTTTTTTTTTTAATTTAAAATATATAGATCAGGATTAGAGTTAATTGCATCAAAATGGGCACATAGTTTAACTGAATTTGATTTAGCATGGGCAAATGTACAACAACCACTTGATAATGCTATAAAAGCATTAGCAGAAAAAGGAGCTGAATCACCATTAACGTAATTAAAAAACTTAAATATATATAAATAATTTTTCCTATCATAATTTTCTATATAAATATATTTTTTATAGGCATTTAAATTTATGTGGATCATCAGTTTCAGAAGAAGCTGTTAAAGAAATATTAATAAATTGTCCAATATTAAATTCAATTAATTTATCATCATGTCGTGGTTTACCGCGTGGTGTTAAACGTTTAATGCATGGACCAACTGAATTACAAGAATTACGAGATGTTTTAAAAGTTAAATTAAAAAATATTAAATCAAATGAAATTAAAACAACAGAAGAATCAAATTGATTTTGAACAAAGAAATAAATCATTCATTCATTTTTTTTTTTTTATAATAATTATTTTTGTTAAAAATATAAAATAGAAAATAAGTAAAAGAACTTACAAAACAAAACAAATTTGTATTAATAAATAAGAGAAACAAAAATATGCATAAAAAAAAAATTAGACATAAAAATACACAAGAAAAAAAATGTTTTAATCTTTAATATTTTTTATTTAATCTAATTGTTAATCATTTCTGTAAATGACTTCCCCCCACTTATGCAATATTTGATTTACAAGAAACAAAAACAAAAAACAAATAATTTATCATTAATTTTATGTTATATAAATAAATTTAAGTCAAGGGTTTTCTTTTTTTTTCAGTAATATATTTTGATTGTGTATTAAAAATTTATAAAAGAAAATTATTTATAATATATTTTTTTTCCATTATGGTAATTTTTTTTTTTTTTTTTGTAAATTTTAATTAATTGTTATATAATTATAAAATAAAAATTATAAGCAGTGCTTTTTAAAAAAAAATCATAATTTTTAATTGTTGAGTTTACATTTTTTTGAATTAAATAATAAAAAAAAAGAAAATTAAATGGAAATATATTTTGTATTTTTTAAGTAATTAATATTAATTTTAAAATGGGAATATAGTTAGTTTAGTTATTTTAATGAAAATTTTATTTGCAAATTTCTATAAGTGTAGTTTAAAAGTACAATCTGAAATGGAAATATTAAAAAATATATATAATTTTTTTTGTGTAATAATTACATTTTCTAAAAATAGTTTTTCCCATATTTGTAACTTGCAATTAATATCCCATTTATATTTAAAAAAAAAATAAAAATCTGTTGTGTGGTCGCGAGGTTTCTTACAAAATTCTAACATAGCTAATATCAATTGTTAAATGGTCTTGGATAAATTTTCAATTATATAAGTAATTTTTATAAATTTTCTATAAATATATTTATTAGTAGCGCCTATAATTTTGCTGAATATATCATGAAATTTTGCTGAATATATTAAATTTTAAATACTGTATGCTAAATTATTATTTTAATAGAATCTTTTCAAACAATTTTAATTTAAATTTCACACAATTAACAATTTAGAAACAAAAATGAAATTTCATAAATTTTGGTACTAAGCTAAATTTTTAAATATATAAAAAATTATATGTTGTTTTCTTTTTATTTGTCTTCTAAAAAGAGATCTCTAATTGTTAAAATAATTTTAAAATTGTCTTTTAATAAAATACCTATCATGCATTTTTTATTCAAATTTACACAAAATATGTAAAATTTAAAAAAAAAAAATAACAAATAATTGTGTGAATGTGTGTAAAGTTAAAAATTTGTTTATATATGTAAATTTAATTGATAAAATATAACGATAATTTAATTACATAATAATAATTTAAGTAATTTTTGTTGTATATTTATATAGGATTTGTTTTTTATATATATTTTATATATACATATAAATTTTAAATATTAATTCGCTAAGAAATATTTCTGATTTATTATTAGTCTCATTTTAATTTGATTTTAATAAGATCTAGAGGCGTTTACACACTCTCAGAAATTCGAATCATCCAAGTTTCGTATCAGCCAAATGTAATTCAATAATTAATTTCGTATCGTTTTCGAATTGAAAATACTATACTAATATTTAAGAATTAAGGGCAGTATGTTCAATTCGGGTATCTTCTGAAGTGGTACGAAATAAATTCAGAATCAGATTTGCCTGGTAAGAAACTCACATACGATTTGAATTTCTGAGACAGTAGTAGACTATCCTAGTTACTAATTTATTCGCGCCTTCTATCTAATAAACTTAATTGTTGAGTATACACATTATTATAATAAACTCTTAACAACCGACAGTAAATACTTTTACAATTACAAATATTAAATTGTTGGGTGATTTATTTAAAATAAAAATCACAGAAATTAATTTTTTTTCTTGTTGAAAAATCACCAACAAATAACAAATTTTAATTATGTTAACTCCAAAGCGTTGAACTTCTCCATTATATTTTTTATTATAAATTGCTAAAAAAAATAAATTAATTGATTTTTTTATTTAATTGCTAATTTAATTTAAATTAATAACTTTAACACCAATTAAATTGAAGTAAAAATAAATAAATATTATTAAATATTTAACAATCACAACCGCCTTGACTTTTAAATTTTTCCTGCTTGTTAAAAAATAATTATATTTATAAATATATTTAAATAATATTAAAAAAACAAAATTTAAATTGTTAGTGAATTTTTTTTTCTTAATTTTTTTTTTTTTTGAAAAATTTCGATTTTAAAAACAAGAGAAAAACAAAATGTTGTACCTAAATTTTGTAATTATTATTTTACTAATGTGTATATTTATTGATAATTTTATTTAATATAATTTTATTTGTAAATAATTCAAAATGAAAATTAAAAATAATAATTATTTTTTAAATAAATTTAATTAAAAAAGGAAAACCAGCAAATTAATATATATAAATGAATAATTAATTATATTATATACATATATGTATAAAAAATATTAAATTAAATAAATCGTTAGGATTTTTAATTATTTAATAAAATATATGTTAAAAATTAAAATAAATTGCACTTTTTTTCTAGAAATTTGTTTTTTTTTTCATAAATTATTTGTTTTGGCTTTTGTAAATAATAGTAAATAATATAAAATATTTTCTTCTCAAGTTGCAATAATAAAATTTATTATTCATTTTTTATCTGTTAAAAAGGAAAAATTATATTGAAAAAAAAATAAAAATATTTCAATTTTTAGATTGTAATTTATATTTTAGTTAAGATAAAGTAAAATTTAGAATTTAAATTATGTGAAAAAAGAGAAATTATTATATAAAACGTAAAGATATAAGTCAAATTTAAAGGAGATGAAAAAAAAATATTAAATAAAAAAAAAATATTAAGAAAATTAATTGTATTTTATTTTAAACGCAATAACTTTTTCTGCACATTCAGCAAGATATATAAAATTTCCATGAAATAACACAACTTATAAAACTATTTACTTAAAATCCCAAACAAAAATATGATTTTTGGTTTAGTTCATTTTATTAATCCCAACATTCTAATGAAATATCTGATAAATTAAGTTGTTCCTTACAAGTTCCTTCTTCTATTTCAATATTATCATCATCATCTTCAAATTGATGATTATAATTTAAACATTCATCAATATCATCAAATTCATTAATGTCATCTTCTTCCATTTTCATTATAATATTATCATTATCAATTTCATAATTATTTAATAATAAAATCTTTTTTAATTCTTTAATTGAATTTACCAATGGCATTATAAAATTTAATATAGTTTGTAATGGTATTTCATAAAGATTATTATCATAATTTCGAAAATCATCAATTCTTGTACAACGATAAATTTGATATTTAATTTCATCTAATGTTTTTTCATCATCGGTTCTATCATCTGGTATATAAGGATAATCAACATTATAAATTAATTCATATTCATTAACACCAGATTCATCATTCTCATCATTCTGATTTGATTCATTATTAACAGAATCATCTTCATTATCTACTATATCTAATACATCTTTTCTTATAAATACAGCCAATTGACTAACTGATCCTAATTTTTTATGTTCTGGTGGACCTTTACTAATACCATGAATTGATACTAAATAATTTGGAAATCTTTTACAAATATTCAGGCACCTAAAAGTATAATGTTTATTTTTTAAAAATAAATACAAAAAGGAAAATATCAAAAATAAAATAGTTACCAATTTTTAAATTGACTTCTAGTCCATTCAAATTTATGATCCCAATGTCGAAAACCATTTGGTTGTTCTAATTGAAATAGAACATTAAATTCTACATTTGGTGTAGTAAATATAGCAATTTTTGGTTTAATATAACCAAATATATTATATGGTACATCTTCTAAAATATCCGGATATAAATGTTCAATTCTAAAAATGATTATTAAATATTTATTTATCAAAATAAATAAGTAAATTACATTTCAATGCAAATAACAGCATCTGTATTTTTTAAGCTAACATCAGATGTACTAATACTACCTTTAAAAATTTCTATTTTTAATGGTGTTTCACGTTTTTTAACATAATCACATAATAATGGTTTAGCTCTTGGTGCATAGTGCTGTAATAGAGGTTTGTCAACATCTACCTAGAATAAAATTTGTGAATAAATAATTGATAATTATTTAGATTATTTTATGAGAGACTTTAAAGGACAACGAATCGATTCAATCACTTTACATACTTAAAATAAATTTGAGACACAAAATAAAACAAATTAAATTTTAATTTTATAAATCTTTATATTTCGATTTCTTTTTTTTATATATATTATCTTAAATTAAATGAATATATTTACAAAATTTATGTAAAAGAATTAATGAAAATTTAAATAAATTTAAATTATTGTATTACAAATTTTTTTCTAATTTTTTCCAATATAATGGTTTTTTTTTATATAAAAATGATAATATCATTTTTTCAACATCATCATCAATTTGATATTGAGGATTCCATTTTGCAATTATATTAAAACAATTCATTAAACCAAAACGTGATGTTCTTAATATTGCTTTTATAGCAGCTTCTTGTATAATTTTTCTATTTGTTGCATTTAAAAAATTACGAAATATATTTATATAATATTCAATATTAAAATTTAATGGAAATGGTTTTAATATAAATGATAAACTTTCAATAATTGTTGCAACATTACAATCATATGAATTATTAATATTAATTAAATTAAAACTTTCATTTATTAATGGTAATAATTTTTTAATAACATAATTTTCAGTCCATTCAATACCTTGTTGTTTACAAATAATTGCAAATGAATATGATATATTTAATAATTTATTATCACGTATATTACTAATTAAATTATCAATTAATTCTTCACGGCTTGGTTTAACACGTTCATAATTATAATATAATTTTAATATATGAAATATTTCTCGATGTCGTAAATCTTTTTTATCCATATTATATATTAAACTATTTAAAATACATTGTAATGTAGTAATTATTGGATCATTATTATCGTAAAATGTATCTTCTTTACGTGGTAAAATTTGTGGATATGATATTAAAATATGATAAATCATTGGTAATGATATTTTTTGATAATAATAAAAACATTTACATATAAATAAACGTGCTGGATTTATACATGTTTTTTGTAAATCAATTAAACTAATATAAAATAATGTTAAATTAATTAAAATTTTTAATGAAATTTTTTCTGCATCAAATTTAAATATTCTTTGTTCAATTAAATCAGATAATTTTTTATATAAATTTACAAAATGATTTTTCATTTCATTCAATAATACAATTATTTTTTGATGTGTTAATGTCATACTAGGTACTGGTGGTGTTATTTCTGTTATTATTATATCATCATTTGTATCTTCAATTATTTCAATAATTGTTTTACAAATTAAATTAATATTTTGACTTAGTTTTAAAGAACGTGATAGACATTTTTTTACATTTATTAAATTACCATCACTTTGAACGTAATGCTCAAATATAGAACGTAACTTTGTAATTATTTTAGAATCTGCAATAGTTTCAGATTTCATATTAAATGGTTGAAATTGTTTTTCGTTTCGAATATTTGTATAAAATGAAATATAAAAATTGATTAGTGATCTTTTATGACATGCTTCCGAATCTTTAGAATAATTTATTCTACATTCTGGTATTATTATTGGTTCTTTAAATAAATTTTCATCATAATTAATTTCGGTATTGTGTACTGGAGATGTTGGACTATCATTTATGTCGACGTTTTCTATATTTATGCAATTTTCTTCTGATTTGTCATGAATTATTTGATTTTCTGGTATGATTTTTGACTCTTTTAATAATTGTAAGTTATCATAGTTTCTTTTACTAGGCGAGGATATTAATCTATCATTTATATTTATATATTTTATAGATGATTCATCATTATTTTGACATTTTGTTAATTCTGTTTTAAGATAATTATCACAAACTAATGTTCTATCATGAAAGGCTTCTAATGAGTTTACATTATCAAACTTAATTATATTTAATTTTTGGTTATCTAAATTTTGTGCTATTGGAGAATTCCCACCTGGAATTTCATTACTTTTAAACTCATTTTGATGCTGCCCTGTATTGCTTTCGGAATTATCACAATCACCAAAAAGTTCTATGAAGGAATATTTACGTTTTTTCCGTTTTATTTCATTATATCCTTTAGTACGGACAGTAGGTATTACTATAGCATCTTTAGTTAACAGTTGTTCAGATGCTGGTGGCGATCCGGGTGATTCTATTCCACAAAATTCTACAATATCTTCATTTATTTTTCCAGTACAACGATTTGTAGGTATTTCTATAGTTTCTTCAGTTGATATTTGCTCAAATGCTGGTGGTGATCGTGGAGTTTCTATTTCAGATAATTTTGAAACATTTGAATTATTAATATCTGAATGAAGTTTATTGGAAATATTCGTAGATTTCACATTCATTTCCATTAAATATTTGTCTATAATAAAACTTTCTTCTATGTTATCATTTTGGAAGATATTTGAAATCGGATTAAAAGTATATTCATTTAAAGTTTTTTGTAAGAAATTATTAAATTTATCTTCTTCATTTAGTAAATCATCTATAGTAGAATTTTTAGGTGAAATGCAATCATTTGTAGTAACATCTGATTGAACAGATTTTCTAAGTTTAAGTTTTTTCCTTCTAATTTGAGGTACTTTAAAAATTTCATCAGACTTTGAATTAGTTATAGATGGGTTGATTAAATTTTCTTTTAATGAATTTATATTGTTTAAAGAATCAGAAATTTTACTGTTTAATTTAGAATTCTCACTATTATTGGATTTAATTTCATCAATACTTGCTTCATTTTCAATTTTATCCAAATGAATTTTTACTTCATTTCGTATTTGTATATTCTCTAAATTTTCACTAATGCCTTTTTTTGATGAAATTTGTTCACCTTCCTCTACTGTATTACATTGTTTTTTTGATGGAATTTGTTCCTCTTCCTCTACTTTATTATTTTGATCAATCACCATACTCAAATTATTTACACAATCTTCTTCAATTTTCCCCATATTTATACTTTCATTAGTTACGAAAACTTTTGAAACCGCAAAATTATTTATTGTATTGTCTTTGTCAGTGTTAGTGTCCATCACGAAATTATTATTTATTTCCGTATTTTTATTATTTGTTGAAGAAATATCTGTTGATTTATCCTGCAGTTCTATTTTATTATTTTCTAAATGATTATCAATATTTAATCTTAAATCCGGTTTCTTTTCAATTTTTAAATTTGTATTTACTTCTTTGCTATCTAATCTGTTTATTGAATTTGTAGATATATCTGTTGACCTTTTAAATTGCTTAGGAAAATCATGAAAAGTGTCAGAAATAGATTGAACATTCATTTCTATACTATTTACATTGTCAATATCAGTTATTTCTCGATCCAATTTTAAATTATTTTGACAATTTTCTGATTTTTTATATCGTTTAGATTCTTGAAGTTTATCACATACAAAATTATTATCATTTGCTACTTGTTCTACAAGTATTTTTGAGGTATTCATTTTCATTTCAATTTTATCACATTCAATATCTGAAGAATTTTTAATAGTTTCCTTATAAATATAATTTTTATCTTCCAAGAAATTATTTATTAACATTTTACGTTTTTTAGATCTTGTCATTATGGAATGTGATTTTATTTCAATTGTATCCAAATTACTTTTATTCAATTTAATAGAACTTGTTGTAGTTTTTGCATTACCTGGATAATGTTTAAGAATTTCATCAACAGCATTAGTATTAATTTCATTATTAGTTTTTAATATATCATCCATATTATGATTTGAATTATTTTCATCTAAACATAAATTCATTGGTTCATGTATATCAAAAGGTTCCGATATATGAGCCGATGATTCTGGAATAATAATTAATTTATAATTTTTATTAAAATATTTTATATTATTTAAAAAATATTTACCTGAAAATGGTGAAACCATACATGAATCCCACATTGCCGAATCAGTATCATAAAAATTTACTTTACTTTTATGTTTTTCTAGAAATTTTTCTTTTAATTCTAAAATTCTTTCATTAAATGATATTATTTGTTCTTCCGTTAATTTATGTAATAAATCATTAAGTATATTTCCAGTATTTAAATTATCTTCTATTTCATTTAAAATTAATTCTTGATTTATATTATTAGCATTATTTGGTATATAATTAATTTCACGATTTATATTTTGTAATTCTGTACAAGTACCAATAGAATTTATATTGATTTTTTTTATTTTACCAGGACTATTAATTATACTTGCTATTGGACTTAAAGGTGTACAATTAAAATCATCAAAAATATCTTCCATTAATGGGAAATTTTTATCACAAATTTTATTCTCATCATCATCATCATTATCATCATCGGTCTGTGATAATTCTGTAATACATTCATCGAAATGATTTATATTTAGTTTTTCTTCTTCTTCACATACATTTATATTACATTGTATAGCTTTTGATTTTGTTGTGTTTTTGGAAAAATTTTCATAATCTTTCCAATTTGGTATAATAATTTTTTTTACTTTTAATTCTTTTCTAATTTCTTCAATTTTACGTTTAGTATATTTATCTAATAAACCATTTTTATATAATATCATAGCTAAATTAATATATTTAACTTTAAAATTATCAAATGTGTTATCATTTGTATTTGTTTCTTTTATTTCTAATAATCCTTTATATTGTTCAATTATTAAGTTTTTATTTTCTAATTCATCTGTAATTAATTTAATATTATTTAATGAATCTTCTAATTTTTTATCTAAATCATAATTTTGTTGTGTTAATTGATCAATTTTAGATTTTTGTTTATCAAATATATTTCTAACTTCAACTGTAGATTCAATAATACTATTTAATTTTTGTCGTAAATTATAATTATCCTTTTCTAAATATATTATTTTTTCATTTAGTAAATCCTTATTATTATTATTTTTGGAACATATTGATTTTGATGGTGCCGGTGGTGGTGTTGGTTGTTGTTGAATTGATTGTATATTAATATCATTCAAAAAATCCAAATCAAATTCATCATCATTATATAAATGATTTTTTGAATTTATATTATTTGATTCATTATTATCACAAATATTATTTAAAAATATAATATCTTCATTTTGTTGATCCATTTTTTTTATTTACTGCAAGAATAATTTGTTACCGCAAAAACATTACAACATAACCTCCATAATTCAATTGTTTTATTTTAAAGTTAAATTTACAAGTACAGTTATTCACATTGATTAATAATTGTTTTATTTTTTAATTATAATATTTTATTAAGTTTAATATTTATAGTTTTTAATAAATTAAATATTATATTTTTTAATCATTTTAAACAAAAACGTTTTGAAAGAGAGGTTATTTTTGACACAATTGCGCGAAATCGAAATGCCAAACTACACGAAGCGGCTGATGGTAATAAATGTGCTTTGTCTCAGTCTAATCGATCAAACATAATTTTCTGTGGTTGTGTGGTGTGGTAATCAAATATGTTTGATTAGTGGTAAAATTTAGCCGAAGTAAAATTGTTATAAAATTTAGTCAGAAACTAATTTTATCTGAATGTTATAATTTATATACATTTTGAGAAATTGCAAAATGTATATAAATTGAAATTTCTAATTTTATTAAAAGTTAAATATTATTTTATACACCGAAACACAAAACTATAAAATTTTATAGTACTTTTAGATGTTAACAAATTCTAACTAAACATTTGAATAAATCATTTTATATATAAATAATATTTATATATATGATTAATAAATCAAAAATGTTATTGATAATTGAATTGATATTTTTCTTTAAACATTATATATTACAGATAAATTAATAATACACATTCGGTTTTTATTTTATAAACAAAGTTTTTACATTGATTATTACAGAATTTGGTAACATGGAGGGAGTTTCATATAATTACCTCAAGAATATGTTCAACACCTTCAACTCTTTTCAATAATGGTAAAAGTTTCATTTCTGAACATCCAAAATCTACAACCTATAAGAAAAAAAACTTACCTATAAAACAAACAAAAATTACTATATAAAATTTACTTTTTTAATTTTGCCTTGCCAAAATTCATGTTCCAGAAATCTTATTGTAATTGCATACCTAAAGGAATATAAATTAAGAAATTATAAATATATTAAAAAATTAATTAATAAATAAAATTTTTACCTTTGTTCATATACCGGTGGATCAAATTTTAATTGATTATCTTTATCATAGAAAGCATATGAAATATTACCACCTGGCAAATGTAAATTAAACATTATTTTTTTTTATAACAATAACAATTATAATTTTAATCTTAAATGCAATCGTTTTTTGACTAGGTCCTACAAATTCACGAAATTGCAATGTCGATTCAAAACAAAATTCTAAACAAAAATAATTTCTGTCAAAAAAAAAATGAAATTTTTTTTCTACCGACTAATATACCACGACCTCTATTAGAAAATCATATATTAACTATATTTAAATTTTATTCTTCTTCTGGTGGTAAATTTATGAAATTCTCATATAAAAAAAGTGAAGTTGACTGACAAGCAGTTTTTTTTTAATAAAAAAAAAAAAAGAAACAGTACAAAAGCAGTGACAGGGCAGGAAGGAAGTGGGATTGATTAAAATATTTTTTATATAGAAATAAATTTCTAAAATCAATTCAATTTTTTTTATTTTATTTAAATTAATAATTAAAATAGAGTTTAAAGAAAAATATGGCTGCAAAACAATTTGCACTTGCAGATATTGCTAATCATAATACAAATAAAAGTTCATGGCTTGTAATACATAATAGTGTCTATGATGTGACAGCATTTTTAAATGAGGTGAGGTCTTGTTTTAATATGTAATTGTTACTACTTAAATAACTCGTCATATAAAAAATTAATTAATAAAATATTATTAATCAAATATTGAAATATTTTTTGCTAGTTTATGACGCAGTAAACAATTTTCATTATTAAAGTATTTATATAATCTTGTTAATGATTTTTAAATTACTCGACTGACCCATATGTGTTTTTTTTTCTGCTATTGAAATAAGGTTTTTTTTTTCTTCTAGCTTATTTTAATAATTTACTAATATTATGTTAGATTTGATAGCAATATATATACTATATATAGAGGAGGTTCAAAGAGCAAAATTAACTAAAACTTTCTATTATTAATTTTTTTTTTTTTTCATTTTCATTTTGTTATATCGTGATCCATCGTCGTCGTCATAAATACCAGTGAAACAAGATCAGTAAGAAGATCACAAAAAAATAATATACCTAAATCATGGTTATTTTAATGTAATTTTTTTTATTTAGTCAAAGCAAAGGTCAAATTATTGTAATAATGCAAAAAGAAGTTAATATAAATATCATATTTATAGAATTTAAATGATAAGATAATAAACTATCTTACATATTTTTTATAAACATTATTAAAATTAATTTTATTGAAACATTTAAATAATAATTAATTTAATTATTATATACCATTAATTCTTTTACAAACTTGTATGCAAATTGAATATAGTTAATTTACTTGTAAAACTACTCCTTATCTTAATTAATTTATTTAGTTTTAAAAAAAAAGTGTGTTAATTGTAACAATATTCGATGTTCATAGGCAAAAGCTATTAATTCCATATTTATTTTATACTTTTTAATTAAGTATAGTCCCAAAAAAGTAGCTTTTTTTATATTTTAAATTATAGAATTAAGTACATTATGTAGGTATTAATAATTATTAGACTTTAGTGCCAGTGAAGAGTGAAGAGATTTTAATGCTTGTCATAATTAATTTCATTAACCGAAAATGTTAATTAACATTAGTAACTTACTAATTTCCTAATATATACATTTAATATGTCATTAGATATTATTATATATATTTGTAAATTGTAATTATATAATATTGTACAAATATTTTTTAATTAAATTTAAATTTAGAGAAGAATATTTTTTTTTAAAACGATATTATATTGTTGTTGAGTTAATCAATTTAGCAAATGATCGTCTCATTCATTATATTGCGATTTCATTTAAAAGTCAATTTAGTATTGTATTTACTAATATGAAGTTAGGCCGCAGTACTGCAATGCTTTTATTCGTTTTTATGGTAGTTTAATCAACGAGACAGCAACCAGTCGACAGAAGGAGCATTGTTTAAGCTAAATTTGTCGACTTTTCACTGTCTCGATAGTCAAAATACCAGTAAAAAGAATTAATACATTGCAGTATTGCGATCATACTGCGTTTACGAAAACGGCATATATTATATAATTAATATAAATGATAAAATTTCTGTCATATTTAAATATCAAAATTTGTAATCAAATTTTTATTTAATTGTTTAATTTAAATATAATAGTATCAAAAAAAAAATAATTAGGTCAATGCAAATTTGTAACAAAAATCGAAAATTAAGTAAGTAATTAATTAAAATTTGTAAAAAAAAAAAATTTCATTTCTTTGAATGAAAAATAATGACATTTAAATATATTGTGATTTTATTTAAAAAAAAAAATAATGACTCGGCTAATAAATTATACTCCAGTCTCCAGTCAATAAGAATGATGAGTAAATATATTTGCATTATAAAATCACTTATATTTTACTCTTAATTAAATTTGCATTAAACTAACATTTTTATTATTTCTGGTTATTACTAGGTCAACATATAACATATTATATTTTAATTAAAGAAAATTAAAACCACTTTTAAATTTTGATAAGATATCAATTTTTATTTTATATAACATTTTTCGTTACCTAAATAAAATATTTTAAATAAACTCTTAAAAAGATTTTAATCAAACAATGATTGAATTATATTTTTTAATATTATTATCTGGAATATTTTTAGTTTAGTTTTATCAAAAACAATTATATAATTAAAGATAATTTCAATTCTTATGTAATTTCTTTTTATAAAAAGTTATTTTCTTGTTTATGTGAAAACTGCAAAATCACATTGTAAACATACATATATGTATATATATTTTTGATAACCTACAAGAAGAAGTATGAAAATTAACAACAAGAAAAGAACTTTTTTTGAATATTATATTTTTCATTAGATAAGAATTATCATTATATTATGTATAAATTATCACTAACAAAATACCAATTATATTTATTTAATCCTATAAAAATATTTAAATTATAAATTTGATTATATTTAATATAATATAGTTTAGCGTTTGTTGAGAGACATTTTCAATTTTGCAGAAGAAACAGAATTAAAATATAAATAAATTATAATAATATATTTTATAGTGAGAGGATGGTAAATTTACTTACAGACAGACGGGATAAGAGCCAGACGACAGTCGGCCAAACAAAAATACAAAATAGTCTGATAGATGTACACAAGACAGAAATTTCAAATCAATTTCGATATGACAGAAATTTTTTAATACATACTATAAAATCTATTAACAAAACTGTAGACAAGTCTAATTTTGGTGACAATATTTTACCTGTTTGTTTTTTTATTAAATAAATATATGTTTAAATTAAATATTTCATTTGTATATATATTTTTTCTAGATTAAAAAAGGCAACCAATCATTTATTTACATTTTTTCTTAAAAAAAACACTATCATATTTTTTTTTATCAATCATTTACATTTTTTTATATTCCTTTTCTTGTGTATACCAAAGAAAAAAAAATCTGAAAATAAAATTAGTTATTTTTATGTTTCAGACAATTTTATATTAATATTTACCTTTTTTGTTGTTGTAATGTTTACAATTTATATATGCACGTTTTGTGGTTTTTAGCATATTTCAAACCAATTTTGGTAGCTATGTGTATATTAGTTTCACTCTGTCTGTCCCACTGTCCGTCCGTCCGTTTTATGAGGTCTGTAAAAGCTGAAAGATAGTAAAATCTTTTATGATTTCCTTCTTGTAAAATTAACAAATTATATAAAATTTAATTTATTGTTGTATAAAAATACCGTTTTCTTCATAAAACTTTTTTTAGTTAACACTGTATTTCCCAAACGGCTTATTATGGAAGGCTGTACCAAAGAGATATCTAAAAAATAACTAGAGTCTTTTAAGAAATTATATCCTTATCTCCTCTCCCATTTCCGTTGTGGCCATTCGAAAATCAAAATATTACATTTTTATATAATTAAAATACTTACTCATAGTTCTACATGAGGCGATTTTGAGGAAATGTGCTTTTGATAAACCCGGGGTTTGTTTTTCATATTTTTTTATATACATATATATTAAAACGAATTGCAAATTTTTTGGTTTTATTTTTATCACTTGAATAAAATATTCAATAGATTTAAAAAAAAAAAAATTATATCAAAAGAATTTTAATTCAAATTTTTTTTTTTCACTCTTTTTAGCATCCTGGCGGTGAAGAAGTTTTAATTGAACAAGCTGGTAAAGATGCAACAGAACATTTTGAAGATGTTGGTCATAGTTCAGATGCAAGAGAAATGATGAAGAAATTTAAAATTGGTGAATTAGTTGAATCAGAAAGAAAAGTTGTAGCTGAAAAATCTGAACCAGATTGGCATAATCAACAAAATGAAGAATCAACATCAATTAAATCATGGCTAATACCATTAGTAATTGGTTTGGCGGCTACATTAATCTATAAATTCTTTTTTGCACAAGCATAAAAACAACAAAACAAACAAAAATAATATAACAATAATTAAAATTAAAAAACAAAAAACAACAACAAAGAGAACACGCTTTCTACTTTTTTTTATAATGACAAAAACAAAAAAATATTTAAAATTTTTGAAATCATTCCTTTCGGGAAATTCTTTGTGCCTCTCTTTATTGATTTGAAACTTCGAAAATAAAGAGACACACAACAAACTATTAAAATAGAATTTAGAATTGCATTTTCCAATTATTATTTTTTTTTTCTTATCTCGTTTTGATAAAATTAATTTTTATCACCACGCGTGTTTCAAATAATGATGATTTTTTTTTTCTGTTTTCAAAAATTTCTTACAAAGCTCAATTTAATTAATAATTAATTATATAATTTAAATTGAATTGATTTTTTTCTTTAAGAATAAAAAAATAGTAATTCGGGAAAAAAATAAATAAAATATAAATATTGTAAGCCAATAAAATTAAAAATAGATATATTTGAAAAAGTAATTGAAATTTTATAGATTGTTTTTTTTATCTAATGGTTGCTTATTAAAAGAAAAGTCTTTTTTTTATATAAATATACAAATTTATATATTAATTTAAAATTAAAAAATAAATCTTGATTTTTTTTTTAAATATATTTCTTTTTTTAAATAATAAGAACATTGTTTTAAAATAATGTAATATTTTTTAATATGGTGGATAAGATAAAAATGAAAAATAAAAAATGTTTATAAAAAAAAAAAAAAATTTAATTAATTTTAATTATTTTATTGTTACCATGAAGAATCAGAAAAGGGGACTATAGTTTGATTGAGTTTACTCTCATGGGTATGTATCGACCGGGTAAGTGTAGTCATAAATGTAGCTAATAAAGTGTGATTCAATTAAGTTAGTCGGCTCTGATTAGTTTACTGATTAAGTTAGTCGGCTCTGTGCCAACAGAATCGATCGAACAAGAAACAAATATATGCAGAATATAAATTTTCCTTCATATATTTTAAGAACATTACCAATTTGAATTTAACTTGTAAGTCAAGTGCTTTTTAAAACAATTGTCTGATTCAATGAATGACTATTTTATTTATTTACTTTTTGCTTCGATTTTTTAACCAAACTATTAGTGCTTGAGATACCGCCTGAAAAATCTATCTTCTTTTAGCTACATATTCAAATATGTTTCTGATCAACAAGTCAATTATGTAATTTAAACAATTATATACTATCAATTTTTTTATTATAATGATTTTGTTTTGCACATTTTTTTGATAACGATTTTTTACTGGATTTACATATTTTTAATTTTCATATAAAATTTAATTACATTTCCAAAAAGTTCATTTAAATATGTTGATAACGAGTATAGAAGATGTTATAATTTTATTATAAAAAAATATAGAATGTTTAGTAAAAAATTTATATTTAGTTGACAATGTTATGTTCATTAAGAAAAGTGTTTAGTAAACATAATTCATTTATTCAAAAATATATTAATTCAAATCGAAATAAATCAACAATTATTAGTAATAATAATGATATACCTAATTCAGCTGATGTGATAATAATTGGTGGTGGTTCAGCTGGATGTCATACATTTTATCATTTAGCTAAAAAAGGTATAAAATCAATTCTTCTTGAACGTGGTAAATTAACATCAGGTACAACTTGGCATACTGCCGGTTTAATATGGAGTTTTCGTATGAGTGATATTGATATTAATTTACTTAAAAGTTCTAGAAAATTATTAAAAAATTTAGAGAATTTTACTGGTATAAATCCTGGCTGGATACAAAATGGAACATTATTTATTGCTCATTCAAAGGTATATATATTTATCTTCTTTAATAAATAATTTAATTAAAATTTATAATTCAAAAGAATCGAATGGATGAATACAAACGGTTAGCATCACTTGGTTCAGTTCTTGATATTCAAAATGAAATTTTAAATAATACTGAAACTGTTAAACATTTTCCATTGCTTAACAAAGATGCATTTATCGGATCATTATATTCACCTGAAGATGGTGTAATTGATCCAACAATGTTATGTACAGCATTAACACGTGGTGGTTCAGATACAATTGGTTCAAAAGTTATTGAAAATTGTTCAGTCAAAGATTTCATTATTGAGGAAAGTATAAATGGGAAAAAAATTATCGGAGTTCAAACACCTTATGGCAATATTAAATCAAATATTGTTGTTAATGCAACTGGAGCATGGGGTAATGATTTAATTAAAAAATATGGAATAAATCTACCTCTAGTACCGATGCGTCATGCTTATGTTATTTCTGAATCAATTAATGGTATAAGTGGTATGCCAAATATTCGTGATCATGATTTATCAATATATTTTCGAATACAAGGTGAATCAATTTGTATGGGTGGTTATGAAAATAATCCAATAATTGAATCAAAATTACCAAATGATTTTCAATTTTCTTTATATGATATGAATTGGTTAGTATTTGATCAATTTGTAAAAGGTGCTATTAATTTATGCCCTGAATTTGGTAAACATGGTATTAAAAGTACAATATGTGGTCCAGAATCTTTTACACCAGATCATAGACCTATTATGGGACCAGATCCATATATATTTGGATTATATCATAATTTTGGTTTTAATTCATCTGGTATGATGTTTGGTGGTGGTTGTGCTGAACAAATTGTATCATGGATTATAGATGGTAAACCAACAATACCTATGCATCAATATGATGTTAAAAGATTTACACCAAAACAATGTACAAATAACAAATGGATATATGAACGAAGTCATGAAAGTTATGTAAAAAATTATGATCAAATTTTTCCACATGCCCAAAAATTATCAGGTAGAAATATTTTTAAAGATGTTTTACATAATTTGATGATTGAAAATGGTGCATTTATGGAAGAGAAATATGGTTGGGAAAGACCTGGATTTTTTATAAATGAAAAACAAATTCAAATACCAAATTATGATTGGTATGGATTTTATGGTAATAAAAAGAATAATGATCAAATGTATTATAACATTTTACAAGGAGACTTAAAATATGATTTTTCAGATAATTTTGATTTGGTAAATGGATAAATGTATATATTAAATTATATAATTTAAATTTAAAACAATTTTCTTCTTGTATAGATAAAAAATGAAGCAATGTCGTGCAGAAATAATGCAACAGTATTTAATTTAAGTTCTAGTCCAAAGTTTTATTTAGATGGAGCGGATAGTGAAAAAGCAATTGAGTGGATTTTTACTGGTGATTTACGAAATATTGATACAGAAATGTAAGTGATGCACGATTACGATTTTTGTGTAATAATTATTGAACTAAATTAAACAAATTTTATACCAGAACAAAACTATATTCACTTTCACTTAACACTTATTTGGAAAAATCTTCGAAGCTCAATTTAAATTTGTCTATCTTTATTAAATTTTATTTTGTTAATAATTCAATTTATATAAAAATGTAGATTAGAAAATATCTATAAGTAAGAATATTTGAAAAAAACATAAATCTTTAAACTTGATAAGAGATTTTTCAACTTCCGAATAGCGCAAATAATTAATTATCTCTAATTAAAATGTATTAAAAATATAATAATTATATGAGAAACTAAAAATAAAACTCGCTCAAATAATGAAAGATTTTCTACAACAATTTAATAAAGATAATCATCTTTTAGTTCAATATTTATGACCTTTTTAATAATTCAATTTTCTAAAAATGCGATAGCCAAGTTCAAAATCAAAAAAAAAATATGTCCAGATTAATTCAGTTTCTAAAGTATTCTTATTCAATAAAGACGAATAATAATTATGTTTAATATACCAATTAAAAATTCAATTAAAAATTCATATTGGTTAAAAAAATCAATTAAATGGCAATCATCATTATCATCATCACAAAAGAAAACAGCATCACCACCAATCGCAACAATTATACCAAATTCAGCTGAAGTTGTTATAATTGGTGGTGGTTCAGCTGGTTGTCATACATTATATCATTTAGCTAAAAGAGGTGTTAAAGCTGTATTATTAGAACGTGCTAAATTAACAGCTGGTACAACATGGCATACAGCTGGTTTAATATGGAGATTACGTCCAAATGATGTTGATATACAATTATTAACAAATTCAAGAAATATGTTAAAAAATTTAGAAAATGAAACTGATTTAGATCCAGGTTGGATACAAAATGGTGGAATTTTTATTGCCCATTCGAATGTGAGTTAAAAGTATATATAGTTAGAATCATATTTCACCAATATTATTATTATTATTATTTAGACACGATTAGATGAATATAAAAGATTAGCATCTATTGGTAGTTCAATGAATATTGAAAATCATATATTAGATCCGAATGACACGGAAAAAATTTTTCCTTTATTAAATCCAAAATCATTTATTGGTTCATTATATTCACCGGGTGATGGTGTTGTTGATCCAGCTATGTTATGTACAGCATTAACACGAGTAGCTACAAATAATGGTGGTAAATATATTGAAAATTGTCCAGTTAATGATATTATTGTTGAAGATGGTTTATTTGGTAAAAAAATATGTGGTGTTGTAACACCATTTGGTAATATTAAAACAGATATTGTTGTTAATGCAACTGGTGTTTGGGGTAAAGATTTAATTGAAAAACATGGTACAATATTACCATTATTACCAATGAAACATGCATATATTGTATCAGAAACAATAAAAGGTGTACGTGGTTTACCAAATATTCGTGATCATGATTATTCAATATATTTACGTATACAGGGTGAATCGATTTGTATGGGTGGTTATGAAAATAATCCAATAATATTGGATAAAATACCAAATGATTTTCATTTTAGTTTATATGATTTAGATTGGACTGTATTTGATACACATATTAAAGGTGCTGTTGATTTATGTCCAGCATTTGGTACTCATGGTATTAAAAGTACTGTATGTGGACCAGAATCATTTACACCAGATCATAAACCATTAATGGGACCAGATACAAATGTAAATGGTTTATATCATAATTGTGGTTTTAATTCAGCTGGTATGATGTTTGGTGGTGGTTGTGGTGAACAAACAGCATTATGGATTATAAATGGTCAACCAGATTTACCAATGTTTCAATTTGATTTACATCGTTTTACAAATAAACAATGTTTAAATATTGATTGGGTTAAACAACGTAGTCATGAAAGTTATGTTAAAAATTATAGTATGGTATTTCCACATGATCAACCATTAGGTGGTAGAAATTTTCATTTAGATCCAATACATAATGATATGCTATCATATAATGCATTTATGGAAGAGAAACAAGGATGGGAACGTCCAGGTTTCTTTATGACAAATAATAAACGTATTGATGTATTACCATATGATTGGTATGGTAGTTATGATTTTAAACGTTCTAATGATTCAGCATATGAAAAATGTTTAGATGGTGATTTAAAATATCAATTTTCTGATTATCATGATTTGGTATATAAAATATTCTATTTTATAATTAAAAAAAAAGAAACTTTTAATTGTTTTTTTGGTGAAATAGATTCGTAATGAAGCACTTGCTTGTAGAAATAATGCTGTTGTCTTCAATATGAGCTATTTTAGTAAAATGTATTTAGATGGACCAGATGCAAAAGATGTAGCTGATTGGATATTTACAGCAAACACAAATCGTGTCTATAATAAGTAAGAATACTATATGGAAACTAGAAAAGAAAATTGTTAAAAAAATTCTTGAAAGAATTCACTCTTACTCATAAGTGTAACCAGTTTATCTTATTTATAACACTCTGTCTTTTTATAGACCATCACTTTAATATTTGCTTAAGAATTGGCTACATTCCATTACCTAATTTATATTTAGACTTCTATCGATTACTTGGTTACTGTGAGAAACTGAAGGAACAATCACTACTCACTTCTTTCAGAATTTCTCACCACAAAATATCTAAAAAAAAACATTAAAGATACTTATTAGATAAATATTTTTGCAGATTATTACTGGATAGGTAGTAACCATGAGAATTTGAAAGAACAGCAACTGCCTTCATTTTAAATAATTTTAATTTAAAATTCAAATTATCAATAATTTACTTACCCTGAGAATCCGGAATAACAACCTGCTCTCCTTTTTTTTGGGGAATTTTCTATAATTGGCAATAATCAAAAAAATTTTTTTTGAAATCTATTTACAGAACAGTTTATACTTGTGCTCTTAACAATCATGGTGGCGTTGAAGCTGATGTAACAATATCAAGAATACCATCTGGTACTGGTGAACCACATAATCCAATTACAAATGGTAATGGTTATTATATTGTTTCTGGCGGTGCATCAGCATATTATACATATAATAATATATTATCTGAAATTAAACGTAAACAATTTAATGCTAATATTAAAGATGTTACTGAAGATTTAGGAATAATATCAATTCAAGGACCAAAATCACGTCATATTTTACAAAAACTTACAGATTTTCAATTAACCGATCAACAATTACCAACAAATTCATCATGTTTATTAAATATTTTAAATAAATATAATGTACGTGTGTTAAGAGTTAGTTTTGTTGGTGAATTAGGCTATGAATTGCATATACCAAAAGAATTTTGTTCTCAAATATATAAAAGTTTAATGAAAATTGGTAAATCAGATAATTTAATAAATGCTGGTTATCGTGCTCTATACTCATTGAGTAGTGAAAAAGGTTATCATTTATGGGGATTTGATTTAAGATCTGATGATACACCAATTGAAGCAAATTTAGGTTTTACATGTCGTAAAAATGGTATATATAAAGGCAAAGATGCAATTGATAAACAACGTTCAAATGGTATTAATAAACGTTTAGTTTATTTTACATTAAATGACCAAATACCAGTATGGGGTTTAGAAGGTATTTATCGTAATGGTGAACCAATTGGATTTTTACGGCGTGGTGAATATGCATATTGGTTAGGTAAATCATTTGGACAAGGTTATATACATCGAAAAGATAATGAAAAAATTAATATTGATTATATAAAATCTGGTAAATATCAAATTGATATTATGGGTAAATTATATAATGCTGAATGTCATTTAAGAAGTCCATTTGATCCAGAAGGTAAACGTGTTATGGGAATTTATGAATAAAAATATATAAGTTATAATATAAGTATAAATAATTATTTGTATATTTGTAAAATGAAATTATATTTCATAAATTTTAAATAAATCTACTATAAACCAGATGTAAAAATTAAACAAATCTTATATATGACTTTAAATTAATTTCCACTTAAAAATATTATCCTTAATATGACACCATAGTAATAAATTTTCATTTACTACTTGTGTTTTGTAGGGATGTTTTTATGTTGTCTCATTATTTACCCATAATTTGTTTTGGGTAAAATTTTCTGGTTAACCGCAATTTCATCTTCATGGACAATTATATACGAGTATATTATAAAAGAATATTTTATAAATTTGTCACACTTTTCTTCATTGTAATTAGATATGTTCCAACCAGTAGATAGAAATTTGAGTATATTACATTATTATACAGAAGAGAGAATTTTAATCTTTATATATATTTTTTTATAACTTTCTTTCATAAAATATTTATTGGTTCTAAGAATTTGTCCTTTTTAGGATATATTTCAAAACTATATTATAAAATAAATTAAATGATTCTATCATTTTTCACAATATTTTACTATATTCGATTATACTCTATATTAAAAGTAATTATAAAATTGAATAATTATTTATATTATCACCAAATTTTAAGCATAATAATTGACATTGTATATAGTGATCTTCTAAATAATAATGATCATTGCACAATTAATTTTTATATCCTAGGACTATCGAAATCAATTTTTCACTTATTAAATTCAGGAATGATTAATTTTCAAATCATTATATACAAAATTTTATCAATCACAAACAATTTTCATTCAAATACTTTTCTAATTAGGTTGGAAAATATAGAAAAACTGTTCTTATTCGTATATAAGATCATTTATTTATACATTTAAAAGAAAATGGGCTGGACAAAAAAAAAATTGTATATATATTTCACATATGTTGCAATGAGCCAATGATATTCTTAGTATAACAAATTATCCTCCCTTAGACATTAAATATGTATGTAAATGGACCAAAAATAGATCATCTTTTTTAATATAGATATAATGTTATATGTACATTTATTTTCATTAATAGATCAATATGAATATATTCATTAATCCTAAATAATTCTATTTAGTATTGAGTTATTAACGAACGGTTGATGTAATAATCGGAAAAGATTATCGAGGGAATAAATACAAAATACTAAAAAGGAATATTTGAGCTGAATTTAGTGAAATATTTATGGAAATGTTTAAAATTTTATAATTTATAAATACAATTCAATTAATATATTAGTGCAATAATTTAAAAGAAATTTAATATAATTAATTTTATATAATATAAATATTAAAAAAATAATGCCAAGAAAAAGAAGATCATCAAGTCCATCTGATTCATTTGATGAAGATTTTGATGAAGAAACAAGTTCTACTAGTAAGTATAAAATTTAATTTTGATGAAGCATTTAATCAGTCTATACCTATGTTTTACTCTTGATAATATTTGCTTATTATGGAACCGAATAGCAGAAAATTGCTAAATATAACTCTAAATTTTGTATGAGAAATTTCGTTTATTTCACATATAGATGGATCAGCATAAACTTGTGTTCCATTAGGACACGAGCTTATGTCCTTTTATTACTTTAATAAACCCATTGATCATCATCAGAATTCGAAGGAACACGAACAAAATCTCTTAACATTTTTTTTTTGCAAATTTATACTGATTAGCTGGCAATCATGAGAATCTGAATGAACATCAGATTATAAATTATTGGTATTTTTCCTAAGCCAAATTGATCCTTTTTCAAATCAAATTGATCAGTTATTTCTAATTTTTACAGTCAGAATTTTTACAGAAGATATGGTTTTTTTAAAAAAAAAACTAATTTTCATATAATTTTGACTTTGTGGAAGATTAATTTGATTTCGAATAACTATATGTATATGTATAATTACTAAAGTGTAAGTTTTTTATAAATATTACGTAAATGACGTAATTTTATATCAAAAACTTGCTTTCTAATATTATATAAATAAAATACAAGCTTTTATATAACATTTACAATCAAATATATTATTTAATATACTTATAACTAACTATTTATATATAATTTATATGTAAATTTTCAAATTAATTTGAATGATATTTAAATTTATTATAATTACTATGACTATGGCTAATTTCAGTATAAGATTAGTTTTCTTATGATTATGTACAAAATTTCGATGATTAGATGAGGTAAAACAGAAGTAAATTTAAATTCAATTAAAAGCTTTATGTTCACATTTAATAGACCCCAGTAATATCCAAAATGATATAATTAAATGGCAATAAAATTGTATATCGAAAATTATTAAATTCGTATATCGAAAATTCTATTCTAATGAATCATATCTTTTATATATAACTAGAATTTTTATGTAGAAACCTACAAAATCAGTAAAAGCTACGACGAAAACCCAATGGTGATTCGTGATCACAACAATTATTTATTAAAACTTTAATGAATTTAATTACATATGAAAAATATATTTTGTCATTATTATAAATGTACTTACCCGTCGCCCACCAATTATTTATAGTATTTTGGAGATAAAAGTTGAGAGTTTCATTTGTTTTAAAGATTAGTTGGTACTTCCATATATTTTTGATAACTATTTAGTATTTTCAAAAAAATATATAATAAAATTATATTAAAAACCAAAATTATGTTAGCCAGACATAATGAAATTATAAAAAAATATATGTTAGAGTAAATTTAATTGTTTTCTGATCACTGACAGAAATATCTTCTATAATAATATCAAATATTTTTTCAGGTTCAAGAACAGGTCAGCCACCAATTCAAAGAAATGCAGCAAATGCTAGAGAACGTGCTCGTATGAGAGTATTATCAAGTGCATTTTGTCGTTTAAAAACAAAATTGCCAAACATTCCAGCTGATACAAAATTATCTAAATTAGATACACTTAGATTAGCAACAATTTATATACAACAACTTAAATCACTTGTAGATGGTGAACAAATTGATGATACAATGACATCATGTTCACATCATCAACAAAATTTGGTAAGATAACATTAATTTCCATTAGAATTTACATACATAATATAAACATATAATAATATAACTATGTAAATTAAATGTGTTAGGGGGAGTATTTAAATGTACATAAATTCAAAAAGAATATATGTATATATTTTTTGGATGAAATCCAATTATATTCATGTGTAAACATTCCGCCATTTTCATTGAGAATTTTTATATGTCCAGGTGGATAAAATCAATTTTAAAATACAAATAACAATTAGGGGCTATGTGTTTCATTGGAATTTCCAAAAATAATTATGTCTTTATCCAGTTTTTAACCTCAATTAAATAAAAAAAATTTAGTACATAAGATAAATAAATATAGATAATTGTAAAATGATTTAGTAGGGGATCAGTTGCCTTCTTTGTTGTTGATGTGCCACATCATATTGCTCGGAATGCTAAATCGAGCATAGGATATATTTCGTAAATAATTATTTTAGAGGAAATAGTATAATAGAATATACTTAATGTGAATTATTCGACATATTCACACCTAAAAGGTTTGTGTATCCTTCGAAATTATGGTCAAAGTAAAAAAGTCACAGTTAAATGATTAAATTGGTAAGCATAGAATTTCATGTTTTATCCAAATTCAATTTACTTATGACTATAAAATTATTATAAAAGAATGAGATTCATCACAAACCAATTTTTGCTTGTATCTTTTGTATAGTCTTTTACTTTATGAATTGTATAAAAGAAAAATTTAAAGAATTTTATAAAAATAGAAATATTTTAAATTCCAAACTAGATAAATCCTTCTTGGGGTTTTGGTGTTATTTATTCTATCAAATTAAACATATATAGGAAGTCGAAAAAACCTAAAATTCAATATCAATTAAAATAAATTTTATTTTCTGTTAAAATTTTTGTTTACATATTTTAAGATCCGCTAAGCAAATAATCAAAAAAAAATTAAATAAACACTTAAAAAGGGTATATAACACTTAATTTAAAAAAAAGATATATCCTTTGCACAGGATATAAAACTCCAAACAAATATATATATAGAGACCACAAATATCATTTTTTATGTAAACAACAAAAATATTTTTGGTCAATAAAAATAATCTAAATCATTTAAAAGGCTGCAAAAATATGTTGTTACTCGCGTTTGGTAAACATAATATAAATAAAATTAAATGTTTATGTAAAACATTGTTTTTTTAACATAATCATAAAAACATTAATGATTGTTAATCCCCACAATTAGAGAGACAAAACACAATAGTGTAACAATTAAAAAAAAAAATTAAGTACACACCACACAAAATTTAATAGATAAAAAAAATTATAAAAATAGATTCAATCGAAGAAAATATTTATATATAAATCTTAATTATATGTTAAAAAATTGGTATTTTACAAGTGATGACATATCTTTTAGTCTCTATATACTTTTGTATTTTCATAATATTATTTAAAATAAAACAGCTGGAACCATTTTGACTTTGATTTTTCTCTATGGTATACAAAAAGTTATACAAGAAATTTTTTAATGTTTGTCTCAAACAAAAAAAGAAATATTTTTGTATGAAATTTTCAATTTTCACATAATCTATAAATATTATTTTGTTTTGCATATACATACATATAGCTATCTCTATTAAGGAAAATTCTATTTATTTTCATAATAATAATAATAAAAAAAAAGTGTTTCGTCCCACAAAATTATCCAATGTTAAAAGTTGTCAATCTTATTTTGATGTTCTGTTTGATGCATTTTTCCCCTAGTATATATATGTATTTTTTAAGTGAGCTCTTCTTTTCCACTATAGTAGAAGAATATGAAGACAATCCTATCAAGTTACAGGAAATTTTAAAAAGATGAAATATCAAATAATTTCTTTATTTTGGTGGTAAGAGATTTTGGTTGTCATGTGGATGCACTTGAATAATATTTTGCAATTTTTTATATATTTGAATGGTTTTATATGTATACATAGAAATATTTTCTGGGAATTAGCGAAATTGTGACAGGATCATTGTAAAAAATCAAAGTGATAAATAGATAGGTAAAATTATACAATATATGTGATAGAATTTTTAAGTTAAATTTAGTTTATTTCCCGAAATTAAATTCGACCTTTTTGCAAATCTATAATTTTTTTTTTTTGGGAAAAAATCATTTTAACTTTTTAACCGACGACTAAACTTATTAGAGAACCGACTATAAGCCATATGGACACAAAAGCACATACTATATATACCTAAGCTTACCTGAACAAACAGGCTATGTTAAAGGACAATCCTGCAAATACGATAGCAAATATTGAGACACTATTTCCCTATAAAAATATATGTAATTATAAACAATTATATGATTTGAAAATGGTTTTTACTCACAGAATGATATCGTATATATCTTTATGGTCCAGCTCCAGTTCCAGTACTTCAGTGTTGTATATATGTAAAAACGAATATTAGATTATATTTAACATTCTGCAAATACTACTACACAGTATCCAATAATTAATAAGTCCAATCAAAAATTCTAGAAATAAATAAAAATATATATGTATATTAGTATTAATTATATATCTATATATTCTCTATATATATTTTACAGACCTGGCCATTTACATTTCAACAAATATCAAATAATTATCGACAACAACCACCAACTCCTGTCCATTATAATGAATGGAATCATCAAAAATTACCATCAGAAATTTATAATCACAACAATAATAATAATAATCATAATCATCAGTATAATAATCAAATGATACATTCATCAATATATGATAATGGTGGACATCAGCATATTCATTGAACATATCGTATTCGTATTATTATAATATTTTTGTATCATAAAACATTTTTATAATCAAAACATCAAAATATTATCTATATTTTATAACAAATAATTAACCAAAGCAAAAGCATTTTAAAATGCAATTAAATAATTTATAAATTAATAATTTATAGAATTTTTAAGTGAACTGTTTTTTAAAGTATTAAAAATTTTGTCATATTTTATATTTTAATTTATTATAAATGTAATTAATTTTTAAAATAAAAATATTTAAATGTAAAAATATTGATTTCGAAATTTATTTTATTTAAAACCGTAATTATAGCAGAAACTACTTAAGTCGTATATATATGGTTCATTATTATACGAATTTGTTGGACCATATTGCCTAAATTTATTATGTTAATATACGTTGAGTCTGGTGTCTCTTTGTCTCAACCCACATTAATTGATGATTTTCAGTTCCTTCTCGTCGCCTAAAGCCATAAATCTGTTATTTATTACAATAAAATCAAAAATCTGAGTCACATGAGCTGTATCCCGTGAGAAGGAACTGAAAATTAGCCTTAATTCAATTCCAATACACAAACTTTATAAACACTTTAAAATTTCAAAAAAAAATCTAACCGTTAAATAACTTAATAAAATTTCTAATAGATGGCGTTAATCAACTTTATTGATTCTGTTGCTGCTTCTTCTCTACAAATGGGCAGCAACAAAAAAATATCAAAAAAAAATTTGCTATTTTCAGTCACACAGCAAATTCAGAAGAATAGAATACTTCAAATTCTCCTTATCGTATTTTTTTTTTGTAATATTAATTTATTATTATTAGTAATACTTTTATAATTATAAAATACACAAATTGATATTAAGAATAATTTAAAGTGTTGTTTGTTGTTTTGGGAAACTAAAAGTAGCATTAAAGGTAGGGTAACCACCAAACGGCAACAAAATTGATTCAAAAGAAGATATGTCTGGTGATCAAAAAACTCTATTAAAGGGTCATCCATCCCAGTATGTTAAATTAAATGGTAAATATAAATTATTTTAAATAATAGATTTTAAATTAAATTCAAATTTATAAAAAAAAATTTCAAGTTGGTGGTAAACTTTACTATACAACAATTGCTACTCTAACAAAAAATGATACAATGCTCAGTGCAATGTTTAGTGGCCGTATGGAAGTTCTGACTGATTCAGATGGTAAATTGTCAAAACAAATTATTGTAACATTTTATAATTAATTAAATATATTATAGGTTGGATATTAATTGATCGTTGTGGTTCACATTTTGGTACAATATTAAATTATTTACGTGATGGTAGTGTACCATTACCAGAATCTGCCAAAGATATATCTGAATTATTATCAGAAGCTAAATATTATTGTATTACAGATTTAGCATTATCATGTGAACGTGCATTAATTAAAAATAAAGAACCAGAACCAATTTGTCGTATACCATTAATAACATCACAAAAAGAAGAACAATTATTAATAAGTTCATCAACAAAACCAGTTGTTAAATTATTAGTAAATCGACATAATAATAAATATTCATATACAAATACATCAGATGATAATTTATTAAAAAATATTGAATTATTTGATAAATTATCATTACGTTTTAGTGGCCGTATATTATTTATAAAAGATGTAATTGGTTCAAGTGAAATATGTTGTTGGTCATTTTATGGTCATGGTAAACGTGTTGCTGAAGTATGTTGTACATCAATTGTATATGCAACAGATCGTAAACATACAAAAGTTGAATTTCCTGAAGCTAGAATATATGAAGAAACATTACAAGTATTATTATATGAAAATCGTAATGCACCAGATCAAGAATTATTACAAGCAACATCATCTGTTAGGGGTGCTGTTAGTGGTGCTGGTTTACAACAATATACAAGTGATGAAGAAGAAGAAAGAACTGGTTTAGCACGACTTAGATCAAATAAACGTAATAATCCAACATGATTGGCAAATCAATTAATTATTAATTACAGATAACATTTTCGTACCAAAGACAATTAAAATTAATTTTATTTTTTATTGTTCTTATGGTAAAAATCTATATTTAAAAAAAATTGTATTTTTCATACACTTTTTTACCTAAATAATAATTATGTTATGCTTAATAATTCTTATATCGTTTCAATTTATTCATTTATATAATATTTTCATTTAGTGATCGTTATAAACTGTTATTAAGGCTTGAATTTTGTTTAAATATAAATTTCAATGATTATTTGACTCAATGCATGATTACTTTGTTCAGAAAATACGAATTGTGAGAAAAGCAGAATATTTATACGATCCTTATGACTATCCTAAAATACTATTAGAGATATAATTTAAATAATAATTAATATTATAATCAGAATATAAAAATGAATGTTTAAATTTTTAATACAAAATTAAAATTATTAATATATGAATTTAACAAAATTTATGATAAATGTTCAAAAAAAAAAAATTATAAAAATTTATGTGAAGATATTTGTGAGTCATTTCAAATTTGTTACATTTAAAAATATATTCCATATGATTGGTAACAATTAAAATATATATATATATAAATATACTTAAAATTTAATTTTTGAATTAAACAATTTATTTTCTAAATAATATTAATTTCTCTTTAAACAAAAAAATTTATGTTAATATTGGCGAATTTTTTTCTAATATTAACATTTTGTGAACTTAGTATTCTGTAATATTGTATAAACAAAATAATTAAAAATGTAATAAATAAAAATATTAAATAAACAAATATATTATTTTTAATTTAAATATATAGAATAGATTTGTAAATGATGGTATGAATTTTTGAGAAATAACATAGGTATTTATATTATTTTTCATTCCCTGAAAGTAATTGTTGTTAGGTAGATACAGAAAATTAATGTTATATAAACAAAAAATTGCGTAGATATTAGTAGGAAATAAATAAATCTAAATAATTTAATTTAGAATAAATAATTAATAAACCAGCAAGTAACATTCTAAGATGTTCATTCTACATACAGTGAAAATTAAAATATTTTTGAAGGAAGATCCAATTTGGCAAAATATGTTGAAATAAAAATGATTGTATAATATTAATTTTAAAAGTATTTTTATTTTTTATTAAATATCGGTATTTCAATATACCTTATTAAACAAATACTGAAGTATAATATTTTTTGTAGTTTGTATTATATATTAATAAATAATAAGCAGTAGAAAATTGTGTGTAGCTAAAATTTCAATGTTTCTACATTATATATTCGGAAAAAATAGTATTGTTCTATGTTACACAAAAAAAAATCCTTTGTATTTCACATCCTTTTTTGTTTATTTAACATCTTACATCTAAATTTTGTCTTTATCCTTTGTAGATCTTCTCCATTTTTTAACAAATAATATTTTTAATAGATGCAACATTTTTTTTATAACAAGCAAAACTACATAATGGTACATTTGTTTTTGAACAATTATATGATTTAATATTATTACAACCATTAATTGAACATAATATTGGTTTTGGTGGTTCTTTAATTTCATTTTGTTTTTTTAATGGAAATTCATAATCAATTGGTAAACATATTAATGATCCTTCAATTGTATTTTTATATGTAATCATTGGTAAATTTGATTTTAATATTTTACTATTTTTACCTTGTGAACGTTGTTTTGTTTCTTGTTTTTTTAATAAACGTTCCATTGTTTTCTTTTTATCTTTTTCACGTTTCTCATCTGCCATTTGTTTACGTTTTTGTGATTTTAATTGGGCTTTTTGTATTGCCTCTGCAGTCATAACTTTTTCTTTATAACCAGTTGGTAATGACATTAATAATTCACCACCAGGACTTGTTTCTTTATCATTACCACGATCATACATAGCACGTTGACGGGCTGTCATTAATTTTGGATCTTTGATTTTTTTTAATTCATCATCAACTTCTTCTAATTTACCAGATTCAATTGCATCTAACCAACGTTCTTCATCACTTGAAGTACCACTTTCTTTACCACGACCTTTACGTTTTTTATTATTTGATTTGATAGATGGTGGTGTACCTTTAATTATTGATATTACTGAACCAGATCCAATAATTGTTGATGCCGCTGTTGTTGTTGTTACTTGTTGTTGTGGTTTTATTAATTGTTCAATTGTATTTGATTCGGTAATATGATGAAATTCACGAACTGGTGTTATTGGTGTATCATTAACAACATCTACATTATCCGAATCATATTCCATTATACGTTTATGCTTATGCTTTTTATGTTTTTTGTGTCGTTTGTGGTGTGAAGATGGTGGTGATATTGATTCAGCTAGAAAATAAAATATTTGGTTAGAATATATGAAATTATTTTTCGATTATTATGCTTACATAAATTCATATCACTGTCTCGATGTTTTCCCATCATCATTTCAAATTCAAATATATAAAAATTTTAATTTAATGCACTAAACCAATTTACACTAATTTTAATGGAGGGTTGATGATGAACTGTCATTTTTTTCCCGGTGTGGCCGATGCGATTTGATTCCAAAGAATCGAATTTATACAACTGAAAGTATCGATATTTTAAAAGTCTCGTTTTGGAGGACAAATGATCGATTTAATTTTTTTTAAATCGTTAATTTCGATAATCAGCTGATAATTTTGAGATTTTAAATATTGCGCCAACAAAAATATCCTTTTGACGTTTTGTTTTTGTTGATTGTTTGTTGACTATCAATTACGTTGAATAATTAGATGTATAGAGTAGATATAAACAATAACTATGGAGGATATTATTGAGATACCACCTCCAACAAAGGAAATTTCTAAGGAAATAAAGCCTATTGGTAAAGACACTGTGCACAGAATTTGTTCTGGTCAAGTGAGTTTATATTTAAGTTACTTTATTGTTATTATATTCACTCCATTTACCATTTCCACTAGGTTGTATTAAGTCTAGCAATTGCAGTTAAAGAACTAGTTGAAAATTCAGTTGATGCTGGCGCTACATTAATTGAAGTAAAAATAAAAGATCAAGGATTAGATAATATTGAAGTATCTGATAATGGTCCTGGTGTTGAAGAAATAAATTTTTCAGGATTAAGTAAGTTTTTCAACTAAAATATTCAATTTGTAATATATGAAATTCATTATTTTCTCTTTAATAGCTGCGAAATATCATACATCCAAGATAAGAGAATTTTCTGATTTAGGTGGTGTTGCAACTTTTGGATTCCGTGGTGAAGCACTTAGTTCATTATGTGCTTTATCAGAAATGGTTATAACAACCAAACATACAACATCAGATTTTGGTTAGCATATAACTATTTTAAATTGGTGATTTCACATCTATCATAATTCAAAATTAATATTTTTAGGTACTCGATTGGAATTGGATCATCATGGAAATATAAAAAAACAAACACATTGTGCACGTTCAACTGGGACAACAGTAATATTATCTAAATTGTTTAATACATTGCCAGTTAGAAAACGTGAATTTACAAAGAATATTAAAAAAGAATTTACAAAAATGTGCCAAATACTTCAAGCATATGGTTTGGTATCAAAAGGTGTACGAATAATTTGTACAAATCAGAATTCAAAAGGTGTTAAAACAACATTTATGTCTACACATGGATCACAAAATATTTTAGATAATATATCAGCAATATTTGGTACAAAACAAACACAAGAAATAATTCAATTAAAATCACCAATTGATGAAAATGTGAAATTTAGTAAAGAATTATTTACTGAGTTAATACAACATGAAAATACAAATTTAGAAATAAATCAAGATGATATAGATAAATTAAATTTATCACAATTTAAAATTGATGGTTGGATATCAAGTTGTAGTCATGGTAGTGGACGTAGTTCAAAAGATCGACAGTATTTTTTTGTAAATTCAAGGCCATGTGATCCGAAAAATGTAAGAAATTAAATTGTAGCTATTAAAACATTTAAATCTATACTTATAATTTTTTTCTAGATATCTAAAATTATCAATGAAGTTTATCATCGATATAATGTCCAACAATATCCATTTATATATTTAAATATATTAATGGAACGTAATGATGTTGATGTAAATTTAACACCAGACAAACGAACACTTTTACTTAATAACGAAAAAATTTTACTATTGGCTATTAAAAAATCATTAATTAATACATTTGGAAAAATTCCATCAACATTTAAACTAAATAATTCAATAAATACAAAATCAATTAGAACAAATAATAATAATGATGAAGATGATGATGATACTGAATTAACAATACCAAATTCACAAAGTTTTATGGCACGTTTATCACAGTGGAAGGCAACTGGAGATACAATTGGTCCACTTAAACCAAAACAAACAAATATTACTAAACGAAAACAAGATGATGAAATCGAAGCTAGAACATCAAAATTAAGAAAAATTCAAGAATATTTGACACAAAAACCGACAACGTCTAATACATCTAAAGATGAATTTATTAGTTATTATTCGGATCAAGATTCTGATGATGATGATGGTAAAAAACAAGATAAAACTTTTGAACAAGAAATGTCCTTTAGTTTTACAAAAAATGCAAAACAATCGAAAGGTAATTGATGTCAAATTAAAAATTATATAAATTAATAAAATAATTATTATTATTCAAGATTTCGATAGACTTTTGGGTAATATATCAACTGAAAGTACAGAAGTAGATGAATCAGAAAGAAAATCAATTTCTCCCTTATTTGATGGTAATGATGAAAAAATTATAGAACATAGAATTGATTGTAAAGTTTCACAACCAAGAAAATCAGAAATATTTTATGAAACAATTACTAGTCCTTCGTCATCACCATCACAAAAATCTCAATTAATTGAATCACCAACAATTGAATTAGATGAAAGTGATGATGAATATATATCATTTCAAGCAACACCAGAGTTTACAAATACAATTCAAATTACTATTGATGAAATTAAATCATTAGTTTTATCTAATGAAAAATATATAATTGATAATAAACCAAAATTAAAACGATTAAAATTTAAAAGTGAAATAAATCCAAATAAAAATCAATTTGCTGAAGAAGAATTAGAACGTGAAATAACTAAAGATATGTTTATACAAATGGAAATAATTGGTCAATTTAATTTAGGTTTTATTATTGTACGTTTAGATCAAGATTTATTTATAATTGATCAACATGCAACTGATGAAAAATATAATTTTGAAGATTTACAAAAATCAGTTATATTACAATTTCAACCATTAGCTGTACCAGAAAGTTTACAATTAACAGCTGTAGATGAAATGATATTAATTGATAATTTAAGAATATTTGAAGCAAATGGATTTAAATTTCAAATTGATGAAAATGGTATTATAAAATTTTTAATTAATAAAAAAATAACAATAATTTTACTTATTTAGCTCCACCAACAAAAAAGGTGAAATTACTTGGTAAACCGTTTAGTAAAAATTGGGAATTTGGTAAAGATGATATAGCGGATTTAATATTTATGTTACAAGATGCACCTGAAGATACAATGTGTCGTCCACCACGAATACGTAATATGTTTGCATCAAGAGCTTGTAGAAAATCAGTAATGATTGGTAAAGCATTAAGTAAAAATGTCATGAAAAAATTAATTAATCATATGGGGGAAATAGAACATCCATGGGTATTAAAAAAAATAAAAAATTCCTATTAGAAAAATTAAATATAATTATTTTTTTTGTTTTAAGAATTGTCCCCATGGTAGGCCTACAATGAGACATCTGGTTAATTTAGCAATGCTTGATGACAAAGATGATTAATTTTAAAATTATTTATATATATGTACAAATACATTTTTTAATAAAAAATATTTTAATTTAATTCCCAAATTATATTTTCTTATTAAAAATTATTTAAACACTTATCGTTCGGAATACATTAAAACCACTATGAGCTGTTGAAAATATAACACCTGGTAATTGTGGATGCCAATGCATTTCTTTAATATCTTGTTGCCCTTGATGTATAAATAATAATTGTGGTGGTAAATTGGATAATTCATCATTATTTAATGAAATTGTATTATTACTAGTTACTTCTTCATCGATATCTTTTTCAACAGCTAAATCCCATATTGCAATTTGATTATCTGAACCACCAGATGCTAAAATTGTTGAATCTTTTGGATTCCATTCAACTGTTGTTATATGATTTGTATGATGTTTAAATGTAGCTATTGGTTTTTTTGTATCAAATTGTCTTAAATCCCAAATATGTAAGAAACCATCATCACCACCACTTACAATAAATGGTTCATTACGATTCCATGATATTACATTAATATCACTTTCATGTGCATTTTCACATGCTAGCATACATGCTTTTTGTGGTGGTGCACGACAATCCCAAATTCTTATACTTTTATCTACCGAACATGATGCCATAACACTTTTTTCATTTGGACTCCATTGAATATCTTCAACACTATCTGTATGACCAACAAATGGACGTTGATCAACTTTCCATGTACCACCTTCTAATGGTTGCCAAATATGTATATCTCGCCTAAAAAAATAATAAATTTGAATAAAAATCTACATAAAATTTAGATTGAATTTACCTGCAATCTCCGGTAGCTAATACACCTTCTGCTATTGTACTCCAATCAATAGCATATCCTTCTTGTTGATGACCACTGAATGTGAAAATTGGTTTAGCTGGTTCTTTAAATTGATCTTTTTCATATTTCCTTAATATACTAGAATCATCGACTGCCTGTAATTGTTGATTAAGATTCCAAATATTAACACGTCCTAATTCACTCCAACTAGCTGCAAAAATATTATTTCCTATACGTTTTGATCGTACACGATTCACACATCCTTGATGTTTAATTAGTGCACATGTCATTTTAGGTTTTTTATCAACTTCAGTTACAACATCTTCTTCATCATCGATTTCATCATCTGAACTGTCCTCATCATCATCATCGTCACCATTTTCAGGATCTTTTACTTTACTTGTACGATGTAAATTATGCATTTTCATAACAATAATATTATTGACATGAGTTCGTGCTGCTTGTGTACCAGCAACAATATATGCACTTAATGGATATTGTTCACGTGATTCACCTAATTCATCTGGTAATATATCAAAACTTAAACATGGTGCACCAGTATGAGCTTGATGTAACATAACATAAGCCGATTCATCACAAATCAATTCTTCACCTTCTTCTAATTGCTTATCTGGTAAATAAACTTCTTTTGGTTTTTTTGTAGTTGTTTTATCTGATTTTGAAGATTCGTCATCATCATCACTACTGGATGAGCTATCATCCATGGCAGCATCATATTCTATATTTTCACCAATTGTGTCCATTTGTTCATCATTTTCCATTTTAAATTTATGTTATAATTAATTAATTTTAATAATAAAAGTGATTAAACAAATAACAGACTACAGTGGATCACTCGCTCACTTAAAATTTTTTTTGAGGTTAAACTTCTATTATGTTGTGACGTTTTCCATGCACGCTATTTCACATTCACACACACTTCGGCACACAAAACACATGGTCGCGATTTTCGAAGAGAAATGTCATTGTTAAAAATAAACATCAACAAAAAAATTTAGAGTTCGATCTCGATGTTTGGTTTTTTTGGTGTTTCTTCTTTTCTTCTGGGTTTAGTGTAGTGCCTATATAAATTTTTAATAATGTCTCATAAAAGAAAATTGGAAGAATATCATGATCCAGATTATCCACAATTAATTGAACCAACAAAACGTATTTGTCCAACCGAACAAAATTTAGATGAAAAACTTGAAAAAATTCGTTCAATAATAATACGTGAATTTCAACAAGAAATGTTATCAAAAGAAAAAGAAATATTAGAAATTGATAATCGTATAATTCTAATTAAAAAATTACTTCATCAAGTACGATATGCTGTTGTATCACAATATTATAATAAAAAGAATTTAATATTAAATTCAAATGATATTAATATACCAACAACAACATTATTAGAAAATGATTTAATTAAAGGTAAACAAACCGCTATTCATCCATCATTAAAAAAAATTTTAGGTACTAAATTACAAGATTATGATGAATTATTAAAAATACGTTTACCACGTCAAGCTGCTAAAACAGCACAATCAACAATTAAAGAAAAATTAAAAACTAAAAAAGAAAAACGATTAGAACGTTTAAAAATGGAATTATCATATACGATTAATCATCAACAACAGACAACAACAATTCACCAACCAATAGAAACAGTAACAAATGATTTAAATTCAAATCAAATTAATGAAAATAATAATGATAATATATTAAAATGGCATAAACCAATAGCAACATTAAATGAAGGACGTGGTGGTAATTATATTAGACAATTAATTGTTGTTGGTAATACATCAAAATATATTGGTTATGAGAAATCAACAGATAATGTTACACATAAATGGCTTATTTATGTACAAACAAAAAATTCAACAATATCAATTGATAAATTTATAAGAAAAATACGATTTTTTTTACATCCATCTTATAAACCAAATGATATAATTGATATTAAGTAAATATGATAAGTTCTTATTAATTTGATAATTTAATTATATATATTTTTTTATATATATATTTTAGTTCTACACCATTTCAATTATCAAGACGTGGTTGGGGTGAATTTCCAGTTCGTTTACAATTATATTTTCATTCAAATTTACAACAAAAACCTTTACAATTGGTACATAATTTAATATTAGATAAAAAATTAACAGGTCTTCAAACTTTAGGTAAGTTAAAAAAAAATTATCGATTTACAATCTCACCAATTTTTATATATATTTTTTTAGGAGCCGAAACATTAGTTGAAATATGGTTAAGATCAAATTTTCATAAACCAAATGAAACAATTACAAAACAAGAATATAATGAAAATATTTCTAATCAACATAATCATAATAATAATGATATTGATAATAATAATATAAAAAATATATTATTATCACCAACAACACCAACAATTGAAAAAAATTTATTAGAATTTTTAGAAAAAATTGAAAGTCCATTTATATCATCTGATATTGATAATATTGAACCAAGTTTATTATTATCACCAAATCAAGATTTTAATATACCTGATTTAATAATGACACCAAAAATTAAATCAGAATATAATAATAATATAGAATATAATATAACAACAACAAATGAAATTATGAAAGAATTACCATATAATATTAAAAAAACAAATAATAAATTAAATGAATTAGGTATATGTGGTATAAATAATGATAATAATATAAATTTAATTAAACAAGAAAATAATTTATTATTAGATAATGATAATAGTGAAGAAATAAGAACTATAAATGATAAAAAATTAGAAAATTTATCAACAATTAATATGAAACATAAAAATATTAAATCAAATAAAAATAATATATTTTTTAAAAATGGAAAAATGTATATTATTGATCCAATACAAGCAAAATTAAAATTAAATCAAAAAAATATACAACAAGAATCATTATTAAAACCACAAATAAGTTTATTAAAATCAAATAATTTACAAATTATAAAAAATTTAATTAATAATTATAATCCATTAATATCGGATCATGATTATACACCAAAACGTAATGATAATTATACTATTAGTAAAAATATTAAACAATCAAAAGACATAAATATAATTAATTCAAATAATAAAGATTTACATAAAAATTCAACAATATTATTAAAAAAAAATATATGTTTAATGCAAAAATCACGTTATAATTATCGACAAGAATTTGAAAATGAATTTTTTTCATTAAAATTTACAAATTGTACAAATGCTATTAATTATTTATTGAAAAAAATACCATTAATTAATAATTTAGCTATTCAAAGTGATTATAGAATATCATTTCCATTTGTTATTCGTAATTATGATATTTATGAAAAATATAATGCACCAAAAAGAAGAGCAAATGAGGTAAAATAATATAATTATAATTATATACTTATATCTATAGTAAAAATTGAATTAAATTATTTTTAATTTTTTTACAGTGGTTACAAAGTAAATATTTTTCTCAATTAATTAAACAACATAATCAATTTAAGGATAATTTTTGGACAACAAAAGAAATTATTTTATATGCCCGTTCACATGGTTATACACCATTAATAACACAAGCTGATATTTATGCATTAAAAAATTTATTAAATAATAATAATGATGAAGAAGAAATTAATTCAAATACAAATAATTTCAATAATTTAAATGATATTAATAAATGGATTAAAGAGAAATTAAATAAAATTAATAATAAAAATATTAATAATAATAAATCAGATGAAATTATTGATATATTAAATGATGATTGTATAAATGATAATAAGAAAAATTTAACACCAATTAAAGATTATAGTAATAAATTATGGTTATCACTTGATGAAAAATATGATGATGAAGCAACATTAATTAGTAATATATGTTTTGAAATTGGTTTACGTTTACAACCAGAAGAGATTCAATTAGGTATAATAAATATTATAAATTTATTTTTAATTAAATTTCAATAATAATGATAATTCTTTTAGGTGTAATGCATGAATCAGCCAAATTAGTTCTTATTAGTGCAATGCGATCATTTATAGAAGAAATAATAAGAAAATCGATTTGTAAACAATATGAAGAAAATAGGTAAAATATAAATTTGACAATTTCTCTGAAACAAATTTAAAAACAATTTTTCTCTAAATTATAGTTTAATGTCAATCATAGAATGTAAAGAAATTAAATCAGCTATAACATCACAATCACGATTTGATTTTCTAACAAATCAATATCTTTATGTTAATGAAAATTTAGAAACAGAAGAAAAAAGTGATAAATAAATTGTATTTAAGATATTTTTAAAAAAAATTAATTGTAATTTAGAATTTTTTTTTAGAAAAAACTAAAAATTGTATTATTAAAAAAAAATCGTTGATAAATAATTTATATAAAATAAATAATAAATATCTTTTTAAGTCAAATTTGTTACAAATTCATTTTGTACATTTCGCCGCAATGTAATCATTAAAGTATAATTTTACAAACTATTATAATTATACAGAAATTATGTTTGTAACATGAACAAAGTCAAGACAATATAAATATATTTATAGATGATTCTTCTACAGCTGCTAATTATTTGTCGCAATATAATTATTTCCGCATCTACAAAAAAAAAATCATTGTATCATACTATACTAAGTATTTTGTATTGTTGTGATGATAACATTTTTTTTAGTATATATATATTTAAAATAATTTTATTTATTTATAGATTGTGTTAGTATACATAAAGATTTTTAGCAGCTCAAAACAATTATAAAATATATTAAGATTTAAATCATTTGTAATATTATATACTACTAAGTGTATAATTTTATCAATATAGTAGCGGATATTTTTGTATTGTATATTAAAATAATGTCAAGGTTGAACCATTAATATTTTAATATATTCAATTTATAATTTTTATTAGAACGTAAATTCAGAATTTCAAAAAAATTCGTTTAATAATTAACTATACAATAATTATCAATTATATGGAACAGTGAATTTATATAGTCTACAAAAATTTTAAAAAGAAAGAATAATGCATTTAACATTTATCATATTATCATCAATTTTATTAATTATGATAAATAATCATTATGTTACACAAGCCATACATTCAGATGATAATCAAATTGATAATATTGCTGCAATACGAATTCGTGTAACAGCAAATGATCGTGAATTATGTAATAATGTTGTTAAGAATCATCCACATTTTCCAAAATGTAATGAATATTGTGTGAAATTAGGACATTGGATTGGTAGTTGCCGTGGTATATCACAGTGTTTATGTTATCGTTAATAATTTTTTTTAATCAAAAAATTGTAAAATTTAAAATTTTATAACAAATTCAATAAAAAAAAATTCCAAAAAAAAAATCAAAAAGTTTTATTTCAATTTATTATAAATCTGTCACAAAAAAATATTGAAAATTTAGTATTTTTTTTTATTATTATTAATTTATTATAAGAAAATAATTAATAAATTAATATTTATAATAATTTATTTTTATATGATTAATTCACGTAAAAAGATCAAACAATTATATCTTCTATATAATTTTATTTATGTTAATTTAATGAAGACTAATATTTTTCTATGGTAAGATAATATTTTATATTATATTTTAAAATTAAATATATAATTGAATATAATTTTTATATTTTTAGGATAAATTTGTTAATATTAATTTGTAAAATATCATATGCCAATATTATTAATAATAATAATAATAATAATGATAAAATTCTTTTACATAAATCGGTTTTAAATTTAAGAAAATTACGTAATACAAAATTAAATAATAATAAAAATAATAATAAAAAAATATTTAATCAACATCAAGATAATAATAAAAAATTACGTCGATATATTAATTATGATGAATTAATAATGGTAAATGATAATATCAATTCAGAAAATCCATATTCAAAACTTGTTAATTATGAATTAGAACAAAGCAAATCATATGATGAAACAGATCCAAATAATAATTTTAAATTAAATAATAATCGTGAATTTATGAATGGCGATAAAACAAATTCAATTAATAAAATTGAATCATCTATTAATGATATAGAAAAACCATTATTGTATATTAGTCCATCTTTAAGTGATGATTTATTAAAAAAACAATTATATAATAATCGACAATTCAATGATATTAAATATAATTCATTATTAAATAATAATCCAACAATTGCTGAAATGGAAAAACAATCTATTGCTACTGATTATGAAACAAAAAAAGCAATTAGTGAAATAGTTGAAAAAAAATTATCATCTGAAAATAATAATGAAATACCATATTTTAATCCTTATATACTGGGTCCATCATCATCATCATCATCATCATCTTCAGTACAAGAAAAAAATAATCAAGATATTAAAACGAATTGTGAACCACCAATTAAAAAGAAAAAACCATGTTGTCCGAAAAAAAATGAAACTGAAAAAATTCCACAAATTAATACTAATAAATCTAGTAGTAAATCAAATAATATTAATTCTAAACCAACAAATGTTAATAAATCCAGTAGTAAATCAAATAATATTAATTGTAAACCAACAAATGTTAATAAATCTAGTAGTAAATCAAATAATATTAATTGTAAACCAACAAATGTTAATAAATCTAGTAGTAAATCAAATAATATTAATAGTAAACCAACAGATGTTAAATCAAAACCGATAAAAATTAATTCGAATCCAAAAAATACTACTACTACTACTAATGTAACACCAAAGGTTCATGATAAAATCGTATCTAAACCAAAAAAAGTGAATAATACTACAAATCTATGTCCTCCTAATATTGGATCAATAAAAACAACAAATGCATCATCAATTGGTATTATACAAAAAATTAAAAATAAAATTCATAATTCATTTAAACATTCAAATAATACTAAATGTCATAGTAATAACATTGCAAATAAAAAACCAGAAAAAGGTTCATGTATATTAAAGCATTCCAGTGATAATGATAATTATGATGATTTAAATGATAATAATAATAATTTAAATTATGATGATGATGATGATAATAATAATAATATTAATGATTATAATATTGCTAAACGTGATGCAAAAACTATTGAACAATTTAAAAAATCAATTAATGATAAATTAATTAAATCATCATCACCGACAAAACAACAAACAAATACAATATTTAATGATTTTTCTGTTAGTGATATTGATTTTATGAAAACATTTATAAAATCATTAGTTGAATATAAAAAACGTAGTGGTGAAAATAATAATAATAATAATAATGATATAAATATTAAACCCGTAATTGATGATAATAAAAAAATAATACAACAACCGCAAAATAAAGAGAAATTTCGTAAATGTTGCAATGGTGAATTAGAAAAAAATAGTAGTATAATGAATAATACTGATATAAATCATAAAAAACAACCACAACAATGGGAGAATATAACATTACATATTAATTTAGAAATTGGAAATACTACAAAAGGTTTGTACATAATATTATATTAGTTTACAAATAAAATCAACTGTTTGATGAATTATATGGGCTATTTACGATTAATTGTCTTTCTAATCAATTCTTCTTCCGATAAACCGAATAATATTACAATTTTTTCACTATAGTTCTTTTCACATAATCTTTCCCGATTAATTTTTCAAGGAATCATTTCAGTCTGGAAAATCTCTTATCCAAACAATGTTCCTCCTTAAAGTTTTGGAAGAATATTAATCTAAAAAGATTTTTGTACTCGAATTATTATACACCCAAGACCCTAAAATCTAAATTATTTAACAAAAAAAAAAACCAATGAAATATATATTTATATAGAAATTATAAATATATTTTTCCAGAAAAGAGAAATAAGATTGTACAATTTCTAGCCCATCAACATCATTCAGTTGCTTTTACGGGCAGGCAACCACTTAATTTAAATGAAATTGAAAAAAAAATTCAGGCTTCAAAAGATTTTCTTTCTCTAACAGAAGAACAAAATAATGTGAAATTAATTCATAATCCACCAGCATCACCACCAGCTATTAATGAAATGGATATAAATATGGCTGTTAAAGAAAATGAACCAAGACAAATATCAGATAATTATGAACTATTAAGTGAAGATACTAATGATAGATCTGCTAATGGTATTAATTTAAATTATTTAACAGGTTAAAAATTTACATTATAATATATGTAATATAATTTATATTAATTACTTATATAATATATTATTATTTTATTAATTTCATTATAAATCAATTTTTGATTTTAGATCTTTTACAAGAAAAATCAAATGACTTAATTGCTAATCATATTTTACAAAGATCAATTATATCAAATGAAAATGATAAATCATTAATTAAATCTAAAAATGATGATAATAATAATAATAATAATAATAGTCAAGAAAAACGTAGTCCACAAATAAATCAAGATCAATTAGAATATTCATATGATAATAATGATGATAATGATAATTTTGATGATTTAACAACAAGAAATCGAAAATCAAATGATGATTATTATAATAATTATGATTATGATAATATTATTGGTGATAATGATTTTGATGAAAAAAATGATCATAAGAAAAATGTTGATGAAGAAGAATATATGTTTGATAATTCATTAAATGACCCATCATTAAATGAATATACTGAATATGAATATGAAGATAATGTTCAAAGTATTAATCCTAGAGAAACATTTAATTATGATGATTCATCAGATATTAGTAAATCTAATATTGAATTAAATCAAAATGAAAATTCATTTGATGTAAATCAATTTGTTAAGAAAAATGTCGATGATATATTAGATAATGTAAATACTATTAATGAACCATTAAAAGAAAATGAACCACTAAAAGAAAATAATATTAATCACAGTGAATTAAAAGAAAATGAAAATATTAAGGAAGATTTTCATACAGAATTAGTAAAAAATGAAAATAATATTGATGATTTGACTAGTGGATTTGATGATAAGAATATTAGAAATACTAATTCAAATGAAAATTTAGAAATTATTAATGATTCATCAAATAATCAATTACCTAAAAATGATAAATCATTAATAGAAAATTCTTATGACAATTCAAATACTATGAGTAATGAATCACAACAGCATAAAGTTTTCTATCAATTTCAAGATTTAGGTTTAGATAAACATCAAGATGATCCATTTTATAATTTTAAACCAATTAAATCACAAGATATAAATCAAATTAAAAGAAATATATATGATAATGAATATGATGAATATATAAATAGTTCACCATCATATCGTTATCGTAAAGATAAAGAATTTGACAGTAGCAATAATAAAGCTGAAGTATATAAAAATAAGAAACATAAAAAATTAAAAAAAGCTAAAATAATGAAATGGTTAGATGATAAAAATATACAACAATTAAATTTAGATAATAATAAAGGTAATTATCAAAAAGAATTATTATTACATAATAAATTTGATAAAATGAAATTTAATCCATTTGTTGGTAATAATGAATTTTCAGAACTTGGTGAATATAATGGTCAATTAAATTTAAACCAAGAAGAATCTATAACAAATTTTATAAAAGATTTAAATACACCACCACAAATATTTAATTTTGATATTGATAAATATTTAAAATATAATCCATCAGATAATTATGATAAAATGCATTATACAATTGATGATAATAATAATAATAAACCACATAAATCATTTTATGAATTTATGCCTAATATAATTGATAATGAAAAAATACCATTTACTGTACCAGATCAATCGCAAAATTTAGATAATCCAGAAAAACGTAATTCAGATCAAATTAATGATAATGATATTGTAGAAAAAACTGATAATAATGAATTATTATTAAATAATAAGAAAACTATAGTTGAACCATTAAATATTAATTTGAAAAAACGTGATATATTAAGAGAATATATTAAAGGTGTATCAGCTGTTAAAGATATACCTGATTTAGAAAAATATTCATTATATAATAATAATAATAAAGAATCATCATCAATGAATTCGGATTTAAATTCTAATTCAAATTCAAATAATTATATTAAAAATAACAATTATGATGCATCATCATTAGTTGATGAAAATCCAATTGAATATGAAAATAATCGTATTGAAATGAATGATAATAATATTGTTGAAGAGAATTTAAGAAATATATTAGAAGGTACAAATAGTATTGATAAAGGTAGTTATAATAATTATTTTACAGATCTAGATATAAATAAATATATAGAAAATAAAGATATTGTTAAAAAAGAGAGTTATGAAAAAGATGATTTTATTGATAAATATTATTTATTAAATGATGGTTCATCTGATATTAAACCAGCAATGAAAAAAATGAATGCTAATGTTAATAATAATATAAAAACTGAAACATCAATAACATCATTAAAATATGATCCCGAATCATTAGAAATTGATTTAGATTTAGATAAAAAATTTCGTGACTTATATGGTGATATGGAAGATAGAAAATATGATAATAAAAAAATAAAAGAAAAAAATAATAAAAAAAATAATTTAATAGATGAATTGAATAGGTGAATTGTAATATTTTTGTAGAAAAAATTATATATAACTTTTTTGTATATACATTTTGTTATTTAATTTAAATATTATTTTATTATTAATATATTTATTATTATATTTTAATATTTTAAATAAAAAAAAATTATTTATTTTTAAATTAGTCTTATTAAATATGTTTAAATCTTTGGATTCTGTAAGTGAATTATGGTAAGTTATAGTTATGGCGATTTGAGCTGAACGAGAATTGAAAGAAAACCCCTTTTCAATTTAGGAATTGGACGTAGGTCAAAAACATTAAATAAATATTTAGTGAACTTCAAATAAATATTATATCTATAGTAACAATCTCAAAACATATAGGTATGTTTTCAAAAATCAAAACATATAGGTACATTGTACATATTATATAATATAAGCATAATGTATATAATTGAGTAACACTTATTTAGAAATAAGGCAAATGAACCACAATAAGATATAAATCTACCATTACCATTTCCCAGTATTAAAATTACATTACTGTAGGTCTTACTACTCAACTGGTATTTATTAACGATAATGGTAGAAAGTCCAGAACCACGCCACTACGCCCACGACTAATATGCACAGTAGTGTTTAGTGAACCACTATTTACACTCTAACTCTAATGTACACATAAAAAACGGATTGTCAGTAAATCAAAAGCAAGCTGAATCAAAGATAAACAAGAAATTTGGAAGAGATAACAAGATAAACAAGAAATTTGGGTTGATTTATAAACAAATTTGGCCGCAGAGTGACTATATGCTGAGTTATAGCCACTATTCTACAAAATCACTAAATTGAATTCCATTATAGAATTATTATAAACAATATTTATCACGTAACACAAATCAACACTTGCATATAAAAGATTTTAATATCTTATATGAAAATGAAAAAAAATTCCGCGGGTATGAAAAGAATCTAGGGACACGGATGAATTTTCACTTTAATATTAAAACGTTCCCGGAACATTTTACAAATTGAATAATATAATTTCCTAATAGTTCGCCGTTTAAATATAACGATTCCAATAATTTTAAATTAATTTAATTAATTTTAAAATCGTAATTTGGAAATTTTTCTTCAACAGAAAACAAGCAACGAAATATGCAGTAAAAGCGCGCGAAAAAACTGAAAATTTAGCATTTGTGTCAAATAATTCTTACTGAAGTTGTTATGAGAAAATATCTTTTTCAAGTGAGTGAAATTTATATAGGGCATAAATAAATTATTTGGCATGTTTACACACAGTTTGAAAAATTATGTGAAACCCACTAATTTTCGATAAAGATAGGAGTTAGGTTCGCACTTACTCTTCCTCAAAAATTAGTGGACTTAAAAGATTTCACAGACGTATGTAACCCATTGTACATATATAAGCAATGGATAGATCGTAAATGGATCAGTAATGACCAGTTTCTTATCATTGACAATGCCAATATACCTTGTCAGTGAATTATGTTAATGCGATTTGAGCTCAACCAACAAGAACTGAAAGATAAAATTAGCCCATTTTAATTTAGGAATATACACAAGTCAAAAATGCGTTGAACGCTTTATTCATCTATTGTGTAGCTTAAGATATACGTAACGCAGCTTATATATTCGCTGCGTTGCGCAACATATTCCTTGAATTAAAATATTTTCAGCACAAATATTTAAGTAGAAGATTTTCTATTGGGGTGATTCGACAGTTAGCATTTTTAAAAAACCGAATTGTCAAACAAGTTGTTTACTTTCCAAAGATTTTGCAGGCAATTTCTTTAATATTAAAAAATTAAATTTGTTATAAATAATTATGAGTTCAGAATTTCAAATTAATTTTATATCTGGTAAAAATCTTGTATTAATTGAACGTATTGGTTATGATTCAGAAATTTTTATACCAATTATATCAAATGATCGTATCCAATTAGTAAATGTTGTAAATAATCGAAGATGTTGTGCATCAAATACAAGTATACTTAAAGTTATATCAAATCTTAAAGTTGAACAATCATCAAATGGTAATATTTCACCAATTTTACCAATTAAAAATATTTCTAATGAACCATCACAAAAAGAAAATCAATTTCATAATAAAGTTACAAAAACGTATAGTAAAAAACCAATAATAAATACAAAAATATTAAGACATCTTCAAACTGTGCCATTACCAATGATTGAAGATCCATTAAATAAAAGTTTCATTGAAACATCATCAACATCAATAAATAAAAAATTTAATGGTTTATTACGATATTCAGCTGGTACAACATCAACACCATTTCAACAACAAAATAATAAATTAATAAATAAAAATTTAATAAAACGTACACCAAATACTGTAACGAAATGGCGTAAATGTATAACACCAATAAAAACATATTCAAAAAATAATCCACAAGGAATTTTATTAAATCGTTCACCAGCAAGAACAGCAGGAAAAAAATTTCATTATAATACAAATAATATAATATCAAAAACACCAAGAATGATACCAATTGAAAAAACAAATTTACCAGATTATTTACGTAATCAAACAAAAGGATGTGATGGTGATGCATTTCTACATATAAAAAGAATTAAATTAATTAAAGATCGAAAATTATCAATTAGTCCAAAAAGTTTTAAAAATCAATTAAGATATACCAAAGATTTAAAACGTGATGATCATTTTAATAAATATTCAAAATTAATTAGTAGTTATGATATGTTAACAACATCAAATTATCGTAAATGTATTAGTAAAAAATTAGAAAATTTTTATAATAAGAAATGTATTAAAAAACGACAATTAACAGAATTGAAATATAAAATATTAATTGATACTATGCCATTATTAAAGGATGATAGTAAAGATAAACATTATATTGGTTTACAACCAAGAAAATTAATTATTTAAATTATATATAATATATTAAATATTATAATCCTTTATTAGTTAAAGGAAAAATCAATTTTTAATATCTGTTAATTTGAATTATATTTCGTTGTATAACATCTTTATACTGTCTCACTCCTTGGCGATGTACTATTAGCATTATTAATATTAAATTACCAAATAAGTAATCAAAAATTACATTTAGTAATAGTATTTTAATATAGGAAAGTATAAAGTTCCACCAACATTTTAAGGAAATGTGGTAAGAATAGGTTCTTTCCATTTATGAGAACAAAAAAAAAACCTTTATACATGAGAAACGAAAGTAAAAATGATGTGGGGGGACTGAGATATTTAACTAACCTGTGGAATTATTTAAACTATCTTGTAACTTACAAATTGAATTTATAAGTATATTTATGTTAACTTCAATAAAACAAAATCTAAAAGTTTTGATTTTCGATACAATTTTTTTTTTATACGAAAAAAAAAAAATTATTTTATTTTTTACCATTTTTTTTTTTTTATATAATTTTTGTTTTATTTTTATAATAATAAATTTGATTTTCCTTATATTTTTAATTAGCTCAGTTTGGCTACAACCTTACACAATTATATTTTGTAATAATTGAATAATAAATGTAATATAAGAAAAAAAAATGTATATAATTAATTAATTATTTTGTTTTTTTAATATTTTTTTATAATTTTTAAATTCACTTATGTATTTAAATACAATAAAAAATAAGTAATAATAATAAAAAAAAAATTATAATAGTTTTTTTCTTCAGTTTTAATTATTTATATAAATATATATTGATTTTTTTTTTTATTATATTCGATCAATCCTATTTCAATTCCAAAAGAATATATATAGTCCGTAATGAGCAGAGCTGAATTTATAAAAAAGGGATTTACGCGATTTCAAAATTTCCCAAAATAACAAAAAAAATGTCGCAAAATGAAAACTGAAAGTTTAATATAAAAATATGTAAAAAAAAAAAGAAGTTTTTTTATATTCTAAATTTAAATCTACAAATTGGAAATATTGTTGAGTGGTATATATTTACCTAAGAAATTAGAATTGTTCCCCACCGAGTTTCTTGTATCAAATTGGATTTAACCTTGATACGAAACACAAGACAATTCGATTTTCTTAAAACGGGTGTAAAAACGCATAGAAACGTTTTTTTTTATCTTCAATATTCTTTTTTTTTTATTTTGATTTTATTTTTTTTGATATTCTTATATTCAGGGGAAAAAAATTCATATATGCCAAAATTTGTTGTGGTTTAATAATATTTGTAAAAACAATAAAAATATTAAAAAAAAAAAAAATTTATTATCCGTATCCAAATTTCGAATATTAAAAAAAAAAACACTTAATATTTTAACATTTATGAATTTTTTTTACCTATATACAATTTTTTTTTTGTTCTTTACACAGCAGCAGCAGTGAAGGAAGGAATCAGCTGAAAATTATATTCTTTAAATTTTAATAAAAAAAAATGTATGTTTGCTCTGGAGGAATTTTTCAAAGCAAATTTATTTATTTAGTTATATAAAAAAAAATAATAAAATTTTCAACTTTTTCCGCTAGCAAATTTCTTTTTTTTTTTTTTTTTTATTTAAACATTATTACAAGCTCATTGTCCATTTTTAACATCGCCAGAGGTTTTTTTTTATATAATTTTTTTTTTTCCATTCTTTTTTTTTTTTTTTAATTAAATGAAATATATTTTTTTTTTTATATATACGGTATATATATAATTATATAAATTTCTATAAAGACAAAAAAAAAAAAATAGAAATATTAATTTGGAAAAATTCTTATTTTATAATTAAATAAAAAAATTATAGTTAGTTTTAAAAAAATATTTCACAATTCATCAAAAAAAAAAATCAAAAAATGTATTATAAAGAAATTACAATTAATTTTTTTTTATGTATAAATTATTAGAATTTTTTTATTATTTTTTAACTAAACGAAACTTGGAAATATTTTTTTTTTATTTTGAAAAGAGTAAAATATTTTTATATAAAATTTATGTCTTTTTCTTTATATAATATAATATTTAAAAAAAAAATTGTTTTTATATACCAGTCATTTTTCAATTATTTTTTTTTTTAAAACATTTTCGTTTTATTTTTATTTTTTAAACAATTTTCCCATTTTTTTTTTTTAATTGAAAAAAAAAAAAAATAATAATATTCTGAATTGTGAAATATCATAGAAAATAATTAATGCAAAAAAAAAAAAAACGGATATAATATAATTATAAAATAATTAATTTAAAAATTAATAAATTGAAAACTCCTAAATTTCAAAAAAAAAAAAATAATGGATTTTTTAATTATTTACTAAAAAAAGAAAAAAACGAATATTTTTTAATTGAAAATTACACAAAAAAAAAGAAAGAAATAAGATAAACTTTTTGAATAATTCCTAAATATTAAATCGAAAAAAGAAACAAAGATACAGAGAAGAAAATTTGAACAATTTAAATTTTTTAAATTTCGGGGTTAAAACAAATTTCAATTTTTCAGAAAATAATTTTTCTTAAGTTTTTCACAAAAAAAAAAATATTAACAAAATATAAAAAAAGAAAAAATTACACTTGACAAATTTTTAATGGATATAATAATTAAATTGAGAATTTTTTTTTTTCTGAAAAATTGCACAACTAAATAAGTGTATAATATGATTTATAACTTAAATATTATTAGAAAATATAATGTCATATATTTTATTATTATTATTATTATTTTTTTTTTTTGTAAATTTTTCTTTCAAGCCCAAAATGAGCTTAAAATATTTTTTTTTTTTTTATTTAAAAAATATGGGTTTTTTTTTAATAATTTTTCGTAAAAGTTTCATTTTGTTTTGCAGCACAAATATAATTAATTATATTTAGATTTTTTCAAAAATTAGTTTGAAGGATTTTTTTTTTAAATGTAAAAATTGTAGTGTGTTTTGTCGTTGTTGGTTATTATTGATGGTAATTTTGAGCAGGAAAATATAGTTTAAATTAGATCCCTGCTTTCATGTTTTTTATTTTTCTTAAAAGAAAATGCATATCATTATTGGGTGTTTGTATATTTAACGTCTTGGACCCCAAGCAGATGAAATTGGTGCTGATGAATCATTACTATTCATATTTGAATTACGACCACCAAAATCAGGAAAATCTTCTTGTGATTGAGTATTTGGTGCTGATGCACCAATATCATTATTACCATTATTTTTACCATTACCACCATGTTGTTGTTCCCATGGTGCACCTTGTACAACAAAACCTTGTTTAACCTGTTTACCAGTATGTGTTGTAAATACATCATGTATTGCTTGACGAAAATCTTGTGTATAATTTGATGGTATTGTATCACTAACATCTTGTAAATATTCTTCTTCCAAATTTAATATATGATCTTTAGCATTTTCAACATTCTCTTCTGTACCAATAACTGTAATTGCATTTAAATTTTCATCACCTTGTTTTGGAAATTTAATATCAACTTTAAAATCTTCCATTATTTTACGTATATTACGACCACGTTGGCCAATTAAACGTGGATGAATACGTTGATCCACATCAAATGTTTCTTTTGTTAATTCATTTAATTCACCAACCATTTTTAATATATCTTCTTTAGCTGAATTTGCATTTGCTTCATAACCAGTTATTGTTATAATACGATCATTTTCATCTTCACGTTTTGGAAATGATATATTTACTTGATGATCAGCACGTAATTTATTTACAACTGCACCACGACGACCAATAATTTTTGGATGATAATCTGGATCAACTTCAATTTTTAATTCAAATGAACGTAATTCACGATCTTTACGTGATAATTCTAATTCTTCAACACGTTTAAGTAATGCTTCTTTAGCATCAGCAACATTTGATGGTGTACCAGTTATTTTAATTATATCCTCTTTAACATCTTGAGCTGATAATTCAATATGAACATCATAACGACTCATAAATTCACGTACACCACTACCTTTTTGTCCAATAATTGAACGATGTAAATCAAATGCTACATTTACTTCTTCAGTTATTGGAATATTATTAATTAATGCTTGTTTAGCAGCTTCACATTTTTCTTTACGTCCACTAATTTGTATAATATCGCATTGACGAACAACTTCATCACCACCACCATTTACCATACCTAAATAAATTGTAAAAAAAAAAAAAAAAAAATATGTAAAAAAATACCAATAAAAAATTAAATTAATATTATTTACCTTCAACTTGATCAGTTGCATCACGATCTGGAAATTTAATTTGTACATCAAATTCAGATGTAACAGCTTGTACTTTAACACCACGTGAACCCATTATATTACGATGATGTTTTTGTGGAATGAATACTTCAATTGTTATTTTTGCATCCAAATCATCGACAATTTCTTGTATACGTTGTTTTGTTGCTAATATACATTCCTTGGCACCTTTTAATGTTACACGATTACTATCAACACCGGGACGTGGAAATGATATCATAACACCACCACATTCTTCAGAAATACGATGTAATATTTCACCACGTTTAGCAACAAAATGTTTATGATATTTTGGATCAACAGCAATTTCATCTTCAGTAACATTATCAATATCTTTAATAATATTTTCCAATTGTTCTTTAGCAGCTTTAACATTTTCCTCTTTACCAATAATAATAATAACTTCTTTATCAGTATCATCATTATTTGGGAATATAATTCTTGTTCCAGTTAAATCACGTATTTTACGAATTGATGCACCATTTTTACCAATTAAAAATCTATGATGTTGTTGTTTAGCACGTACTTCAGCTGTAAATGATGTCAATTGACGTTCATTTGTTAATTCAAGTAATTGTGCTTTAGCTTTTTCAACATCATCTTTTGGACCACGTATTGCTACTTTATCACTTTTTGATTCAGCTGATGGAAATTTAATAGATACACCACCACATTCATCCATAATAGATGTTATTAATTTACCACCAGTACCAATCATTGATGTATAATATTTCGGAGGGATTTGAACTTCTTCAGTAACAATATCAGCTAATTCATTTTGTATTTTTTGTATACGTTCTTTAGCATCTAATACATTCTCTTTTTTACCAGTAATTATAATTACTTCATTTGTATCACCTTCAGCTGGTAAATCAATTTTTGTTTGTGTTTCATCACGTATTTTTTTAATATTTACACCACCTTTACCAATTACATATTTATGAAATTGTTTAAATATTGGTACTTCAATAACATTTGATGATTCTTGTATTTCTTTAACCAATTTCATTAAATCTTTATGGCATTTATCAACTTCTTCTTTTGGACCACGTAATTTAACAATATCATTATTATCATTTGGTCCAGGTATTAATATTTGTACAGAACGATAACGATCTTTCATTTCACGTATTTTTTCACCTTTTGAACCAATTATTGAACGATGTAAACGATGATCAATAATAACATCTTTAACTTTTTCATTTTCTAATTTATCAATTTTTTCTTGTAATTCCAATTGTGCTTTAATAACACCATCTTTAGGTCCTTCAATACGTATATTATTTTTACCTTCATGTTCATCAATATTAATCATAACTTTTGAATCATCTTTAATACGATTTATATTTGAACCAGCTTTACCAATAATATGTTTATAAAAGCTTGGATTTACAGTCATTACAACATATGAGAAATTTTTCTCATAATCACGTACAATACCTTCTAAATATAATTGAGCTTTTTCAACAGTTTCTGGTGTACCTTCTAATTTAATTTTATTATCCAAACAAAATACATTAACATTTGGATATTCTTGTTCAAATTCTTTCATATTTGCACCTTTTTTACCAATAATATATTTATGTATCCAACTTGGTGCATCCATCATAATTGTTTTAACTGAATTTGCTTTTTGATATACAACAGTTAATGCATTACCTAATGCAATTTGTGGTCCACGTAATGTTATTGTATCTGTATTTGAATCTGGTGGTGGCATTTCAACAGATACACCAGTTAATTGTAATATTTCTTGTATTGTTGAACCACGTGGACCAATAACATAACGATGTTGTGATTTAGATACTTCAACACTAACTGTTGAACATTTTTTTTCCATATCTCTATATATATTTTCAATTTTAGCTTTAGCAGATAATACACCTTCTTTTTCACCAGTAATAAATATTTCATCTTTATAAACACTTTGTGGTGGTATATTAATTTTAACACCAGTTTCTTCAATTAATTTATTTAAATTTTCATTATATGGTCCAACAATAAATGGATGATAAATTTTTGGTATTGAAAAACGTTCAGATGCTTTTTTTAATTGTTCATCAGACATTGTACGTATTTCATGTTCAGCTTTTTCAATACCTTCTTTAGTACCAGATATTGTTATAATATCACTTTCATCATTCATATTTGGTACTGTAATTTTTGTAGCAGTATGTTTTTCTAATTCACGCAAACGTTCACCTTTTTTACCTAATATAACACGATGATGTTCTTTTGGTATTGGCATTTGTTTACTTGCTTGAGTTTGAAAATGTATTAATATTTTACGACGTGCATCTAATACTTCACTCATTTTTCCTTTAATTAAAAATGTTAATGAATGATCTTTACCACTAGATATTTCAATATTGGCTCCAGTTTCTTTCATAATTTGTTGACAGGTGCGTAATGATTCACCTTCACCAAAATTTTCCGAATCCGATGATTTACGATCTTCGCATGGTACATGAAATACCTAAATTTAAATGATATATTTAATTTTTACTCTTGTTTTTATATATATAAACAAAAATATATATATTTTACCTGAGTTACTACTGAACTACCAACTCTCATATTTTTTGGTGGTGCACTTTTACTAGCTGGTATAAAAGCATTTTGTGGTAAAGCTGGAAATAAATCATCATAGCTAAATGCTGGTGTTGCTGGTTGTACTGATACATTGTCCTGGGTCTGAACGGTGTCGTTAACTATAATTTTATTTTATTTTATTTATATGAATAACAAAAATTTTAAGATATAAAAAATATATATTTACCATTTGATTCCTCCATCACTGCTGCTTGCATTACAAAAGAAGAAGAAGAGTCCTTATTCGTTCCAAGTCGTTACAGTCACACTAATAATAAATTAATTTTTTTTATAATAACCACAAAAACAAACACATTTTACAAATTTAATATATTTCCATAAATTTTAATCAGTTTCCGTCTCTGTATTATTATTTAATAGTAAAAAAAAAATGTTTTAAAAGTTCTAGTAAAAAAAAAAAATGATAAGACAATTTAAAACTAGGAAACAATAATTTTTTATATTTCTTCAGTCTATAAACATAAAACTACAAAAAAAAAAAAAATCTAAAAATAGAAAAGAATATAACGACAAAATAAATCAAATTATATAAAAGCCAGAAGAGTTTTTTTGTGCTGTTGTATATAACTAGAACTAGATAATGAAAATATTGTTAATTTATTTATAAAACATTAAGACTTGACCGGTGAGAGCTACTTCTAATTATAGGGAGAAATTCATTAAATCAATTTTTTGTATTGTAAATTAATTTCAACTAGAAGCAATCAATATACAAAATTTCCATTTATTAAAGGATGAATTTAATAAAAATTATTAAATGTATTTAACTAAAAAAAAAACATACAAAGTAAACTTTTTGTGATAAGATAAAGTTTGATTTTTGTACTAGGAATTGATTTCGTCAACTCATTGATAACCTTTTTTTGCTTTTAACATTTAAATTAAATTTATTTTATATGGCAACCAATTTAAAAATTGCACTTTTTTTAAATTTCCAATTTTCGTTTATCAATCAAATAATATTAGAAATATAGTGAATTTAAGTTTAAGAAATAATAAAGTTTTTCATTTAGTAAAGAATTAATATATTACTTAACTATTTAAATCTTAACCAATATTTACCCATATTAATTTATTTGATTTCTATATATATATAAATTCTATTTAATAAAATTAAATATTTATTTATTTATTTTTAAATGAGGTAAATTAGATTCTATAGTTAGTTCATTAACGAATAGGAATATATAAAAAAAAAATTTAATTTATATTCTAGAAATAAAATGGAATATGTAATTAATTAAAATAAATTTAATTTAAAATAATCATTTTACAATTTTATTTTATTAAAATTTTATTATGTTGTTAGCTTTATTTGTCTGTCAATTCATTGGGAATGTGTATATAAATGATATTAATTATTATTTATATTGTATTTTTATTTAAAACGATATTATAATTGGTATATTAGATAAGAAGTTTTTTTTTATGGATCCAGGCGCTAACATTTAAATAAATAATTAATATTATAACAAAATATTAATTTCAATCTTAATTTTTTTTGAAATTTATTTATTGGTACAATAATTTAGAATACTTTTGTTTATCTACTTAGTGTTCCGTTATCTAAAAATGTGATATTTTTATTAGCTAGTTAAAATTCTATAGATAGTATATTATTTTCAAATAATAATTGTAGAAATTGATTGAAATTTTCAAAGTAAAAACAAAATGTATTTCATTTTTAAATAGTATACTTATATACTATATACACCAGATATGAAAATATGGAACAAATATTTAACAGAATTGTTCAGATATGTAGGTATATTATTTTGGGAATTCTGTATCATAATAAAAGTGAAACGAAATAGTAATTTAATAAAAACAAAACAAAATATAAATATTTGCGTTGTAAAAATGCAAATATACGACTGTAAAGTATTAAGAAATATAAACAGAATGTTTTGTTTTAAAATAATTATATATGTATATAAATTTCTTTGAAATTTTGTAACTTATTTAGTCAAAAATTATATAATTGCAGTCGCTAGCTAAGTACCTAATTAGTCCTGGATTTTATATATGTATAAAATATAATAGAAATTATAATTATTTTACCGATTAATTTAGTAATTAAATTTTGAATGTCTTGTCTAAAGGATTTTTTCCATTTTAGATTTTAATTTTTTTATTGTGGCACAATTAAATAGTTCAAGTTTTGGGTCAATACTTCCTATTAACCTGGTGATTTTTTATTATATACTTATATTTAGTTAGAAATTATCGAAATTCTAAATATATAAAATGATTATGATAATTTTCTATACAAAGTTCTAGGAATTTTTTTTAAATGAAATCATTATAAAATATAACAATAAAGTAGTGCAGAAATTAATTAAGCGTGTTGTATACTATGAAGTCATTCATTTGATTTAATATGTATATATAAAAATAAGAATTTTTAAAAAGATAATTTAAATATTCGACAACTAAGGGAACTATTTTAATGTAGTAATCTAATTCATGGTCATTAGATGTCCTAGTTAAATTATTTTGTAATATTGAGGTATTGTGAATTAGAAATCAATGTTTTCTAATAAATTTCCTGTCAGTGATACGATATATAAATTCAATAACTTTTATCCGATAGAAGAAATATTAGTCAACCTACACTCCATCAAATTATTATAGATATATAGAGAGTAACTGAAGTTAAAGATATTCTTTTCGAAACTAGGTTGACTAATACCTTTTTAATTTACTAACTTTCAAAATTATCTCCACAAAGTTAATAATTTTTCTGTTACTTTTTAACATTATTTTATACATGAAATCAAAAGTTGTAAGTTTTTTTTTTATCTTAATTGGAAATTTCAGGGTGAATGAACTATCTCTTAAAATAGTTTCTATTATAAATTTCTTGTTTGGCATTGCTTTTTTTTTAAGACTGACATTATTATTTTTACAAAATTGGTGTAAAATTATTGTAATTAATTGTAAGAATTTTTTAAATAGATATGTATACGATAAACCTTTAAAAAATAATATTTAATATTAGAAATTTTTATAAAATGAAATACGTATTTAATTATTCATGTTATTTTCATTGTTTTTAACATAGAAATGATATCAAAGACGTACACATGAAAACGTTGTACAATTTCAATCACATTTCGATCTTAAAATTAGCTTATAACACGTGGCAAATGTGATATTTTTTTTAAAAAAAGATTGTTCAAATATTACTATTTTCTTTCGCACACCCCAATAGAAATTTTCGTCTTGATTAAATTATACACAAGTATAATATTAAAATATTTTCTTTTAAATTTAATTTTAAAAGGTTTTTTGTTTGTTTGTGTGTACATTTTTATATTGTAATTTCTGTGACACGACATTAAAAATAAAAATACACACAACACCGGCAACAAATTTCTCAGTTAATTAATATATAAAAAAAATTCATAAAAAATATGAATCTTTTTTGTTACCGGCATATTTTTATTAATTATATTTCAATAAATATTGTTGAAAGTTAAATAATTTTCTTGAGAAATCCAGTAATTAATTAAAAAAAAAAAAAAACACAGATTTCTGTCAACGTATGCAACTGGAAATATTTACACTTTTTTCGTACAAGTGTGTGTGTGTGTGTTTTGTAAAGCCCTACAAAAAAAAATTATATTAGAATTTCTTTTAAATCGCATTTGCAGACGTGTCGTCAAAAATTGAAATAAAAAATATCAAATTTCCCATTAAAATTTAATTCGAGTAAATGAGATAGAATGATTTATTTTTGACATTTCTACAGATTAAAAAAAAATATCAGAAAAAAAATTTGATATTTTTTGGGGTTAGAAACCATCTGCGATATAAAAACACGTTCTAGACATAAAAATTATGGAAATCATATTAAAAACTTATAAATTATAAATGAATTTATGTTTTAAAGTATAAATATGATAATTTTTTTAACTTACTGTACTGTAAAATCCAAAAAAATCCGGCCTTAATAAATTGCTGCCGCTAAATCCAGTTTGATAAAAAACTTGGCGTTTTTTGTTTGTTATCTGGAAAAATATTTATAAATTTCTTATTAATTTGGTATTTAATTTAAAAATCACTTTTTTATATACAAATTTCTTATTTATTAAATATTTTTTTTAGGTAGGTCGGTGATTTTCACTCTTGCACCACACAACTTTAAACAGCTTTAACAAAAAAAAATTCGCATACTTTTAAGAATTTTTTTCTACTCACTCACTCACTCACACAAACTTAACTATTCATATTGCACGCGTTTTTTTTTAAATAGGGGATCTTCGCGGTGGCAGACTTCTTTTATTTGAATAAAAAAAAGGTGAAGACGTATAAAAAAAAAGGAAATTTTTTTAGTATGTTATTTAAATATACTTAAAAACTAATTTGTTTTATTTTAAAGCACTTCAAATTAAATGTTAGTTCTTATTTTAATGAAACTTTGTATTATATTTAAATGAATAATATTTATACTTATTAAACTTTAAAAAGAAAATAAAAATAGACGCAGAAAACTCACCTAACCTACTTGACAGTAGTGTTAATAATGAGAAATTTGGTTTTTTGAAGCAAAAATGAGTTCTTTTTTGCAGAAATTCTCCGTCAACGAGGGCATGTTCAGAAAATGTCAGAAGTCAGATCAGAGTAATTTGTATCTACCCAAGTCACAAAAGGATGCTATTTTCGTTACTCCAACGAAACTTAGATAATTATTTGTGTAATAGGGAAGGTTTGGTTTGAAATAAATTCGACTATGTATGATGTATGACAGTTGACAGCTCTCCCTAAAATATTCTTTTCGCCAAGCAAATACGGTATATTCGGTCGAACTACTTCCATGATTTTTCAGAATTCCTAATTGATTACCGATGTAATTCATTATATTTGAACATGTACCCTCTATCATTATCCAATCCTGTCAATAATCATGTATTAATCAATTTTGCTATTACTGAGCATATTGTTGATCGTGTAAAAGTCAGTGTAAAAATTAAACATTCCTAAATCCTAATAAACATATTAAAATTTCCATTTTTCTGTATCTGAATCGATGGTAATCTTGCCAGATTAAATAAGTTAACAAAACATTGGCGCTTATTTTACTTTGCATATAAAAATTTAATGTTGTGTGAGTGTAATTTTTTCATCAAAGCGGACAACTTCAGTCAGTCATTTTTTTTTATAAGAAAATCCAAAAGTTATATTGCATAAAGAAAAAAAAATGCAATAAAGTTAAATTAAAAATTAATTTAGAAATAAAATTCTATTAATTTTTTTTATTTGCAAATTTACTTTAAGCTATTTGAATTTCGTGATTTTCAATTTAAAATTAAAACAGGAAAATAAGTGTTTCTTCAAAAGCTTTTTAGGTGGTGTGTGCATAAAAAAACGAACACATTCGCAAGAAAAACTTGTGTAAAAACATAATTTTTAATCAGAATAACTCACTAGTGTGGTTTTTCTTCTTCTCGATTTTCTCGGGTTGTCGATTTTTCATCGTGTTCTATCCACTTTTTTTTTTAGATTTTTCATTAAAAATTATCTATTCTTTTACTTTTTTTTGATATTCAAAAGAACAAAAAAGAAATTAGAATTGTGTTAAAAAAGAAAAAGAAAATTTATAATTAAATTCAAAAATTGAAAAAATAATTTTGGAAAATTTAGAAAAAGAAAAATGAATACGAAAGCGGACGTCAATAGACGAGTACTTGCTATTCAAGCTAAGAAAAAACGTCATAAGCCTAATAAGAAAAAGGGTAAACCAAATGGTTTAGCTAATAATCAAACAACTCAACAACAACAAAGTGGTGGTTCAAGTGGTGGAAGTGGTGGTCCACAAAATACATCATCAACATCATCTGGAACATCTGTAACAACAATTGATCCAATTAATACTGCTGCCGCCATTATTGTAAATGAACAACAAAATTCAATTAATAATAGTAGTGGTGGTGGTGGTGGTGTTAAAAATAAATTATTATCATCATGTGGTGGTAATTCATCATTATCTAATGATATAAATCCACCTGCAATAATACCATCACAACAACAACAACAGCAGCAGTATTCTAATAAACAACAGCAACAACAACAACAGAAATATAAGGATATATTACCACCACCTCGTAGTTCATCAAATGAATCTGATGAACCAGAAATAAATAGTGAAGATGATGAACAAGAATTAAAAGAAGATTATTGTAAAGGTGGTTATCATCCAGTTAATATTGGTGATTTATTTCAAGGTAAATTCTTTTAATTTCTAATTTTTTTTTTTACATTTTTTAATCATTTCAAAATTCTGGGAATTTATATTAATGTGACTACAAATTGTTTTTTTTTCTCATCATTTTTATTCATGAACCCTCTCTGTGCATTTTTCTTGTTTGAAAATGTTTTATGTTTCTGTTGTTTGTAGCAAGTAAACAATATTTGAAATAAATATAATATAGAATTAATAAAAAAAAAGGCTAGGTGGGAGGGAACAAAACTTGGTTAGTTCAAGTATAATTCAACGAATGACAAACTTTATATGTGTAATAATAATAAAAAAAAAATCTTCTATGTCCCATTTTATAAATATTTTTCTATTGCCTAGGTTGCCTAAATAGGCAAGAAAAAAAAATTACTGATAGAAGAGTTATAAAATCGATAAAATTATATATATATATATATATTTTTTTTTTAGTTAGTATGTGAAAAAAATTATTTTTTTTTACCCAACTCTCGGAAAAACATACCCAAAAAATTTATATATATTATATTTACTGCCTTCAGAAGCTAACAACACTCTGATTATGATGATTTTTTTTTTTGCTTAATGATGTGTAAATGGGGAGTTGGTATATACCTATAATTTTTTTTTAAATAAAATTATTTCTTTTATTGGTCTAATTTGGTTCATTCTAATGTGTAGAAATGCTCTTAGATAAAATTGTACATTATAATATTTCAAAAAATTTAATATAAAATATTGTTTTCCAAGGTAAAAAAATCTAGTAAATACTTTTAGTGTCTCTATATAAAAAATAATTGAAACTTTTACTAAGTAATAATATTTATTGTGATGATAATATTAATTTTATATTTAATATTTTTTAGATTTTTCTTCGATTTCGAAATTCTGAATAAATTTAATTATGAATAATTATACTTCAAGAACAAAATTTTCAATTAAAATTAAAATCTATACACACAAAAAAAAAAAAATAAAATAAACCTTAGTAAGTTCACACCTTAATTTAGATTAATCACAACCCAATGACCCAAAAACCAATTTACGAATAAACTGAAAATGATTTCGTTTTTTTTTTTATGGTTCTTGTAAAAGGAATTATTAGAGATTGAATAATTAAATTAATTTCACTAAAATTTAGGATATATATGTAGCAATTTTTACGATTATATAAGTAAATATTTTTGTTTACATTGTGATCATACGTCTTGGGAAATAGTGATGTTTTTTGTGAATATATAATTTAGATTATTATAATTTAATTATAGAATTTTAATTCTTAGGGATTGTGATTTTATCTAATTATTAATTTTATTGTCCGGTGCATAATGTTTAGAAATGAAATTATGTGCAGACTTGAACGTAAAGAAATGCAATACTATATGTAGAATTTGAAATTTTAATTAATTTACTTTATAAATATTTCTGGACAATAATATAAGCTAATCATTTCCACTTATATTTTAGGTACGTAGATTAAATTTTCATTTGAGTAACTAAAAATGTCACCTTCTATATATAAAATAGATTGAATTAATTTTAATTTCAAAAACGTTTTTAATTAAAATTTCAAAATTTTAAAGAGAACTTATAACAAGAAAATAATTTAAAAGCAGATGTTTTTTCCCAATTATATTTTGTTGGCAAGTGTAAAATTTCATTTATAATAAAATTTATGCAAAAAAATATTCTAATTTAACAGAGAGAATAACCAAAAATATTCGAAACAATTATAAGTATAGTATATTTATGTATATTATATTTTAAAAAATTTTTATTTCTATATATATCTCCTTACCTCTTCTACCTACTATATTACTAATCATCAAAAAACCAACGAAATTTTATTTTTATAACTCACGATAAATCGAAACATTTATAATATTACTATATGTATTCTATATTATATATTTTTATAATGATTTTTTCATATTTTTCTATTCAGTTCCTTTTCTATATATATTTCAATAATATGGTTTATCGCCACTATATATATATATATATATATGAAATTTTTCAAATATCTTTGACTATAATATTAAAGAAAAATATCCTGATGGCAAACCAGATTGATTTTCATTCAACTTATTATATTATATATATTTTTTCTATATATATACATATCTTTATTCCGGAAATTTAGTCCCTGGGTCGATAAACTATATATAAATATTTAAAATATGCTTTAAAATAGTTTTGCATAGATTTTTGTTTGTCATTGTTAATAAGACTTATAATTAAAGATTAAATAAAAACAATATTAATAAATGCTCATACCTACTAATAGAATAGTAATTATATTTATAAGTGTAATTTTTGACTGTTAAACATATTATTAATTTGTTTTTTTTTTATTCATGTTGTATTAGATTTAAATATATACAAAAAAACATAATTGATATTCATCTCAGGTAGTCTTTAGAGATTGTCTAATGAATATAATCTGATGATGACGTACGGTTATGGTTGATAAATTTATTTATATTTGTCTATTTTTAATAATTTTTTTAAAATAGACAGTTTTTTGTTGAGTATATACTTACTTATTGTTTATTTTTGGGATAAAAATTTTTTTTTTCATGTCCGCGTTTTTTTTTTTTGGCTTTAATATTTTTTTGGGAATATTCAGAGATTGCCAAAAAAAAAAAAATTATAATAGTATAATGAGAATTATTGCAATTTTTTATATATGACAATATTTAAATTATTGTCATTGTTTAAATTTAAATTTTTGAGATAATGAATTGAATATATTTTATATATATGTATATAAAGGAAAGAAATAATTGCTGCCAACTATAATTTTGCATTATGTAAATTATTCTCGATAAGTTGTTGGGTCATAAATATTTAAAAATTAAGATATAATATTAATGATTACTGCAGTATATATTTTTTTTAATAAAATTAAAAATAAAGTAACTTAAGATACATTCTATAGAATATTTAATTTCTTGGTATAGTTCTGAAAATAAATTCGTTCATACAAATTCATTATTCAAATAAAACTCATTTCATTTACTGTAATATCATATGAATTACAGTTATATTTGAAATAATTTTTTTTTATAATTTCAATTATTCCCTTGAACTGGATGTGTAGATTCTTCAAATCTCTTAAAACAATTATCATTTCTTATTGTCAAGGATAAATTGACTAATATTTATATTTTCAATAAGATTTCATCAATTTAATTATAGTCTGACTTTTGAATTTATTTTACTTATCTTGTCTCTCTTTTTATTTATATATAAATTAATTAATATTTATATATTTATTTTTAGGACGTTATCATGTTGTTCGTAAACTTGGCTGGGGACATTTTTCAACAGTATGGTTATGCTGGGATTTAGAAGATAAACGTTATGTTGCTATTAAAATTGTTAAATCAGCACCACATTTTGCTGAAACAGCTAAAGATGAAATAAAAATATTAAAATCAGTTAGAGATAGTGAACCAACAAATCCACGTCGTAATAAAACTGTACAATTATTAGATGATTTTAAAATAAATGGTGTTAATGGTACACATATATGTATGGTATTTGAAGTATTGGGTGATAATTTATTAAAATTAATACGTAAATCAAATTATCGTGGTATACCAATACAAAATGTTAAATCAATTATACGTCAAGTATTAGAAGGTTTAGATTATTTACATACATGTTGTAAAATAATACATACAGATATTAAACCAGAAAATGTATTATTATGTGTTGATGATCAATATGTTAGAACATTAGCAAATGAAGCAACTGGTTTATATGTTATGAATTTTAAAATGTTTCCATCATTTGTAAGTAGAGCACCAAAAGAATATCGTGAACCACAAATTACAGGTAAAATGAGTAAAAATAAAAAGAAAAAATTAAAGAAAAAAGCTAAACGTCGTTTAGAATTATTTAAAAAACAATGGGATTATTTAGAACAAGCAAGTGGTGTACCACCAGCTGGTGATGGTAGTATATTATTATCAAATAATGATAATATAATTGAAAAAAAAATTTTAGCTGATGAAGAAAAAGAAGATGGTATTAATAGTAATGTTGATGAATTAAAATATAGTCATGATATTAATGATGATAAAAATATTGTTAATAATGTAATAACAACAACAACAACAACAACAGTTAATAAAAGTGATATAAATACTGATAAGAAAATTATTGAAAATGGTATTTGTGGTGGTGGTACAGTAGATGGTATTGGTTCTGATTATGATGATGATGACGATGATGATGATGATGATGATATAAAAGATGATGATGCTGATGAACAAGATGATAATGATGGTGATGATGATGACGATGAAGATGATGATGATAATAATAAATCAAATCCATCATCATCATCACAAAAATCTGATAAATTATTAACAATAACAAATAAAAATAAAAATAAAAAACATGGTAAAAATAATAAATTATTATCACCTAATAAAATTGATAATAATCAAGATTTAAATAATATTATTGATACAACAAATAGTAATAAACAAAATATATTATCAACAACATCAACATCAATACAAAATAATGATTTATTACAAAATAATAGTGATGATAGTGATATACAACAACAATTACAATTATTACAAAATAGTCAAGATAGAACATCATTGGGTAGTAGTAGTAGTGATTCTGGTGCTGGTGGTATAACAACAACAATTAAAAATAATAAACAACAAAAACAACAAGTTTTATTAACTAAAAAAGATCCAGCTATTGATATATGTAATTTAGATGTTAAAATTGCTGATTTAGGTAATGCATGTTGGGTACATAATCATTTTACTGAAGATATACAAACACGTCAATATCGTTCATTAGAAGTAATATTAGGTGCTGGTTATGATTGTTCAGCAGATATATGGAGTACAGCATGTATGGCATTTGAATTAGCCACTGGTGATTATTTATTTGAACCACATTCTGGTGAAAATTATTCACGTGATGAAGATCATATTGCCCATATTATTGAATTACTTGGTCCAATACCAAAACATATTATATTTAGTGGTTTATATACTCAATTTACATTTAATAAAAAAGGTGAACTTAGAAATATAACTGGTTTAAAACCATGGGGCCTTGTTGATGTATTAACTGAAAAATATGAATGGCCATTAGATGAAGCTGAATCATTTGCAGATTTTTTAAGGCCAATGTTAGAATTTGATCCAAAAAAACGTTCAACAGCATCAAATTGTTTAGATCATCCATGGTTAAGATAAAATAAATTTAATACTATTGATATACTTAATAAAATTAAGAGAATCTTTAAAAGAACATTTCAAAAATAATTTAAACAAAAAAAAAAAAAAAATTTTTAAACAAACAAAAAAAATCCAGAGGAGAAAAATAAAAAAAAAAAAAAATTTGTAATATTCAAGATAAGTTATTTATTTTAATTTGTAGAAGATGAAAATTTGAAATTAAATCTAAAGTAAAATATGAAAATAATTGAAACAATTATTTATTTCTCTTTTTTAATTGAAATATTTCTCAAAAAAAAAAAGAGATATGGATGGAATGAAATAATTTTCAAAATAATTAAAAATTTAAATAAAATAATTGCAATTCTCGAAAATAACAATTTTGATGATTTCCTTGTTTTTTTTTTATTATTAGAATTTTTGTATTTTGTTTTTCACTTTTTTCAATATTTTTTTCTTTTTCTTTTTTCTTTTAAATAATTTAAAATTTTACTTGTTAATAATTGCAACATAAACGAATGATTTTTTAACAAAAAAAAATTAATTTAAAAATTTTGTCTAAAAAAAAATTATTTATATGATTAAAAAATAAAAATTGTCAGTCTTTTTATCATCATGAGAACACAAGAATTTTTTTTTTAATTAATTAAAAAATTACGTAAAACAATATTGTAATAATTTGTTCTTCCTTTTAAAATAATTACAAATTACTGAAGAAAAAAATATGTTTAATAGTTTTTAAGGAATTCTTTATACAAAAAAAAAAGCTACTCAAAATGTTTAGATTCCTTAATTTATTTATTTTTTATCAATAATATTTCCACCTATTTTTTTGTTATTGTTGTTGGTAACATTGTCGCGAGAAAAAAGGATGTAATCATTTTCGAATTTGAAAAATAATAAAATAGAAAAAACAATCATTACTATTGATATCCGAAAAGATGGAATTTATCAATTTTGTTTTTCAGCAACAATTTAAAATTACAAAAATTGTTTTTTTTTTTTAATTTAAATTTAATTTTAATTTTTGCTTTTGTTTTTTTCTTGGGGGGAAAATAAAATTATTGCAAATGAATTTTCTTTTCTTACACAGAAAACAAAACAAACAAAAAAAAATGGAAAAACTATTTATTTATATAATAAAAGAAAAAAAAATTGGTGGCCTTATATTTTAAAGGAATAAATAAATTAATTTTTTTTTTATTATAAATTTACTTGTGGGAGGGAAAAAAATCTTTTACACTTTCATTAAAAAAAAAATCTTACAAAAAAAAAAGTGTCTACCAACGACTAAGAAATTTGATTGGTTTGAGTTTCGTATTTAGAGAAAATTCTATTTCGAAACTTATTTCGAATCGAAAATAGTACTACGATAAGTAAACTACAATTCAATATAAAATTTTAAACGATTTTTGAATTTAATATATGGTAGACACTTTGAAAGTATCACACCAAATTAAATATAATAATTTTAAAATTTTTGTATAAAAATATATTACTAAAATTTTTTATATGCATTTTATTTTATGAAAAATCGTTTTTATTACAAAAAATTTTAAATTTCACAATTTTTTATTCGGAAAACTTCTAGAAATTCAGAAGAAGAAATACAAAATTGTTTGAAATAATTTATAAATTTTTTAAATATTTTAAAAACACAGCGCAGGTACACAAATTGATCTCGACAAAAAATTTCTTTTTGTTTTTTTAAATATTTCTGCAAAATTAATAAGGCACATTTGATAAAAAAATAAAAAAAAAACATTTTCGAATTTTCGAAATTATTTAAACTGTAATTTTTTTTTTGAAAAGAAAATTTTACTACATTATATTATATATTTAATATTTAAGTCAAGACACGCTCCATAACATAAACACACAGGTTCGAATATTTGAAGAGAGATAATAAATAAATTGATTATAAATAAAATTGATTTATATAAAATAATTGAAATAAGTAAATTATATTATTATATAAAAGAAACTTAGATAAAATAATTAAATGTATTAAATGTTTATTTATGTTTTAAATATATTCTTAAAATAAGAACACATACACACACAGAAAAAAGTAAACAAATTATTTAACAAAATAATAAATTAAAAATTATCGTAGAACCAAAATGTATTAAGAAAATTATTAAAAAAAAAAAACATTATAAAATTTAATCGCAAAAAGAAGAATTATCAAAACCCAGATATGAGAATCAATATAAAAAAATATAAATTAACTAAAAAAGAAAGAAGTAATATAATTTATATAATTCACAACACACGTTGAATTGATGTGAAAGAATTTATTTGAATTTAAAAGTAGAAAAAAATAAAATAAAATTAAAAATATGACAAATTACACTAAAATAAAAATTAATTAAACTATAAAAGAATAAATAATTAATTTAAAAAAAAAAAACTTAAGATGCGTTAACAAAAAAAATAAATAATTCAAAACAGAAAATGGCAAGATTTAAGTTGTACAAAAAAAAAATAGATACAATTTAGATTTCAAATTTGAAACAATATATAAACGACAGTATACATTTTTTTTTGTTTCGATAAATCAAAAAAGGCACTAAAAATGATTAAACACATTCTTTATTTACAAAATACAACTAGTAGAAATAGTCAAAAATGTAATAAAATCTATTAAAAATTCTCATTTTTAACTGCCATTTAATGTTAATTACATATTTTATATTAAATTTGATTTATTTATCTCTACCCTAAGACAAAAATTTCTGAAATTATATTTAATTATTTTCTTCATTTTTTCTACAATACTAAACAGATTTTGTTTTTTTTTTTAATTAAATTTTCCTAATCAAACAATAATATAATTTTCATAAATAATTAAAAAAAAAAAATATACAAAGAATTTTTAAATAAGTACCAAAATAAATAGAACTTTTATAATAATTATTAATTAAACAATAAATAAAATAAAATAATATAAAACGTTTATTAACCCAATACATGTTTATATTTTGTAGAACAAGAAATCAATTTATTAGTTTATAAAATTATAAATAAATGAATAACAATTAATTATTATATTATTTCAAAGAAAAACAAATATAAAATGAATCTTGTTTCATTTAAAAATTAATTTAAAATTATCTATTTTTTTTTTGGTATTTTTCAGTATTTAAGAATTTGAATAGTAACAAAAGACTTTATGGTCTTTGAATTGATCTAAGAGTGAATTAAGTTATCCAAATATTATTGTATGCTTTACTACTCTAAGCTTCAATCAAATCGGCATTGATCTTTTAAATTTAACCGTCTTCGAATGACAACCTAACCTAACATAACAATGCCATTATTAGGTTAGGTGACCGTGACCTAACCTAAAAACACATTTCCTTTGTTATGAATTCGCGCCAATCTAACTAATTAGTGACATATGATATGCATATGATCAAATCAAAAAGGTAAAGGAATTAAATATATTCTGGAATTCGTTAAAATTATTATTTCGAATAAAATAATTTAGGTAATATAAATTTTGAAGAAAAATACCTATAGCTTTCCATTTAACATTTAACTAAATTGATACTCCAAATCCAAAGCATGATCTAAAAATTATTAGAATATTATTATTAGATCATGCTCCAAATCCAATGTTATAAATAAAATAAATAGAAATGAAATAGACCACTTTATTTTTTTTATACACCTGACACTGACACCTGAGTATTTATTTGTGCACAAACCTATATTGTTTGACATTTAACTTGCATTGGCCATGTATGGTTTAAGAATAGGATAAATAAATATATTTAGGTCCCCCTATTGATTGGTAGTTAAACTTCTAAAAAAATAGTACCGACAAATATGCAATTATGTAAATCTATAATAATAATATTTTTTTTTAATATCCAGTTTTAATTTTATTTATATGATATTATATATATTATGCTATAATTAATTATTAATTATAACAATATTTAAGAATTTTTCTAATTGTTCATACCTAAATGGGACACGATTACGATTAAGATCAACCTACTTTTCATAGGCAAAGGCAAGACAAGGCAACTAAGGATAAAGGAACATAAAAATATTTAGGAAATAAGAATTTTTCATAAATAATATATAAGAGATATCTGGTGGAAAATAGAAAACCTATACCCTATATAAAAACCTATAATTTTTGGCAGTTAGTTAACAATAAACATTGTGCATTGGGTATGTATGGTTTAAGAATAGGATAACGAAATATATGTACCCCCTGTTGATTGATAGTTAACTTAAAGTCAAAAGTGCCTAGGAATATGCAATTATATATGTTTGTTTACGCCATCTATTGATCGAGAGCTAACTTAAAATTTTAAAAAATAGTGCCCAGACATATGCAATCATACATATTTCACTTATTTAATAGTTAATTCTAAATTAATAAATAGTACCTAAAAATATAAAATTATATATATCTCTAAGTCCGTCCAATTGGTCGGTAGTTAACTTAAAATTCTAAAATATAATTGTGCCGACAAATATGCAATTATGTAAATTTATAATAATATTTTTTTTGATATCCGGTTTTAATTTTAATTATATTATACAAATGCACAAATGCTATAATTAATTATTCAAAATTATATTTCAGAATTTTTCATACCTAAATGGAACACGATTAACCTACTGTTCATAGGCAACTAAGCAATAGATAAAAATATTTCGGAAATAAGAATTTGTCTTAAATAAAATATTAGTGACATCTGGTGGAAAATAGTTTCACTATTTTATAAATTGCCGTCTAATTTTGCTTATTGGTTAATGACCAAAATGACATTTATACGAAGCAGGCGCCGATTAAACAATGAGAAATAAAATATAAAAACAAAAATTGTCATTAGTGTCAATGTCAAATTAAGTGGGAAAATGTCGTCCATGTCTCCCTCCGAGGTAAGTTTTATATAGTTTTTTTAATTAATTTTATTATTTATTTATAATTATATTAATATATTTTGATTTTAAATCATTTTAGAAACATTATATTGTGTAAAATCATTGAAATAATAAAATTTAATTGTATTTTTCATATCGAAATTTGATATGGAAAAATTTGTTTTACTTGATGTATAAATTTTTTTTTTGTTGGTGTCAATTGTATTTTTTTTTTCATAATTATATTGATGGGGGTATATTAATTTTCCTATATATGTTTGTTTATTCGTCATTCAATTATGTTTTCTATATAATCTAAATTTAGTTTTATAATGATTTTAATGGAAATTTGTATAATAAGTCGAATCTCGACCCAAAGATGTCTGTTCGAACCGGATTACTCGTATAAATATATAAAAAAATCAACTAAGTTATGGGAAATTGTTGACAAAGAGAAATTGTTTTCAATTTCAACATTAATTGTAATCAATATGAATTTATGATCTATGTTAGTCAATAAATATCAATAAATTCTTAAATCCTTTAAGAATTTATAAGTTTTAACTGAAAATTGAGAATTACCTTGACATTGATCAAAAAATCAATATTCACTTTATATTGTAATTATAGAATAGTAGAATATTTTTTTCAAAATACTTCTAATAAATTTGAAAAATTTCCGTTAATTGGAAACAATATGTAATGTGTGCTACAGGTAATATTATCGGGAAAATCATAATTCTAATGAAAGTTATTTCATTAATTATGTATAGGTACTTATTATTTCTGTCTATAACGAAGCATTGAAAGTGAATTATTGAAAAATTACTTATGCTAAATCAATTAACAACAATTATTGTACGAACATGTAATAAAATATAAAGTGAAAAGTTCTCTGGAACAGCAAAATAATTAACAGTTTTTCTGTATATAACATATTTTTGCTGATAATTTTTTTAGTTAAATGTTTGTTTCTTCAATGATGAAGATATTAAACTTAAAATAGTTTCAGGGGTGTAAATAAAATTAAAATTATCATATTTTTGCATATCACAAATATACAAACTAGATAATTTTTACTACTTATATTAATTTTATCATATAAATTACAATCTAACATTTCTCATTTGGCTTTTCAGATCTTTGTGTTTCTCTATATCATTTCCTCTGATTCTGAAATTTACACTTATTCATTTTATAATTTGAAATATAAAAATTAACAAATGATTTTTATATTAAAAAAAAAAAATTATTTTTGGCAAATGTTCCAAGGGAGAATGAACCATCAGTTTAATTAATTAATAAAAATAAAAATCAATTAACAGCAACACTTTGTGTTGTTTGTATAATTTAGAAGAGTAATCACAAAATGTTTTTTTTTTTTAAATTAAAAAAAATATTTCATTTATTACTCGAAAAATTAGAAGGACAATCGTCATAAATTTTTTTTTTACATTAATATACAATTTAAAGTATGTTAAGAATCATTCATTTTTAGAGTTTTGTAAATATACATTTTATTTATAATTTTTTTATTGGCATAATTAAAAAAAATTAATATTATTATTTAGACAATTTATTAATGAACATAAAACGCGTTGTAAATTATAATAACAGAAAATCATTTTCTGTTGAATATATTAATTTATTATTCAGAAATAACAATGAACTTTGTCGTTTATTCCTCTCCAATAATGTAATCTTAGTCATCTATCTATAAAAATTAGAAATATTTCTATTAAAAAAAAAAAGATTATTTAAATTATTAAATGAAAAATTGTCTTAGTTAATTAACTTTCTACTAAAAACTTCAATGAATTAGTTATAAGTAGGATCGTAAATAAATTTGTACTATAAAACTTTGAAAACTATAAAAATTTGTTAACATTTTTAATCATTAATATGTCAAATTATCAATTTAAAACCACAAAAATCAGCTGGTGGATGGATATACGTTGATTCTTTGTTATCACAAGTAAAACAGCTGATGACATCATTTTTTTTTTTTTTTTTTTTTTTGATTAGTTAAATTTATATTTATTCTATTTATTTTTGCTAATATGAAAATTGAATAACATTTCTAATTTGTATATATAATTTTTTGTTCCTATATAAATTTAAATCAATTTGACTTTTTAATTATGAAATAATTGTTATATTAAAATTCATAATTTAACTTATAGAAGAATTATTTTATTTAGAAATTAAAATTTCACTTGTAACCTAAATAATAATTATCTATTCTGGTGTGTTGCAAAACATTTTATAAGAATTTCTCATATTTATTTATATCATATCAAAAATAATATTTAAATTTATAATATAAAAACACTTGTAATAAACTTTATTATAAAATGTATAATTACTGAAATATGTCTTCTATAAAATATATATAATAAACGAAAATTATAAAATTAATTTTTTTATCATTACAAAAATATTTTTTTGTAGTATTAAAAAAAATACACATGACCCAATTTTTAAAGAAACATATTTTTATAAATATATACATAATATTTTCTATGATATCACAAGAAATATAATTACTCTTACTAATTTCTATAACATTTTATATAATTTCATAAATATTATTGCAATTATAATATTATCATATTAAATTAATATAGTTAGGATTAAATTATATTTTTTTAATCCTATTTGATTGCAACAAAATCAAAATGTCTTGGGGGGAAAAATGAAAATCAATAATATATGAAAAAAAATCCTTGAAAATATAAAATTTTTACTAAAGTTTTAAATTTTTTTTTTTCATTTTTAGATCAAGCCATAAAAAAATTATAGATAGGGAAAATGATTATTTTGCAATTTGCACGCGAGTATTTATTTTAAATAATTTTATGTACCAATCACGTTTTTGCTTTTTTTTTCAATTCTCTACCCTTAAGAAGGTATTTCCTTTCATTTCTTTATTATACCATCAAAATGAAATGATTTCAATGTTATATATTTTCTGGAAAAAAGAAATTTTGAAAATATAAAATAAACGAAAAATAAAAGTTTTAAGTAAAAGTTTTATATTTTAAATAAATAAATTTAAAAAATATAAAATAAAACTTGAAATAATTGTTAAATTTTAAATCAATATTTATTTGTATATTTATTACGAAAGAAAGAAAATTTATTTGTAATATTTATTTCTCTTAATTTTGGGAAAGTGAATAAATTTTTTTTGTTTTTCGTATATAAACAAAGAAATTTTTATGATGAAAATTTTTTTTGCGCGTTGTCTTGCGATGAGTCAAGATATTTTTTAGCAAATAATTTTGATAACATTTCTTTGTTGTGTTCATTCATATTCTATATGCAAAGTAGCAAAGGCTTTTACAATTTAGCTCTTACTATGTCTGATAATTTTATTACTAGAATAGAATAATAAAAAAAAAATACTATTTTGATAAAATTGGAATATATATTTTAGAAGAATGCAATCAAATTGAATGTGCATTAAAATTTCAGAATAAAATTCTTTGTTATGAAAAGTTCTTTGTAAATGTTGACTTATAACAATAAGTAAATAAAAAATCTATTTTATCTCTCATTGTTGAGTTTGAAGTTGAAGGATATATGTTAAATAAATATATTTTATAAATATATATATTCTCTATATAAGTATTATTTTCTCTTGAATTTGAAAAATATACTAGAGAAAAAATTGAAATTGATTTAGTAAAATTTGAAAAAGTTTTTCATTAAAGAAATCAATTTAATTTTTTTTTTTTTATAATAAAGAATCCTTTAAGCTTAACACATTCTTTTTGGAAAGAATATTATAAATGTATATTTCTTTACAATTATTCATAGGAGAATTTCTGTTTAAAAAATTTTCTCTGTTTGTCAGTGAAAAATCTTTAATTTTCTTGTGAGAATTTTATTGAAAATTATTTATTTGACTGAAACAAATGTTTAAATTAAAATTATTTGTTAATTAGATTGTGTCCAGTGTTGAAATTAAAATCTATAAAAATTGTCATGAAAATTATATATATATAAATATATTATGTGTTTGCCTATTTTCAGGCGTAAACACTACTTCTATTGCAGACATTTGGAGTTTGATGGAATTGATAATTTCTTCAATTTTCTTATTGAATGAATTTTATTAATTTTAGTCAATTAATGTTGTCAAGTATACGAAGATTGCTTACTAGCTATTAATTACCCTGATGATAAGCTCGCAAATTTCTTAGTAATAGTAAAACATATTTTCAGGCGTAAATTTCAATTTCATTTGGTTTTCCTTTTCATAATAAATTATTAGCTATTTACGATTAAAATATGTAAAATTTAATGTAAACGAATTTATTTCTGAACTAAAAATTTATCATAATTTATAAAAAAAATATATAAGAGAAACAAAACCGCATAGTCTGACGTTAAAAATGAATGTTTATGGTCTATTAAACAATCCAAAAACAAAAATTTAATTTATTTAAATTCTTTCTGATACAGTTATTTAAATATAGTGCCAATATAAATTAATGGTGTGCATCATCCCCGAAAGTTATTTGAACTTCCAGTTTTGTTACGTTTGTTCATTAAAAATTTAAACCGCGAATTTAAAACAATTTAAATTATCTTCTATGGTGTGTCTCACAAACAATAATTATTTATACCAAAAATTCATCAGAAAATTTTAATCATCAAATAAGTCAAAAGGATTGTTTTTAAAATTAATAGTTTTTTTTTCTTCTTGACATTTTTAAATTCCCCCAGTCAAAGACAGAGCAAGCAGATAAAATACTTTTCAAGTCCTACGCAAAAATTTAAATTTCTAAATAAAAAAAACTTATATTCAGATTTATTAAATTTTCTTCAATATTAGCGCCTCTAATGATGACTAATAATAATTATTTATTTTTTTAAACTTAAAAGTTTCTTCATTTTTTTTTATTTTTATGAATTATCATATTTTTTTTTTTTTTAAATATTAAAGTCACATTTTATTATTATTGTTTATGTGCTAAATTTAGTAAATTTACATTAAAACAGTAGTCGGATCACTTAAAAATTGTCGGTAAGAATTGTGACTCAGAGGCCCCATTCATAATATTTGTATGAAAGTACTATTGGTCCGATTTGTCTGTCAAATGACTATTAAATATTGAAAGCAAGTAGTGCAAATTTTTAGTGCAAAAATAGAAATCTCTATGCAATTGTCAGATGTGATAGTTGATAGTCACAAATCACATTATATGATTCAACTTAAGATGACTATTATTTAATGGAATCACCCAAAAGTTATCTGCACATCATGCAATTAGTTATTTTACTACATCGTAAGCTCCAGTTTAGCAAATACAAGAAGCCCATACAAATTGTTTATAAACAGCACAGGACCTTCTGTATCCCACGGTTATATCATGTGTGTTACCACTGAGGCCCGTGTATCAAATGTTCAATACCAATGCGAATTAAAAGATTTAACATAATATTTCAATTTTTTTTTTCTCTTGAATATTTTTGTTGTCACAATTTTTTTATGAATATTTTTTTCTATATTTGTTCTAATATTATTTATTTTATAATGTGTTTAATTATTGACCGGCATATTAAGATCATAAATTATACAAATTTTTATGAATATTTATTATTATAGAATTTAAGTATAATATTAATTTTTGGTTTGGTTTTCTTCTATAATTATATTATTAGAAATTATAATACAATTGTTGGTATACTATTTATATGAATTTTTGTTTCGCGTGTAATTGTCTAAAACGCTTGACTTGTGTAACAAACAAAAAATTATATATTATGGATAAAACACGTGCTTTGAATTATAATTTATGTTGCCAAAATAAAATAAAAAAAATTCTATAAATATTTTGTCGTTAATTGTATATGTATATAAAAATTGTAATATCCAAAAGATTAATGTATATAGTTTTTTTTAGTTTCATAAATTTTCTATCAAAATTATTAATATCGTAAAAATGAATGGAAGGACAAATGTAAAAAAAAAAAAAAATATTGTCCTTCAATTTAAATAATAATTTAAAATTCAAATTTTATATAAAACATGAAAAATTTAATTTTATTGATTAGATTTCCACATGGTGGAAATTTTTTCTATATATAAAATTTTCAGACTGGAATTCATGGTTAATTCTTTACTGATTTAATTAAGGCTCTAAATCAACTATTGCTAAATCATTTAATAACTTTGTTCCAAGTCCCAAATTCAGGACTGATTCCATAAAATTTATTCACCACAGGATTCAGCTTTATGTAATTATTGAATTAAAATAGATAAATTTAGACTATTAAAATTGCTGAATCAAATTTAAATTTAATTCAGCACTGCGTAAATACTTTTTTGACTGATGTTAATTTTTGGGATTTTGTCATTTTTTTTTTAGTTATCTCAGGTGAAAATTTCATTATGAAACTAGGGGAACTCCTGTATAATATTGTGTACAGAAATTTACTATATTCTTCTATACATTTTTAGTAAATCAAAGTAGTGATGGTTCACTTTATCATAGTATATATACAACGATCAGCTGTGAAAATTCTTAAATTCTTATCAGCTTCTTCTAAAATTCAAATTTTACTGAAAAATGTGTTGAAAATTTTTCCTTTTTATAATATTTCTTTTGTTATTTAATTTACAAAAAAAAATTTTTAATAGATTTTTATCAAATTTTGCTTTAATTTTTTTCCTTCTTCTTAAATTTGATGAGTTCCAAGTATAATTGAAAAATTTATATACTCTCACTTGTATAATATAAAAATTCATCAAACAGATGTTTATAATAGTATAACAGCTAAATCGGAAAAACATATTTTTTTTTCTGTTCTTATATTTTTTTTACAAGAAAATGCAAAAAAAAAAAAAAATATTGTACTTAAAATTTTATATACCATCAAAATATTTAAACGAAATTTTTTTTTATATTAAAAATAAAAAATCGAGACTCGCGCGATTTATATACGAATCTAAACGAAATAGTCGTACGCTTTCAATATTATTTTTGTTTTGGTATATATATATAAAAAAATTATAATATGAAAAAAATTTCTTTCTTTTTTTGAATGGAAAAACATTTCACATTTTATTCAATTCTTTGTGGCGGAAAGAGTTGTGTTATTATTTTTTTGCTGGTTTTTGTTTTTACTTTTTATCGTGGGGGATACCAGTCATAGTGCCGTATTTTTCTAGTACAAACGATTTTTATATTTTATATACCAAAAAAAATTAAAAACTGAAAAACCAAATCCATCATACACGAACCTCCTCTCTCACTAGAATAATAATAAATAAAATATACTTAGTAAATTTTCTGTTCATAATTTCTTGTTGTTAGTCTGAAAGTACTTAACTTACGAATCGGTTTGGTTTGGTTTTTTTTTTTTTTAAATATTTTTCGCTGTAATAAAATTTTGCATAATTATAGACAAGTGAAAAAACAAATAAAAATTGTATATTTAAAAAAAAATTAATTATAAGAATTATTTTATAATATTTTTGTGTGTGGTGTCTAAATTTATATATAAAAATATTCGAAAATTTATATAAATATTAGAAAATTTATATAAAATATTCGTAAATTTACAAAAAAAAAAATCATTTTTGTGAATTATTCTCAAATTTTAATAGTGAAAAAAAAAAAAAAATTAAAACAAAAACCGTGAAAATAAATTTTCTTTAGAAAAATTTGAATCAAGAAAAATGTTAGTTTCCTTTCCGCACCAATTTAAAATTTAAAAAGTGTTTTTTTTTCTCTCTGATATCATTTTCAAAAAAATATTTATGTAATTTCAAAAATTTTGAATTAAATAAAATAAATTATGTTAGAATTATTTTATTAAATTTATATTTAAAAGTAAAAATTGTTTGTGCCGCCGCGTGTTAATTAAATTTTGAACGCGATTTTTATGGTTTAACGACTTCTTCTTTTCAATTTTGCGATTGGACAAAAATTATAATAAAATTTTTTGCTATCTTTTATTTTAAATAACTAAAAATAATATTTATCACTTGTCAGTCAGTTTAAAATGAAAAAAAAAAAAAAAAATTGATATATAAAAAAATTATGATGTCTAGTTTTTGTGACATTTTCATAATTTATGATGATTATTATTTTTTGTTTTTATTTTAAAAAAAATATTAGTAATAAAATTTATTAATAGTTTTTTTAATATCCTTTTTATTTATATTTATATATATAATTATTAATATAGTTCATTGTCCTTAATTACTTATTTAGTATATATATACTCGTAGTAGTGGTTTTATTAAATAGATTTTAATATTATTGATAAACCCATATCCACCAGACGAAAATTAAAATAGACCAATCCGAAAAATGATTGTAATTTTTCATGTATTCATGTATGAATCATAAAATTTGATATTTTCTAAATCAAATAAAATTGATATATTTCACACTTAATTGATTTTGTGATTGTGTCTTTATATGTGAAGAGCTCGACTGAAAATCAACTTTCAGACTCGACTGAAAATCATCTCATCTCCTGTAACTTAATTCTTCTCAAAAAATTTACATTATTAAATTGATGTGCGTAATGCATATTTTGGATTGTTGCATCAAAAGGTTCTCTCGAATTAATATTTATATCAAAATTATGAATAATATTATTTTGTATAGTTGCTTCGATTGTCCATCTGGCTCTTAATTCTCATCATATCCCGACTATAATATTTAAATCATGCATTTAATTGTAATTCCATTTCATTGCTGTTTGTAAATTTTTGATAAATTTATAGTATAATTTTTCTTTTATTGAAATATGAGGAAAAAAATGCAATTAATAAAATAGTAAAAAATATGGATAATAAAAAAATTGAAGTATATAATTTTGGTTGGAAAAAGTTCTTTATCAAATTTTCTATATTACACTTTATTGTTCAGTTTATTTACAGTACGTGCTTTTGCACATTTTATATAAAATATATAGAATGAGAAATTATATTTATATAAAATATTTTGTTGAAGTGAATTTTTTCAACACTCAAACAAAGAAAGAAAGAAAACATATGGTTTTTTTTTTGCTATTAATTAATTAGGTATCATAAAAATTTTGACAGAAAATATTGCAATAAGTATATAATAATTAACACTAACCAAAATACGTAACCTTATGAAAAATATAATTTGATTTATTTATATTTATTAATATTAAAGATGAAAATATTAAATAATTTTAGTTTTTTTAATTATGTATTTAGTCGAAATTGACGCCGGGGTGACGATTAGGTTCAATTAGCTATGATAATTGTTTTTCAAGTCACCAAAACTGGTTAAAACTTACGTTTTTAAGCCACCGAAAACTGTTGAAACCCACCAATAAGCTTCTTATTCCTTTTATCCGCCCTTCTCGGTTAAATTTGTTTAATCTTTAGACCAATATCGTTACTTTTTTATCATGTAATATTAATTCGTTTCATCAATGGTGTCCCAACCCAACTCAACGATATATTTCTTGTAATCTTCCAAATTTTTTTTTCACCTGTTGTCAATAATTCACTATGAAAATTTATTTATAGAAAAACTATCGTTAAATATTTAATACAAACATTATTTTTTGTATACATTTATTTTTAATCTACAAAAAAAAAAATCTTCTTGATTTTTTGATGCAATCGCAATAAAAATTACAAATTAAAAAAATTCTAAAAATAATATTTTCTAATGAATATAAATATTATACTTATACTTTAATTTTCTAATGAAAGCTTTACAATTTACTGTAATATAAATTGTTGTCACGCGACTATTAACAAACAATTTCCAAATGAAATTAGAAATTTTTCTTGAAATCAGATTCAGATTTTTAAATTTCAATAAATTCACCATAGCAAAGATGCTATATATTTTATGTCTCTCTTAATGTCAGATAAGTCTTAGAGCTTGTCTTACTATCAATTGGTAGTAGGATAGAAGAGATTTTTAATGTTAAATCTTGTATAAGAGCTCAATTACTGTCCTCAGGTATAGTAAAATGGCTCTAATATATCCAAGTAATTGCAATATATTTATTACTGTCTATAAGTAGCTCCTAAACTTTAGTCTATACTTTAAAGGCAAAATTTGAATTGGTATTATATTGAAAATTAATCTTTTAACAAATTCTAAAGATTGAATAGTGTTTGGGATGACTTATCAATTAAAAATTCGTTGTATTACTCATTCAAAAATCAAATTAATCTCAAGTCTCAATGTTAAACAACACTTCTAACTTTGTGTACCAAAACATAATGATCAGAAAATTATCTAAAATTAAAATTTGTTTCTTAGTTTTTTATTAGTTTTCAAAAAATATTACTTTACAAGCACACAAAAAACCCTCCACTCTATTTCTGATATTATAATAAATTTTTTTTGATGGTATATTAAATGAATTTAGAATTTGAAGATTATTGTAAACACATGTTTCACTTTAAAAGATCTATTTTTTTTTTTTCTATTTTATTTAAAAACAATTCAAAGGGATTTTATTTTGTTTTTCAAAATAAATTTTCTTGTATTTCATGTAAAAGAAAAAGCTTGTCAATATTTTTTCATTTCTGATTTAAAATAAATATTCAAAACTTTTGCTTTTTTTAATCTTGATCGTGTTGTTTTGTTTTTCATTAAAATTTATTACATTAAAATAACGAGTGCGCGCGTAAATTTCCTTGTTTTAAATATATAATTTATATCAGAAAAGTGGGCCTTAAAATTTTAGAATTAATCGTGGATAAAGATTATCAATTTAAGTAGGTTTTTTTTTGTACTTGGAAATATTTTTCTTATTGTATAGAAATTCAAACCTGAAATTCTTTTTATTTTAAATTAATTAACATATATATTTATATGTATAATGTAATATGCCCACATTTATGATTGCAAATATTTATTTATTGCATTTCCTTTCAATAATAATTTTTGATATAGTTTATTGACATTTTTATGTTTGTTGTGTGTGTATTATGTATATGCAAATTAGAATCTATAAATAAAAACATATAATTTATAATATTTATTTTTCTCATTTCTGAAAATTACCTTTTCTGAATACAAATTAAAATTGTCAATAATATAAGAAAATGATATTGTAATATAAAATATAATAATTATAATTTTTTTTAATATTTCGGAATGAGTATTGCCACTTTTGAAATATGTATATAATTAGAATGAAATTTACGAGATTATAGTTAAAATTAAAATTTACGATATTATCTTTACGATATTAAAAATTACGATAAAATTTACGATATTATTTACGATACTGAAAGAGAAATACAAAATACTAATATAAATTAGGGAAATTAGATAATTATGACCTGGTGGTTGAATAATTATCTGAAATATTAGAAATATTAGACCCTGAAAATACTGAAAATATTTCAATTTATTCAGTCAAATCAGTACTTTCATTTGCAGACTGTAACAAAAGTGTTAAAACTTCTAGCAAATTATTGACAGTAAATTTTGTGACGATTAAATAGCAATTAAAGCTTAATTGAATCTAAATTTCTTCTATAGAATCTAATATTCAAATATTTAATTCTAAAATGAAGGAACTCTGAAGGAACACATTTTTTTTTACAAGCCATATTTAAATTGAATTTCCTTGTCATCTGTTTACTATAATTATGTACATTCCGAAATTTTCCAAATCTTCAAAAAAAAAAAATCTTCTAGAAAAGATGATCAACAAATAAATTGTCATACAAATTTGCAATTAAAAAATTCTGTGAATATTTCTTTCAATCTGTTATTAATAAACAGCATCTCTGTATATTCAGTCTGTTTATTAAATAATATCTAAATAATTCTTTCAATATGATAAAAAACACAAAAAATCTGGCCTTTATTTTTTTAGAAGCCTATAAACATTATTCTTCTAATCAGTTTCACTTCCTCTTCATCATTTTAATTCCCAATAAAAACAAAAAACAAACAAAAAATATTTTGTTACAAAATTCTTCAAATTATAATGTAAAAAGAAAAAATCGCTACAAATTTAAATTAACAAAAAATCTAATAATAATATTTAAAATAAAACTCCTCTCTGTATAATAAAAATAATAATTTTCGTTAAGAAAATATTTAATATAAATAAAAAGAAAAACTCACATATGTAGGATAAAATATTTTTGTAAACAAATCAAGAAAATTGTAGTATCTCCAGGTGGTCTATAAATAATTATTTACAATTTTTTTCTTTGGTTAATATCATTACTTACCTTTATTTCTTATTGGGGGAGGATAAACATATAATAAAAATTAGATTATATATACCAATATAGGAAAATTATGATTTTACTACATAATAACAGAGAGAGGAGAGAAATACTTAAATTTTAACCAAAAACTTTTAATAATAATCTAAATATTTGTAATAAAGAAATTAATTTTGATATTTAAATAATTTCGGAAAATTTTTAGTCTTCATTTAGCTACAATTTAGATGAGCGAATGTGGTATAAGAAAAATTATAGTAAACAATTCTATATTTATACATCAAATTGTCGAAATGGAAATTTTTTTCATAATACATATATGGAAATTTTTCAATGGAAATTTTCAATTTTTGTTATTTTTCCATTTTGACTTTTCAAATTAATTATTAAAAAAAATATAATATTCAACCCCCTCTAGAAATATGCAATTATTAGCTATTACTTTTTAAAGTTCTATAAATTCATAACATAATTTATAGGATTACGATTAATTGGTCATTGCATTATTTACTAATTTTTTTCCCTAGATCAAGAATTTTGTTAAATTTAGTATTTAACTCAAATTATCATCAGAAAGGATCATTAAACTTCAACTAACTAAACATATATAATATTAAATAGTCTATCCTCCCATACATTCGATAAATGAACTGTTAAAATATCTTTATGGTCAGCCCTTGGACTTTTAAGTAAAACAAATATTAAAAGTATTTAAAATATCAAATTATGTTTTTTTTACTAAATAGACATTAAAAATTTTTTTTATGGTTCTTTGCTATTTTTTATTAGCTTTAAATATCGTAAAATAAAAAAATTTTTAAATTACTTTACAAAACTAAATTTTATGGTTTTTTTATATAGTTAATAAAAATTTTGTAATATAATTTTTTTAAAAGTTAATTTGAAATTGAAGCTTCCCTAATTTAATGCCAATTAGTTTTAATAAAAATTAAATATGTATAACAAAATTTTTTTTTCTTGTAAAAAAAATTAAGATGTCCAAAATTATTAGATTTATTTACATAAATTTATATCTATATGAAAAAATTAATTAATTTTAAATGTGGTAAAATTTTAATGGTTAATTGATTTCAATTAAGTTGAGAATGAATAATATTTAAAAGTTTGAACCACACATGATTGTAACATGACATTTTTTTTTATATATTATATTTCAGGATGGTTAGGTTAGGTAAACGTGGCGGCTGTAGCCTCGCATAGACCACATTAGGTCCTTAACGATACCACTATCCTGTGAAGGTTTACTGCTCCCCTGAAGTTACCGATAGCGGGGAGTTACAAAGGTTTTTGTGCGTTCTGCGAATTGTATGAGTTTTCTTATGTCACGTCTTGAGACTTTTTTTAGGTTATTAAAGAGTGTCTGCACTAAACAGTGCAATATTCTTCTGACTAGTGGCGGACAGTTTCTTTCAGCATGTATAATTATTATTATTCAATGAATTCACATTTTAATTCAAGCTATTTTTGGTTATTATAGTAGAGAGAGACTAATTTCTTTACCATCCTTAAAATCATTTTTGTTTTTTGTTTTTGTAAGTCGCAATATTTGCTTTTTAATTTTTTTTTTTTGTGATTATTTTTAACCTATCGCATTTTATAGTTCTTCTTTATCAATTTTTTGAAGTAATATATATTTAATCATCGTTGATCAGGGAAAATTAATATTAACAGCGAAAAAGAAGAAATTTTAAGGAGTGTTTTTGTTGGCAGACAATCCCATTTAGAATTTTCGGTATATACCAATATTATATTTTTCTATCTAGTTCTATAGAAGACTCTATGGTAAATATTTGCTCGTGGGCATATAAAATAATAATAAAATAATGTCAATCAAATATCGTTATTTTTAGATATACTCTGTTTGATTTTCAGGATTTTGTTGTACGATTTTTTACTTGTATAAAAAAATTTCCTTTTAATTTTTACTCATATGTTTATCCTTGGACATTGGACAATAACCTTGTTTATTTCGTACAAAAATATATGATGATTGAAATAAAGTATTTTTTTGTTTTCATTCTGCCATTTTTCTTTATTATTATTTATCACTTAAAGGCCACCTTTTAAAGAAATATTGTAATTTTGACTTGTACACTATTTGTTCAAGGATGCATTGCGAAGCTATCATTGTAATTTGCTACACTATCTCCTAGTTGACTATATATATAACTAATATAAAATCGTTTTAAAAAACAATAATTATATCTACATTTTGGCATAAAACATTCTTTTTCTTAACATAATCTATTATATTTTCCAAAAAAAATTACTTTCCGATTAAATTTTTAAATATATTTATGAAATTTTAAACTTTTGGTTTTTATGATGTTTGCGTGTACCATGCAATTTGAAAATAAAAAAAAAACATATAAAAATTTATTTGTAAATTCCAAAATATTTATATATAAAATTTGTTGATCTATTTTTAGTTTGCTATATTTCCTTTTTTGCAATGTAAATGCGGAAAATTGTAATTTGATTTCATTATTAAAAGCTATATAATTATGGATTATTTGAATTTCCTGGTATACAATTTTATTATCCTTTTAAATATATCATTTTTTAATACCATTAGGCGAAAAACGTAAATTTAAACAAAATAATGATTAAACTTTTGATTATGCAATTATTGAAAATTGTAAATCGATTGTCGTACTATAAAATTAATCGACGGAAGGATCTGGCCAGAACAGTAGCTGTGTTTACGGGTCACTGGTCGATTGGCGTGCATGCTTCCAGGCTTGGTATTCCGTTTAAATCCTTCCTGTCGTAGTTGCCTGATAACAAACATAGAAGAATCAATAGTGCATTTCATCTGTGAGCGTCCAGGTCTGGTTAGTGCCAGACTGTGTTCGCTGTGTTAATTGGAGTCTTTGGATACAGTCGTCCAGGACTCGCCACTTATACCAACCAACCAACCATAAAATTAATTGTAGAAAATGTAATGGAAAAATTTTGTACCTCTTATCCCACTACACATTTTTTGCACAACAAAATAATATTTACGATTAAAGATATACTATTTGTTATATCGTAAATATTATTGACTTCACGACAAAATATGTATTCTGCACACAATAGGAAATGATTCCTAAATTTAGTACAATTGACAAACAAATTAATTAAATTAATTTCGACTTAAATTTTATTGAGGTTAATATTCTTAGAAAATTATCCTTAAAATTTATTGTTATGTATAACCACAGCATGTATAAAAAATCAATGAACTTAGTGTACTATAAATATTATTTCAGAAATGGTTTATTTGCATTCGATTTCTTTAAATATGAATACAATTTTGAATCTACATCGTTTATTTATTCAATACAATGAATATTTATAGTAATTTACGAATAAAATTAGTCTGTATTATTAGATATGCTTCTGTAAATAATGTCTTCATTGAAATTTTATACAAAATTAAGTTAATAATATTGGACTCTGTTGAATAAATGGGATAATTTCCAATTCAATTTGTATATTTTTTTATTAAGATGAATCTTTTAAATTATAATCTATCTTTGCAATTATTTTATAGAATTTTAAATTAAATGCTAAAATTACAGACAGAAATAATTTCATCATAATTATTAGTTGATAGAAATAAATTAAACTATATATAATTAATTAACGAAATTTTAAATAATTTAATTTCAAATTTGAATAGTGTAAAATTATTAATATTAAAATAATTATGATTAGTTCAAATTTCTGTGGGCAAGTATACAAATTATGCAATTTTTATAACCAGACTTTGTTTAGAAGGACAAATTGAAATTATAAATCATATTTTTTTTTGTGTCAACAGAAATGTGTTGAATAAACATACAAACTAGCTACATGAGACTAAACTTTTAATTTCTATATATTTCTATATGTATATAAAATATGTAACAGGTCAATTGATTTCCATGGCAAACTTCCAATAAACTAGGCAATTTTTTTGTTTTTTTGCTGCAATAATCTAAATCTATTAAAAAAAAACTGCACACGGATACGTTTTAATGCAATATTTAAATAATATTTTTTTTTACTATAATCCCCACAATCTCTCAAAAATTATATCAGAGATTCAATTATTTATTTAAAAGAGTGTCTGGCACTTTAAAATTTTTTGAATATTTTTAAACATTAAATGAATTTAAACGCCTGACAATTCAAAGAAATTTTATTTAATAGTTTTGAATTTTAATTTTATTTTATTAATTTCCCAACAATTAATAATAATAATACCGTAATAATATTTGTAATTTTGTCGAGTAAAAATTAAAAATACATTTATCAAAATGCAATTTAAATTTTCCATTATTTTTTCTGTTTAAATGCTCTCAACTTGAACATGAAATTTTTTATTATGTATTATTACATTTATAGAGTTAATAATATTAATTTGTTTGGGGATAAATAAATATATATACGTATATATATAAAAAAAGGGTGCACATTATAACAATTAAATTAATTTACTTAATTTCGAAAGAAAGACAAGGCGAAGGAAAAAAACAATGATGATGACATTCCAATTTATTTTACGAGAATTTTCTTTGTCTGCTGATGTTGTTTTACTTTCATTTAAATAAAATAAAAATGCGTCTATTTTCATTAAAAATTAATGAAAATGGATGGGAGATGAGATGGTTTTTAAAAAATTTAAATTTCTTATCATGTATATAAATTAAAAAGACCCTTTATAAAAATACCACACTTCATAAAAATAAGAATTTATTATAAAATTTCCGGAAGTTTTGGACTTGCCAAGAAAATTATATATACAGATTTTTTTTTTTGGTATATTTGAATTATGTAAGGAAAATATTATCCATTTTATGAAATCATTTTTGAATAATTTTTTTTTAACACTATTTTCTAAGATAATTTCAAGTGTGTAGAACGAACCACTTGAGATTAATATTTTTTTCGAAGAAGTATTAAAGATTTTCTCACATTTTTTAAGTGGTAAAATTTGAAAAGAGCAAATAAATTTTTTTTTAAAAATTATTTAAATTTGATTTATTATTTTTGACATTATGGATTAAATATATATAATATTGATTGTAATGGGCTCAAATATTTCTTAAAATTGTTTATATTTCTGTTATATAATTTATGGGCCCTTGTTAGCTTGCAAGTAAATAAACAATTTTAATGAATTTTTGTAAATTTCATAGTGAATTATACTATATAAAATTTTACTTAATAAAATTGTATTACCCTCTAATTAGGTACACTAACATTTTAGTAAAATCATTTTTTTTTAAATTATGATTCAATCATTTTCTGGTTCATTAATTTTGTATTAATTTTATTTTAAACCATAAATTTATTATTAAAATGATGAATAATTAAATTGATATTAATTAAATTTTCGTATAAATTTTAATTATTTATTTGATTTTGTCTCTTGATAACAATTTTTTTTTTACCACAATTAATTTTTAAAATATAAATATCATTTTTATTTTGTCCATTTTAAATTAATATAACTATTAATTATATTTTTTTTTTAAATTCAATTGACTCTTTTTTTTTTTGGTTATCTCTGTCTGTAATTTAAATGATAAATTATTTATGGTGGATTTATCAATAATTTTATATTATTTCAATGAATTTAAATAGTAAATGGAGTATGATTGAATTAAATCAAAACAGATGGCAATCAAGGATATAAAAAAAGGGATTTTTTTTTATAATAATTATACGAACTTTAATAGTGGGTGTAGAAAGTAGAAAGTAGATAGTGGGGTGTATTAATTAATACTAAGTTAATTTGAATCCTATTTATTTTAAAATTACTTTTTGCAGACAATTTGTCATTAATTAACTAGAAATGTTTTATGTAAAATTAAACTTTTTGCATATTTCAAATTATCATTAACTGATCAATAAATGTCATTCTACTATAATGACAATCATCTACTTACTTAAGTACTACTACTGATTCAATTGAAGTAATTGCCTTAAATATAATTTTAATCCCTTTAAATTTACATAGTTCAGTAAATATTTATTTTGATTATTATTATTATACCATGAACTTAAATAAAATCAAATTTATGCCATATTTATATACCTTAAAGCTATTTATGAACTTATCTATGTTTATTTTCATCGTTCAATTACATCTTTATATAAAATTATAATATCGATACCTTCCCGGAAGAATGTGTTAAGCGACACAATCATTTTCAAAATATCTTTTTATCATAATCTGTATAATTTGGACTAAGCCCCGCATTTTGATCTAATTTATAATGTTCTATCCCAACTATAAAAAAGGATATGTGCAAAATAATTATATGTATTATGCGACATATGGATCTGTAATATTATTCTATCGCCTGAGATTTTGTATCAACCGACAAAAATATTAAATAAAGCGCCATCATCCTGTAAAATTAATATATTATGCAACAAAAAATTCAAAGAAAATATTGTAAATTAAGCTTAGTTTAACCGAAATTATCGGTTAGAACATTATTACACAGTACATAAAAAAACAGCCAGTTGTGAAGTATTTTTCGTTTCCTGAAAATTGTCAAAAATGTCGCTTAATACATTCTTCCGGGAAGGTATTGATATATATATTTCAGTTTTTGTCAGAGATATATAATCAAACATTTTTGTTTAATATTTACTTTCCTTTATATATATTTTATAATCTTATCCCATCTTATCAAAATTGGATTGTCTCTGTATTTGTAAATCTCGAAATATAAATACGGAAATTTCTATTATAATATTTCGTATAGATATAAAATTTATCTTTTTAATAAATATGATAAAGAAAATTATCAGTTGTCGTTTTTTGCATTAAAATTTCAATGAATTTTTTGTAAGGTCGCATATTTTAATGATAGATTTTTTTTTGTAACTAGAAAGAATCACACAACAAAATATTTACTAAATGATAAGAAAATACAAAAAAATGAAAAACTATATATTTAATTATTAATCAAATACTAAAATAAACTTTATCATATAATTTTGAAAATGATATCAGTTTTGAAAATGATATTATTTTTCGTGATAAAAAATATATAATAATATGAAAAAAAAAATTTTCCTAATTCTTTATTATTATTATTATTATTATTATATTTTTTATTTATCGCAAATAATTAAAACAAATTTATGGTGTTATTAAACAAAATTTTATACGCTCTTATTCGATAATATATTAATTTTTTTTTCTTTTAATATACTTTAAAACTATTTAGAAATATAATTCATCAGATTTTAATTAAATGTTATACAAAGTAGACGTATTTTTTTTTATTTGTTAAAATAAAAATTTAAAATAAATAATAATATAGTATATAAAAATAGTTCATACAATATATTTAAGTAGTTTTTGCTTAAATTTATTTAAACTTAAAATATTAAAATAGACAAAAAAATATGGAAAAAATATTTAAATTTAAAAAAGATAAACAAAAATCGGAAATTTTATCAATTTTACCAAATGAAACAACAACAATTAATAAAAATGGTAAAAAATTAGTATTGGATAATTCAAGATGGGAGGCAAGTACATAAAAAATATTAATTAATATTTAATTAATATCAATAAAATTATAAAATAAATATTATTTGAAGTAAAATTTTCATAATTAATTGAACAAAGAACAAAAAATGATTCAAATTCAAATAATCGCAAAAATATTTTATCAAAATTAAAATGAAATTGATATAATTTTATGATAGTGTAGCTCAATATGAACTACTTAAGCTACAATATTTTTTTTTATTGAATGATTTCGAAGTTCTATTTAGTTAAAAACAAAGTATACTTCAGAACAAAAAAATATTGGATTGAAATTGGAGGTGCTGAGACACAATTTGATTACAATTTGCTGACAATCTTTAGAAATAATTTGATTTTTCTCTTTTCACACAATATTTACAAAAAAAATTTTGTTATATAAATATATTTTGTTATTTTAATATAATATTTTATTATTGATAAGAGATAATTTTGAAATATATATTTAATTAATTTATAGTTTTAGATAATTTTTATATCATTTGACTTCAAATATTGTTTAATAAGTAAAGAAAATATACTAATTATTTAAAATATTATTTTTTTTTTTAATTTAATTTCATAGAGGAGATTACACAAGGAACTTATGTCATTAATAAAAGAACCACCTCCAGGCGTTAAAGTTGATACAGATAGTATTAGTCAAAATCTTTCACAGTAAGTAATTTAAAAAAAATAATAGAAATTTTAGAATATATATTAACCTATTTTTCTCTTTTAGATGGAAAATAGACATGGACGGAGTTGATGGTACACTCTATGAAGGTGAACATTTTCAATTGTTATTTAAATTTAATAACAAATATCCTTTTGATTCACCAGAGGTAAATTAAGCATTTTTTTTTTGTTTTTTTTTTTTCAAATATTAATTTTAATTTAATATTTATTATTTAAATTTTAGGTAACATTTATTGGAACAAATATTCCAATACATCCTCATGTATATTCAAATGGCCACATATGTTTATCAATATTGACTGAAGATTGGTCACCAGCGTTATCGGTACAATCTGTATGCTTGAGTATAGCATCTATGTTGAGTAGTTGTCGAGAAAAGAAACGACCACCAGATAATACATTATATGTTAAAACATGCAATAAAAATCCTAAAAAAACAAAATGGTGGTATCATGGTAAAAAATTTATGATAATTTTATGTAATTTATTATAATAATAATAAGAAAATATGTTGTTCTTTTCCGTAAACTATTTCAATTTGTTGTGTAAAGAATATTTTAATTTGTTTGGTTAAATCATTTGTGTCATGCTTAGTACAAATTTTGCTATACTGAATACTAAAATTTGTCTCATGCCAAATACTTAATTCTATCATTCCCACTCAATTTTCCGCTCAAAGTCAACAAGATTTTCGAACTTATTATAAATTTTACCTTTGCCTATAGTTTTCACTCGCGACTTATGAGATTTTTGCCTGTGGCTAACTTAGTCGCGGCTCATAAGACGCGAGTGAAAACCAGGCATAAGTTTACTATAAAATATAAATTTTTTTCAATATTTTTTATTTTTTATAATTCAATTTCTCTTTTTAGATGATTCTGTATAATATCTAAAAAAAATACCCTCAGTATCGTAAAAAAAAACAAAAATAAATTATATTGGATTGTGTCAGAACAACAAAAATCGTGCCTAAATTTGGTTTCTGTTTGGCGATCGATTTGAAAAATATAAATAATAATAAAAAAAAATATATTTGTTAATTATAAAAAATAAATTAAAAAAAAAACTTAAATATTTGTATAAAAAAAATAAAAAATAAATAAAATATTTTGAAAATGAAACAAAAAAAAAATATCAACAAAAATTATATAAAAAAAAAAACAATTTTTTTTAAATATAATTGCTCTTATGTGTGATAATCACAAAAAAAAATGTTGATTCAAAAAAAATAAATTAAATAAATAATAAAATTATATTTTCTGTCTATCTACGAAATGCAAAAAAAAAAAAAATCAATGACTACAAATAATCACATTTAAAAACAAAATATCTAAAAAATTTATTTTTTAGATATTTAAATTAATAAATTAAAAAATTGCATTCACATCATAATAAAAAAAATTGGGCTTAAAAACATTCCAACATAAAAACAATAATAATTAAATAAATTAACGAGATAAAATATAATAATAAATCTTTCTATTTATTATTATATAAAATTTTCATTTTACAAATTTTTCGTTTTTTGTTTTTATTAGATTTATAAATTTTTAAATATTTTAAATAAAAAATTTTTATTGACAAAAAAAAAATAAACCATAATTTTTGCAAATTAAATTTTTTTTTTAATTAGATTTATTTATTTTTTTTACGATCTCCAAAAAAAATAATATAATAATTTTTTTGTATTTCTTTCTTCTGTTTTTGGTGTAAAATCATTCGAAAATATTCATTAAATATTTTTAATTTTAGTCGTCCACAAACAAAAATAAATTGATTTTTTTTAATTAATAATATTTCATGTAAAAATTAAATTTAAGATTTATAAAATGGGAAAAATTACATTAAAAAAAAAAAAAATTTAGTGTAATTTTTTGCATAGCGAATAAAATGTTGGAAATAATTTTTTTTTTTTTTTTTTGGTAAAGAATTCTATTGATAAAATTATACAAAAATATTAAAAAAATAAAAATGGCTTAGTTTTTATTTCTCTATATAAAAAGAAAAATATTTAAGAATATTTAATTTAATTTATAAGTAGGATTGTTACTGCATAGAATTAAATAAATAATATTTTTAATTTAAATATTTTTTTTTTGTTTTTTGGTTTTTAAATTGTGTTGGGGAAAAATTATTTGGAATTATATTAAATTTTCGAATAATTAGTTTTTATTTACGGTAAGGACATGATCTAATAATACAAGGGTCCGCTCGATAAAATTTGATACTCGCCATTTTCTTCTTAACGCCGTATATTTGCTTTGGAAGAAGTTTTAAAGATATTTTAGTTGAAAATTAATTAATTAAGAATAATGAAAATTAATTTATCTTACTCGTATATGTGGTATTTTTCGATATTTAATTATTGTGCATAATTTAGTGATTAATATTCTTCAATTACAATTTATATAATTTTTATTAATTAATTTAATTTCCATTAAATTTTTTATTTTAGTTAAGTTTTGAGCTAAAAATTAGTCATTTTTTTTTTTGAGTATATAAGTACACTCAAATTTTCGTTCGAGAATAGTGAGTTTTAATTTTCGAAAATTAAATAAGCATTTGTATACTTTGAAAAAAATGTATGCATATACTTCGGGAATTGTTCTACATGTATGTCAGAATATTTTTTTAGAACAATAATTTTCTATAATTATTTAATTTCAGTGCCAATTACTTGAAAAATTCTTGAGAAAATTTACAAGATAAATTAAATAACAAATAACAGAAATTGTATTACTATTAATTATTACTATTATTGTATTACTAATACATTTTATTATAGTAATCTGATTGAGTCTATACTAATTTCGAATTTTCGAAATTAATTAACTAAAATAATTTCATTGATAGTAAAATTATTTTTAGTTGGTTTTTTTTCACCATATAAAAATTGATAATAAAAATATTTTCAAATTGCATACCAACAGGCGTAATAAAATCTGGGCTTTATTATATTCAAATAATATGGCAATGGTACAACAACGAAATTAATCTATTTGAAATCCAGCTAAAATATAATTACAAATATTACGAACAAAATTTCAGTAAATGTCCTTTAAAAGTAATTTACTGATAAAATATTCGTGATACTTTAATTATTTCTCGTTTTTAGGGTATATGGACGAAATTATTAATGTAAGTCTTATATAATGCAATTTCTCTGTACAAATCTTCCTACATTCCACAAATTCTTAATATGGAAATCGTAACTCGAAATATCTGATCTATTTTTCTTCATTATTTATTACCATAAACACTTTAAAATTTATATTTTTAGCTACAACAGAAAAAATAAAAATCAAAATCAAAGAAGTTTTGTGTTTATTTTTAGACACTCTTGTGATTATCAGTCATTTAAACGTAAATATTGAAACATTGACGATCTTTACCAACTAAAACTGACAGTCTCAAATATTAAAGTTTTTTTTTTTTTATTAATTAACGATTGTGATTTTAATTATGTTAATAAAATTCTTTAGAATTCGTCATTCAACAATAATAAAAATCATTTTAATATCATCATTATTATCAATATTATGTTATTTATTTATACTAATGTATGATACAATTTTATCATCAAATAATTATCAAAGACTAAGAGACGAAATAAATATTGATTTTGATTTACCAAATGATATAAATGGAAAATCAATTACAAATCAAACTAATTTTAATAATGAATTACGTAATGATTTACTTAATGCATTCAAATCAAATGATAAATCAAAATTAAATCGAAAATATTATAGAAAACTAAAACGAAAAATATTAAAATATCCATTAATATATAATTTACATTTTAATAATATATATTGGCAAATATTACATACATCAAATGGTATATTTTATTTATTTAATGCATATTATGATAATCGTAAATTATTAAATTATGGTCCATTAATACGTATATTAGTAACAGTTGATCGTATGTATCCAACAGTTAATACATATTGCCAAATATGGTATGATAAAGAATCTGAACCAATTATTGTTAAAACATTACCATATTTTTATATATGGAATAAAGATTGGAATTGGAATAATGGTAATTTAATGGATATATATCAAACATATTTAATAACATGTGAAATACCAAAATTAAAAAAATGGAATAATATTATACCAATATCAGTATCATTAGTACAAGATGAATTTTCAATAGCTGTTAATAATTTACCAATAATATATAATAAACCAATTAATAATAATAAGAAAAATATTGCAATATGTGTTAAAGGTTTAAATTATTTACATAATGATATATCAATAAAATTAATTGAATGGATTGAATTATTAATAAATATATTAAATATTGATAAAATTTATTTTTATCAATATTTTATACATTCAAATATAACAAAAGTATTAAATTATTATGAAAAATTAAATAAAATTAATATTATAAAAATCAGTTTACCAGGTTTACAACCAAATTTACCCGAACTATTTCATTTATATATGAAATATAATATAAAATCAAAAATAAAACAAGAAGTTATTGCATATAATGATTGTTTTTATAAAAATATGTATTTATATAAATTTATATTATTATTAGATATAAATGAAATTATAATACCAATTGAAAATTTAACATATATAGAATTAATTGATAAATTTATAATATCAAATAATAATAATAATAATAATGATATATTAACAAATTATTCACATTTTATATTTAATAATTTTCAATTTCTTGATGATAAGAAACAAAATAATAATTTTATTGATGATAGAATACCAGAATTTATGTATATGCTGCAACATGTTAATAAAATTGATAATTATTCAAATAATATTAATAATTCAAGATGCATTTTTAATACAGAAAATGTAATAACATTACAACATCATTTACCAATTTCATGTTTTCGTAATAAATGTAATTCAATTCAAATTAATTCAAATTTAGCACAATTACAACAATATATTGATATATGTAATAATAATGAAAATAATGGAAATAATAATAATATCACATGTGATGATAATATTGAAAATAAAACTATTATAGAAGATACATTAATATGGAAATATAAAGATGAATTAATTCGTCGAACAAATCGTACAATGAGAATAATATTTCAAACGTAAGGTAAAAAAAAAAAATGTTGATATTAATAGGGAAAAATATCATATATATAAAATTTTGTATAAATAAGAAATACTTCAAATATATATATATATGATTAAACATGTCTGGTGATTAAGGAGAAATCATATATCAATTTAATTATTTGAAATTGATATCGTTGGAATTGGAATTTTGATATATACCTACATGAAAACAGTACACAATATATAAATCGTTATTCAATTTTTATCAATTTTATGAGTTTCAAATTTATAAAGAATATTTAATTAATATTAAGAATTTTTATGTTTATTATAAATAAAAATAATTTTTATATAATAATAATATTTATTTAATTTTTAATATTACTTTTAAAAAAGCTAAAATTGATAATAGTTAACAGGTAAATAACAGTTGAGTGATTTAACAGTCCAATTGACCGATAATTTAAATAGTAAGTTAACAGTTTTCTCTATAATATAGAAATTTCAGATATTTTAGTAAACTATAGTCTTTTCCAACATCAAAATTTTGTCTTCCATTTAGGAAAAAAACAGCAATTAGAGGTGTAAAAAAGTGAATTTGATCTGAAAATTGAATAATAAATAATTTTATATAAAATTTCAGACTATTTTTAATCTATAGTCTGAAATTTCTTTAGAGTCTCGAAATTCAAATAAACCAAATATCTGGTAATTCCCAAAATATAATCTGTAATAATCATCAGCTGTTTCTATGGTATATTTAAAGAGAAAATTCATAAAATTATGATTAGTTCTGCTTGTTCTTTCTATGATGAAGTGTGAACTATAGAATAGAGAAATTCTTTAAAATAGATCTATAAATATTTTTACTCTGTTTATCTTTTAATGCTCATGTGCATAACATATTTTTTATTCCACAATCTCCGCATACACAAAATAATACCAATATCATTTTAGTTTTCCAGTAATTTATATTTACTTTCCAGAAATTCAGATTTAATTTAGTGTAGAATTGAATCCCATACTGTTCAGTTCGATATTATAAATTTAAATTTAATTTAATTTACGCGGGATTATGCTTATATTCATTATATTAAAAATATAGTACAAGGGATAATTAATTATAGATATACTTGGGACCATCAATGTCTAGAAGTATGCAAAAAAAAATATTTAAAATTAATATATAAATAGCTTTTTATGGGTTTTTCAAGTCAAATTTTGTATAAATTCTGTCTATTTTAATTATTTTTTATGTACTTTTTCTTACAAATCAAGGTTCTAAGATCACCAAAGGACGAAATTTATTGAGGCTTTGTAAATGAAAATTAATGGACATTTGAATTCTTCGTATATTTTAATTAAATTACAATAAATTTTTAACATTTTTCTTGTCTTCAAATGTAAAATAAAAATATCCCTTATGTATATCCTTTTTTTAAAAAATTATGTGTTAGAATATATTATTTTTATAACATTTTATATACTTTATGTAAGAATATACTTTTCTACTTTTAGCCTTAGGGACAAATAAAACATTATAAAAATATAAATCGAAAAAATACAATAAAAATAAATCTTTTGACACAAAATTTTGTATCCTATCTGACATTAAAAAAGGAGTTATATTAAATTGCGAACGGCCTTATATATAATTTATTTATACATATAATGAATTGTCATTAAATTTCTATTTATAATTTTTGTTCCCTCTGTAAAAAGTTCTTTATTTATGGCTAGAGTGGATACTAATTATTGAACTTTAATATTGTTTTCTAATAATTTAAATTATAATTTGATTTATACTGTGCTTAATGGACCAACAGTCAAATTAGATTTATATTAGAGACCATCTCCTCTGTCTAATCATGTACGTAAATATTCAACTATACAAGTTTTTTGGATTGTAATTCATTTTGGGTGGATATTTTAACGACTATACTGAAGAAACTATTAATTTGCTACATGGAACGAAGTGTTACAGCCATGAAAATATCATTGTTAATTAATATTCATAAAAATTTGTGTCCTTGATTACGATATACCTATAAAATCGCTATATAGTGATTGGATGGATAATTGTTGGTGCTTTTCTCACTTGTTTTTTATTAGAAAATAATAGAATGCATTGTACTATAATTCGGAAATGATTTATCTACCACACTGTGATAGGCATAGAGGAAAATCTTGCCGATAAAGCATATAAATCATATGTACTATATACTACTGCATCAGAAATTATTGGAATAAATTATTTTTTTGTTTCGAATAAAATTTTACGGACATAATTTCATTTTTGGATTGATTAAAATATTTCTATATCAGTAAATTTATAAAAGGAATGATACTCAAATGTAATGAAAAATTTTAAGTCTAATTGTATCTGTACATATTTAGTACATCTAAATGTACGCTACCATATCTGACGTAAATTTCATCATTGACTGTGGTCACAACAATTGATGGAAAATTAATGAGTTAATTCTATAACCTTATAATTTCACCTATAATATGAAATTTTCCATCTATTTTCATTAAATTTATATTTAAATTTTCATTCAAATTTGAAGGATTTCTTATATTTGAAAAGCAATTGAAGTGCCTCTAAAAATCATTCATTTCTTATATTAAATGAAAATCTATTGATTATATTTTTTAAAGTAAATAACAAAGATTTTTTATGTTCTCATTTTTATATATAAAAATGAAAAAATTCTTCATTATCATTTTTCACTTTTAATTCAGTCTTGTATAGAAGGCACGTGTCTTATATAACTGCTAGGTATAAGGCACGTGATTGTAAATTTACCATCTGTCTAAACATTCTTTCTTATTTAAAAAAAAAAAAAAAACAATAAAAGATAAAAGAGAAAAATTAAAGATTATTTGAATCATTAAAATAGTGTTTCATTAAAACGCAATCAAGGTAATCGAAAGTAGATGGTAAATTGTGTAATTTACTATTTGATATAGACCACAAAGCAATTATGGTCTTCAATCGGAGTATAATAGAATATAGATCACTAAAATTTGATGTACATCCTTGGTACTCAATATCATATTGGTACAATTCAAATGGAACAGAATTTGGTATAATTCAAATGGAACAGAATTAATTTTGGTATATCCACAAAAAACATTGAAAATTTTTATAATCTTTCAAAATTTTTGTTTTAAATTTTCTTTATTGTTCAATTTTTAAGAAGTTCAATATTTTTTTTTTTCAATTTTTAAGAAGTACAAATAGATCCTTTTTAAAGGATACTTTTAACATTGTAAGATAATTTTTAATTGTATATAAACTTTTTTTTTTTGGTATTTTGATATTATTATTCTGTCCAACTATCAAAAACTTTTTTTTTTACTAAATTTTCAATTTCATTACAAATTTTTATCATTTTTTAAATCTTTTTAGATTACGCATTATTTGCCATTAATTTCCCAAACAACAAAAATGATGAAAAGAAAGAAACTTTTCGCTTGATTCAATTAAAATAAACATAGACACCATCACCCAGCAAAAAAATTAAAAAAAAAAGAAAATCTTTCTTTTAGTTTCTTATTTAATTTTTATTATTGATCAAATTAATTAACGAGTAATAGAAAATTTGGTTTAGAAATTTTTCTTTGTTTATTAAATTAACTAAAAATGAAACTTGATGATGGAAAAATTCTGATTTTTGTTTCATTAGAAAACTTTTTTTTAATATGATGAACGGAAATATAATATAATAATGACGCAAAGTTTCAGATTTTTTTTGTTTTTTTTTTTTGTAATATTTCTTAAGAAATATATTATATAACTTTTCTTATCCATAATTGTGAATCACATAAAATGGAATTTATATAGTGGATCACAAAGAAAAAAAAAATTGTCAAAAAGTTAATTGAAGAAAAACAGAACAAAAAGACAAAACTTTTATTGATAAAATTAATATTAAAGAAAAAGTTTTATTAATATAATAAAAATTAGAAGAAAAAATATCAAAATTTTAAGATTTTTATTTTACATTCTAATCTTTGATCAATACCAAAAATTTTGGGTAATTAATTAGGAGTTAATTAAAACAAGGACAAATTTTTTTGGTATGTTTGAAATTTAGATCGAAATCAAATCACAAATATCGATCTAATTTTATGTGGTTGTAATGAGGGACTTGTGTTATCTACCCACTACTACACAATAAAATATAATTGTATATCGACATAAAGATGCTTAGAGCAATTATCGATATCAAAGAATCATCTTTCTACCTACACAAAGGTATATACAATATATTTAAAATTGTGCAAATTTAGATTTCATATCCATATTTCTTTTAGGAATGAAATCAATCGGAAATCAATTATACTTGAACATGGTATAATATCACAAGGATATCCTCTAGGCTAGGATACAAAATTCAAAATTCAAGTAATAAATTAAATGTAATTAATGTAATTGAATGTAATTAAATAAAAATTTATATTTAAATCATTTTTAATTATCTAATTTATTCTAGGTTTTGTATCAAAGATTATTACAATGAAGGCAAACGCATCAGATCATTACAACAGGAATAGAGAGATCATAAAACTCATAGAGCCTTCGTTCTGTACCTATTTTTGTCACTAAGATAAAAGGTATGAACATTTAAAAATTTGTTTGAACTAAGATTTAATATCGATATTTCTTTCAGGAATGGAAACGATCAGAAATTTATTGAACGACAACACTTTATGATATAAAATTCAATATACTGGAAAATCACCATTCCTATATAGGATTTTGCCACTTTGGAATGTAGTAAATTGTAAATGGAATTAAATAATATTAATTTATTAATTTGAATTTGAAATTGACTTAAATACAGTCGTATTTGCCGTCCTAAGATACGACTACGAAAATTTTGTATATCATGATTTTGTATCACGAGAGTCGTATCAATACGAAATTAGTTATATTAATACGAAACAGCCACAAAATCCATGATCTAGTAATATTACTAGATCATGCACAAAATCTAGTATTCTTGGAGGCGTACGACATGAATTTATTTGCCAAAAAAATATAATTTTGTTTAATAATTTTTCTTTATTAATCAGTAAAGGATATAAATTACTCTTGAATAATTTTTCGTATATAGTTTATTAAAGGATAATTTAACTTTAAAATTCATTTCTCTTCAATTGAAATATTAAATATTTAAAATTTTATATTTACTCGTATTTATTAAAAGCAAATAGCATATAAAATTTATGAAATTTATTTATTTACATATTTAAAAAAAAAAAACAAATAATAAATATAACTTTATTTATTTAAATACTATTATAAAAGTTTTTCTATATAATAGTTTTATTATTTTTTTGTGAGTGCGGAATATTTAAAAGTTTTATTGTTCCCTTAAGGCATAAAATATGCAATTTAAATAAAACAACATAAAAAATATAAAAAAAGTTTTCTTTTTCATTTTTTTTTAACTCAAAAATTTTATTTTATTTTTACATAAAACATAAATTTATAATATAATTTTTTTTGTTTGCTATGGGGGGTGAACAAATGCAACTTATGCAACAATGCAACGATGTGATAAAAGAATAATACTTAAATTCTTTTTTTTTTGTTGAATAAAATAATATGTATAAGATTTATTTATGATTTGTTTAAGAGTGTGATATTTTTATTTAACATGATTTTGATTTTATATAAATTTTGTTATGAATTTCCCAGAGGATAAATAAGAAATTTTGTTGTAAAAGGATTGAAAATATTATTTATATTAAAATAATTGGATATAAGATTTCAATTTAGACAAAATTTGAATTACATATAAGTAGATCACGAAAGCGGACATCGTCGAACCGATCCTTATTAGTAAACCGTGATATATAGGAATGCATTCTATGTTGACGTTGAATATATTCTGTATATATTTTTAATGCATTCTGTGCTAGCTGGGCACAAATGTTTAGTAGTAATTATATTTCTACTATTTATGATATAAATTATAATTTATAATAATATATTTAATTGATTTTCAACAATGTTCACTACTTTGAGTTGATATTGTGCCCATCAGACTTTGCCTTTACTTCTGTATTTTTACCTAGTCATAGTAATCTCAATATTTTCTCCAGATTATATATAAATTATCAAATAACAAATAATTAATATTATATAAATAATATTAATAATTAATATTACAACTAAATTTATATTGAAATTGATGTACAAAGTTGGCTTCTAGCCATAACATTCATAGAAATTTTTAAAATTTCAATTTCAATATAAAATTCAAACATTTTGCTTCACGACTAAGGATCAACAGATAATATCAATGTCATTTTTGATATATGTATCATCATTTATTTTACCTGATATTCTGTGGTTTTTGAACATTATCGTTAATGTCAAATAATCGCAGTACAGTACTGCAATGTTTTTCTTCGTTTTTATTGTAGTTTAATCAACGAAAGAGCAACCAGTCGACAGAAGGAGCATTGGTTAAGCTAAATTTGTCGATTTTTCACCGTCTCGATAGGCAAAAATCCAGTAAAAAGAATTAATACATTGCTTCTGCTCCTATCATAGTACTGCGATCATTTGACATTAATGAAACCGCACAACTCTAGTAAATAGAAAATCATTTATCATTGCTATTTATACTAAAATTAAATTAATAGAATATTTAATTCTCTCTTTTTTTTGGTTGAGATAAATGTTCCTTAAATTTTTTTTCGAAAAATATTAATTAAAAGTTTTTCGTTAATCTTTAAAAAAAATACTACTACTTCGTTTAGTGGTTGGATTTGATATTAATTATTTAAGTATTTAGATTTTTTTTTCAGTTTTTTTTTTGTTTTGATTAAATTTACCAAGAAAAAAATACAAATTAAATTTTTCCATTTCAATAAATTAATGACGATAGAAAATTTTCCCGATATAATATTAATTTATTTATTTAATTTCAGCAATGTAGCATGATAATTTTTTTTCCATACACATTTGTAATTTTTTTATAATTTTCTTTTTACATTTACATTCAATTTAATTTTTCTAATGTATCTGCAGTGGTTTTTAAAATTTTTTTATATTTATCAAAAAAAAAAAAATTTAACATTAAGGAAGGAACTTTTCCTTATACAACGTTTGTTTTTTTTACTTATGTAAATGATAGGCTGAATCTTTTTTTTTCTACATTGTTGTGTTTGGATAAACTTTTTTTTCTATTCGATAAAAGCTTTTCTTCTTCAAAAATTTTTTTTTATCGTAAAATATGCGTTAAAAAAATCATTTATCAAGTTTTCTATTTTATTTTATTTTATTTTTTTTTGTAAATTATCCAAAAAGAAAATGCGAAAACATTTTTTCTTTCTTTTGTGGTGGAGAAACAACAAGAAAATAAGTGGCTTAATTTTTCAAAGATGTCTAATAGAAAATTGTTTGGTTTTTTCTAACATTAAAATAAGAGAAATGATTTTTTATATTTTATTATAATGGAAATAAATAATTTTTCAATATATGTATATATATTTTTTTTTGAATTTTTAGTATTTTCCTTAATTTTCAATTTGAAATTTAATTAATTTTGTTAAAATTTAATATAAAATATTAAGAAAATTCATTTTTACAATATGAAATTGTTCTTTCAGATCAAAATTACTTTCATAAACTCCTAAATATATGCAAAGAAGATATATACCATGTTGCAATTGGAATAAAAATTTTGTCTGTTAACATTTTTGTAAAAGATATTCAACAGATATGGAAAAATGTAAATTTTCATTCATTAGTAAATAAATTGAAAAATATGATTTTGATTTATGAAAACTTTAATTATTATTAAATTTGATTAAATATTAAATTGGTTTATAATTTTGGTAGTTAGTTTGGTAATCAAATAGTGGATAGTGGACGAAATAAAAAATAAAAATTATTACCATTTAGTTTAATTCCTTTCTTAATTCAATATTTACCCATATTTTATGTCAAATTTGAAATTTGATATCAAATTATTTTGAATTGTGTCACGTCTTCTAGAGTGGATAATAAATTTTTGGAAATACAAATATGTGATTATCGAATTCCTGTCATTACAATCAGGATTTTCAAAAAAAAAACTTTCTTAAAACTTTCTTAAAACTAAATCAATGAAACATATGATGAACATTAACATTTTTTGTTTTGCTCCTAAAAATCCCGAAAACTTTATTTCAAAAAGAAATTTATGGGTTTCAAAAAAAAAAAATGAAAATTGTAAAACCAAAAAAAAAATGTCCTTCGAATCAGCAATAATAAAACTTTGTGAAAAAAAATTTCTGAAAAACAATAATTTTCTTTTCTTTTTTATTTGGGTAATAAAATAAAATGTTTCAAGTTTAGAAGCTTTCGATTATGCTTAGTTAAATTCATCAAACAATTTTCTTATAAAAAGAAAATATATTTATTTAATTTTATTGATGACACAAGAAAAATATAAAACAAAAAATAAGTGGAATATAATTGAATTTTAATATTTCGTCTTCTAATTTTTACTTATTTTCTCAATCGATAGGTCAACAACCAACAACTGTAGAACTTCTTCGAGTTGTAAAATTATTTTAATATCAATTAATTATTGTCCTTAGATATCTCACAATGATAGGAGCAGAAGCTTTCACTGGTACATCAAACTTTCATCTTATCTGATTACCAGAAGTTGAAAACTAATTCTAAATTTTAATATACAAAAGTCCTAATTAATAAGTTGTAATTTCCATCCTTTTCTTTGCAAAGTGCTCCTTTTTTACCAACCTGGATTGGGTTTTTTTTTGTAATATTTCTCTGTACTCCATTTTGGTAAATAAAAATTTATATGCAAATTGCTGAAAATTCTTATTAGTTACAATACAAGAAAAAATTTACATAATTTATTAAATTTTTTCCAAAATGAATTTTACTTTTCTGGAACACAAATTAATAAAAATGTAGGACACACAAAAAAAAATTATTACTATATTGTCCCCCCCCTGGGATATTTCCATATTTTGATTTTCTTAAGTCGCCTGTCGGAATTTTTTATTTATCTAGAAAATTTTATAATAGAAATTTTTTTTTTTATTTTATAAAATTTAAATTTAAAGGAAAAAAAATAGAACCGAAATTGTATTTTCTTTTTATTATTAATTTCGATCCTAAATTTATATACCAAAAAAAACTTCAAATAAAGATTTATATTTTAAGTCTTTATTTTTCATAATATCCGGGGAACATTATGGAAATTTTTATTTGTTGCTCCTGAATTTGTGATTAGTATTACGGAAAGTAATATAGGAAAGAGAATGAATGGTTGAATTGTTTTTCTTGTAACGAAAATTTCTACAGAAATCTTTGTTTAGCTTTTGGGCGTTAAAAGCAAGTGAAATTTTTTGAATATTTATTTTCTAATTAATTACAATTTCACAAATGTTTTTAATTATTTTTTTTTAACATAAATTTTAATTGCACACATTTTTAGAATAAATTAATTTCCAAGTTAAAATTTTAAATTGAAAATGATGACAATATTTAAATTATAATAATAAATTTCTTCTGTTAAAAAAGCTTGATATAATTTAAGGCACCTAAAATTATGTTAGCAAATTTGAATATTAAATTATTTTTTTTAAAGAAACTCACTCCATCAATAATATTTTTGTATATATACTTAGAATAATATTCAAAAGTGTGAAAATTGTAAATCCTTTTTCTTGGTTTTTCTAATCCGGAACGAAAAATTAATATTTTTTTTTGAACCTACAAAAAGGATTAATAACAATTTTCCTATCCAAAACATGAAAAAAGTTATTATACTACAAAACTTATACAAAAGAGAAAAACAAAATTTTCAAATTTTATTTTATTTTATTTTTTATTTGAATTTATTTCGTTTTAATAATTTTGGTACTTTTTTATAAATAATTTTAGAAATAGATTGACCAGTTGGAATTGGTATACTTCTTAATGCTGTCCATAATAATAAAACACGTACTGGATCATTTAAAATTTTTGGAAAATTTAATATGCTGCAATATAAATTTTCTTGATTATTATCATTATTTGTTAAACTTATTGATTTATCATCATTATCATTTATATTTAATAATGAATTTAATTCTGTATTTAAATATTTCTTATTAACAATAACATGAAATGGTATTAATATTTGACATATTTGTATAAGAATTTTTTTCTTAATTCTTGAATTATTATATTTACGTTTATCAATTTGAAATTTTAATGTTGAATAAATTTTAGTTATTAAAATTATTGATTTTAACATTATTTTTCAATTATAGGTAACAAAAAAAAAATGGTGATAAAATATTTACGTACAATTTTAAATATACAAAAATATATTTAATAATAAATAAATAAATTAATTTATATTAATAATTAATTTTAAATTCTGGGTTTACCTAGTTTTGAATTTTTTTTTTGTAATTATTTCAAAATTATATATAATTTTTTTGAAAATTGAGTAAAGTTTTTTTTTTTTAATAAAAATATTAAATTAGTATTTTTATTATACTGGGAAATGCCAAATGGGTAATTTTTCTTCCTCAATTCTTCTTAGATAATTCAATTTAAAACCACTTTAGACTTTGGAGAAGGATTTTTATAAGTTACGATAAAATAATACCTAAAAATTATATAATTTCTTGTTTGCAGGATAGAAATTATATTTTTAATATTGAAATTAAATAATCCCTTTTATAATATACATATAGCCTAGAATCTAAAATATTTACCTAAAGTTGAAGTAAATTATGAGTAGGACTAAATTTAATATTGATTGAATTAATTTCAATATTTATTAATTTCCAAGGATAAAACTATATTCTAAAATAACTCATAATGATAAATATTTCATAATTCAATTATAGTTATAAAATTAAAAACCTTCTTGCCCAATATTTGATTAATTAAATAATTTTTCAACCCTAAAAAACTATATTTTAAATTAAGAAATTACCCAAAAAAAACATTTTTAATAATTTAAACTCAAAAATTACTCCAAAATCCACTTATTCCACTTAAAATATTTACTCATACCAAAAATACTCTATATACTCTAAATACTCAATATCGACCAATCACATCACAATAACAACAAAGGAGAAAAAACAAAAGACCATTTTATAAATTTGAATAGGCAAGCAAGGCAGTCAGTCAGACTCAGAGTCAGAGACTTTTTGGATTGCACAGAGCAGACGTGTTTGCGCACGCAGTAAGTAAATTAATTTAATTATTTTTTTTTGTGTGTGTATTGTTAAAAAAAAAATTACAAAGAATATTTATTCTTTTGTATTTTTTTTTTTTTTTTGTAATTTTCTTTTCAAAATGGCAGTTTTTTCTATGGATTTTTTTTTGTGTGTTTAATTATTTTAAATAATTAAAATAAAAAAGGATTTTTAATATTGCAAACTAATTTTAATTATTTTTTTTTTAAATTGAAGTGATTTTAAATTAAAAAATAAATACTTCTTGAATGTTTTTTGTGTGTTTTTAATTATTTTAGATTATAAAAGCAATAATTTCTTATAAACTAAATTAATTTTTGAAACATTGTAAGTTGTAAGTTCTAATTAAATTTATTGAACTTTTTTTCTCTAAAATATTTAATTTTTAATATCATTTTTAAATAAATAAATAATAAAATCTCCAAATTATTTAAATAAATTGTTAAAATATTTTTATATAATATATAAAAAAGTGTAAATTTTGAAAAAAATTTGTAATAATAGTTAAATTTTAAATTAAATTCTTTGCAATAAGTAATTGCAGTGTAAATTTTAATAAAATAAAAAATTATTTTTTAAATTTATTTATTTTTTCAAAATTATATCAGAAAATTGTGTTAAAAATTGAAAATTGTACATTAATATTTTAAAAATGGGCATAAGTACATTAATATTTATGTGAAGTGAAAACCAATAATGATCATCAAAATTATGATAGGAATCACCACCGAATGAGCACAGCAATGAACCATCAGCAAACGAATCAACAACATTCGACTACAAAGGTCAGATCTTTTTTTATTATTAGACCCTCCTTTTATTCAATCTGCAAAATTAAGTTGTTTCATAATACAAGTAAATATCTTATTTAATTAATCATAAACGTAAACTTGTGTAGTGAATATAGTGATGGAAACACAACTATCAGAGCCTAACTCCTTAATATTTTAATATTGGAGTAGGTAAATTTTCCTTGGCAATAGCTGAGGAGTGAATACAGTTTTCTGTTAAAACTCTGTAATAAAATTAGCGCTTCCATCTCTGTATTAAATATTATTTAACATTTTACTTATATCTTTTTTATTTTTATTTAATTCACAGGAATTTGAAATTATCCTTTAAATTGAAAGGATCATCCGAAGCTTCTCAACTCTAAGCAATTTTATTTTCAAGAAAAATAATATTTACATATATGAAAAACACAAATAATAAATATTATCAAATTATCATCACATATCATCAACAGTAGAGAAACACTAACGAATTTTGAAATGAATCAATAAACCAGCATCGAAATCAACAACATGCGATTACAAAGGTCAGATCTTTTTTCATTAACTATATTATTATATTTTATTTATATTATATAAATTATATTATATAAATTTTCAAATTTTCCCTTGGTTTTCCGAAATTTTTCATATTTAGTATGAATTGTCTAATTAAATCCTTCGGTTAGGAAAGATTCGTGAGACCTATTCTGCGGTTCTTTTAAAAATTTCAGGTACATTGCATACATCAGAGAAAATAAATAAGAGATTTGAGATTTCAGCGTTCATTTCAAGAAAATTAAGCAAATTTTAATAAATAATTTTTTTTTTTCAAAATTTCTTATTTTTTGCAAAATTTATTAACAAAATAAAATATTGTATAAAGTGTTAAAAATTGATATAAGTACATTAAATATTTTAAAAATGGAGATAAGTACATTAATATATTTATTTGAAATAGTGCTAAAAAAGGACTTAACTACATTAATAATTACATATAAAAATAATAATAATGATCATCAAATTCCTCCAGCAGTGAAACATCAACGAATCATCAAAATGAATCAGTGAACCAGCATCATCGAAATCAACAACATGCGACTACAAAGGTAAGATCTTTTTTTATTATTAGTCCCTCTTTTTATTCAATCTGCAAAATTAATTTGTTAACGTTTTCCCTTATTTTTCACAAATTTCACATTACAAGTGTGAAAAATGAGATTAATTTATTACCATTGTAAACATAAATTTCTTATAAATTTTATTTTAGTGAAATTTCGTGCTTAAAAAGTGGGAAAACTAATTTTACCGGCATCAGAGCCTAACTCCTTAAATGGAGTAGGTAAATGTTCCTTAGCAATAGCTGAGGAGTGAAACAGGTTTCTGTTAAAACTCTGTAGTAAAATTAGTGTACCCACTTGCTTTAATGTTAGCATCAAAATTGTATTAAGGATTAAGGCATTGCACTAAGGACTACAATTTATAATAAATATTCCAAATTTTCCACAAATAATAATATTTTTTTTTATTTTAACTATTATTTCTAGATAAATTTGCACAATCTGAAATAAAAAAATATCATTTGATTTGATGTGTTGATAACTTTCTCCAATATTTTTCACAAATTGTCAAAAGTAATTTAATTTTTAGACATTTTTTAAAAAAATTGAACAGACATTTTTATATATTTTCAATCTCAATGGAGTATAAATAACTTTATTTTACTTTCTGTGAATGATTAATGATTAGGTACATGCTGACAGAGGATATAAATTTCATACATAAAATATCCGGTTTTTTTTATATCATTTTTTCAGAAAATAGAAAATATATGGGGAAAAAAAATTGTGTGAAATTTTTTCTTCTAGGTCAAGGTTAGAATTTTCTGCAATATAATTTTTATATTGAATTTGAATTGGTATATGATTTTTCAACCATAAACTTAATGTTGTGCTTTTGAGGATTATTATAAAAATTTATATATTGAATTATACAATTCTTAATAAAATTTTATAAATTTTCCTAAAAGTATGCTTTTAGGAAAATTTATACAATTTATTATGATATATTTGATATATAAATACAATTTATTATGATATATTTTTAATAAATAAAAATTTTCCCAAGTTTTTGTTTTTTTTAATCTTGTATAACTCAAATAGGATTAAGGAAAATTATATACCACTATAATGTTTTCTGGAATTTTTATTTATGAAAATATTTTATCGTTAGAAAAGAAAAACTTTTTGTTTTGAGAAAACAGGAATTTTTCTCAAAGTTTTTCTGGTAGTTGTTAAATTTTTTTTCTGAAAACTTATTAAAGTTTTACAATTTTGAAATGTTTTGGTGTATAAACTAAAATGAAATATTTCATAATAAATATTATCCAATTATCCTTGTTGTATCTAATAATTGTAGGGATATTATATTGCAATTTAGGTTTACTAATTCCATATTCGAAATGAAAGGTTTATTTTTTATCAGTGAAAAATTTATTAATTTAAAGGAAATTTGGGTACTTTAAGTGGTAAATGAAGTAACATTAGGTCAATATTGATCGAATTCGACAGGAAAGCCTATAAAAAGCCAAACATCATTCATTATCTAAGATCTAAGATGTGAGATTACATTTCAGATTGATTTTTTTTTTCTAGTTTTACTTCAGTAATCTCCCCTTTTTTCTAAATTAACAGAATTCTAAATTCCCAGTATAATCTTTAAAAAAAAATGAAAAACTAAAGTAATTCATTCATGAAAATGGATTTATTTTAGCTTTTAGTTTTCTTTGAGAATAAAAAAAAAATAACCTTACATAAAAAATAGAATTTAACTTTATGTATGTATAAGGTATAGGATTAGTTGATAAAAAAATTCCAGACATAGAGAAATTATTATAATCCTTAGAAAATGGAAAAAAATAAATAAAAATTATATGTTTTGACCAAAATAAGCGAAAATAAAGAAAAATGTGTTATACTAATGACAAATTTTATATACCATCCAATTTTTATATATTTTTTGTGACAATGAAATTAACTATAATTTAACACAGCAAATTACTTTGTTATTTTTAGCTTTTAAGCTTGTAATTTTGGAGCACAAAAAAAATACTATAAAAAAGATGATTTAAGGATTTCAAAAATAATTGGTCCCTCTTAGATTTTGGTCCCTTACATTTTGTAAAAAAAGAATTTTGCTTCTCGGTTATGCGATGGTTGAAAAATGGTTAAATTTTTGTGAAATATTTGAAGAAAATTGTTGTACATTTTGGAAATATGTGAGGCCTTCTTTTCCTTGGCGTATATATAACTAGTAATAATTAAAATTGAAATTTTCGTCATATTTGATTTAATCCTTGCTGAAAAAGTTTTAAGGTTTTGAAATTACCCCAAAAATTGTAAAACGTGTCATGAACAAAAATTAAATTGTTAAATTTTATTTCCTAAAATATTAAATGTACATTTAATTAAATGGGAAAATATATATTTTCTGTTACACCTTTTTTTTTTTTGATCAAATTCAAATTGCAATTCGTATATTTTTCTACTTTGTAAAATTGAAACTGTTGGGAAAAATTGTAAAATTGATATATAAAAAAAGGATTCATTTAAATTGCAATTTATATTGTATGTGCGGTAATAACAAAAAGTATTAAAATTGTATTTTACATGTTTTGAATAATCAAAATTATTGGAAATTTTCAGTTACATTTCTTTTTTTTTTTGCCATTTAAACAAAAAGGACCTGTAATCAAAAATGTGTTTGTATTAATATATTGAAAAGTTTCATTAAAAATCATACAAAATTGTCTAAATTCAATTATATATTAGTTGCCAAGAGCTTTTTCATTTTAAAATAATGGAAAAAAAAAGGATATGTAGAAGAGTAATAGTTGAAAATGATCTGCTATGGTTTGTAATTTTGAAAATGAAATTTAAATATATAAATAATTTTATTGTTAATATCCTTTACAATATATTTCAAAAGGATTTTTAGTTGAAATATTAATTTGAACTGAAAATTGATTAGGTTTTCTATTGGTTTAGTTTTAATAAGAATTTTGACGTTGTGGTTTTTATGGTACCTGGTTCTTAGGTATTTTTCTTTTTGATGGGATCACTTCGTTCGGAAATCATCTCCAATGGGAATCGTCATAAATATACCAATATACCGAATTATAAGATATGGAATGAATGGATCCCCGGGAAAATATCGCAAATTTTCTAGTGATGACAACTGCAATTTATAATACCATAATTTTCAATTATTTTTTATTTGGAATTTATTGATTTTGTGTCACATCCTTTTTTGAATTCAAATTGTGACTTTTCAAAATAAATATAAATATAAGCTATTTTCAAAATAAATATATAATTTTTTTTTAAAGTGAAAATAAATTTCGATCTTCTTTACAATTTCAATATCAAAAGCAAAGAAAAAAGAAATTAAACAGAAATCGCAATAAATTTCCATCTTTCTATCGCCAAACAAAACACCATCACACCAAAAATTTTATTGAAAATTTGACAATACACAGGATATTTATATATATTTTTCTTTTCATTTCAATATCCTTTAATCCTTTTCAATTGATGTCTATACATGTTGTTTGCTTTTTAACAAGTTTTAGTTGATCCGAAAATTCTGTGTTTCTTTTTTTATGTGATTGATGAATTTATTTTCGTAATGCTCGTATTTTAAATTTAAGTTTTCCTTGTGAAAAAAAAAATACAATTCAATTATTGATTACTTGGTTTTTTTCTCTGTACTTTTGAAAAGGATTATTTATGGTGTAGTCCTTTTTAAGACAGTTTTTCTTTCTAATTTAGTATACTAAAACTAATTTTTTAGTTATTCTGTGTAAGTTGGATAAATTAATTTGTTAAGTAAAGTTTTGAATTAATATTTAATTAAAATTACAATGTAGATTTTTTTATAATTTGATTTTATCATTCGTAATTCTTCGTATAGAATAAATTGTTAAATTTTTCTATATTAAATTATTTAAATTATAGTAAAACCAAAAATCTGAAATATTAAATTTATAAATATTTATGAATAATATACATTTCAATTTACAAAATAAATGAACCATAATATAAATATTAAATAGGAAACATTAAAATCAAAAAAAATTTTTTTAGCATTGCCAGAAAATAAAAGAATTCTTTTTTTAATCTTGTTTACAAGGATCTAAATCCATTTATCCTAGGAAAACAATTTCAATTTTCATTTTTTTTTTATATTATGTATATAAATAATTCTGTTTCGATAAAATTTCGACAATACACAAACTACACTATCTAAAAAGGCACTATATAGAAATGACCAAAAATTGAATACAAATGTTAAATATGTTACAAGGAAAATGACGAGAATGAATTCGTTAATATTCGACAATGAAATATTGAGGGTGTTCAAATGAGTTTGACGGTGAAATGTCAGAAGAATTTATGGAAAACTGTGGATTGAATGAAATATTCTTAAGGATCAAATCAATTTATGGAAAAAAATTGCAATAAAATGTCTGGAAAACATCTTGAGAAATGCGTGTAGGTCTTCCAGTTGTCCTTATATTCTGGATATGATTGAATTATCTTTGGAACGATGCAAACAAAATGCATTTGGAACTCGTACACAAGATTTTCCTATAACATTAAATCGGATAGCCAAACTATGTTCAAGTTACAATAATTTTCTTGTTTGTTTGTTTGTTTTTTCATTTTCATTTTCATTTTTCTTTTTGTCCATTATAATTTGGTTTCCTTTCATGATGATTATTTGAAATTTTTCATTTATGGTATAAGAATTAAGGGATTTTTCCTATTTTACTATTAAATTTAAATCTTTACTATTTAACAAATGACCAAAAAAACAGAGAGAATATTATTATGCCTAAATTACTTTAATGTTTTTCTTTTTAGACAATGTTGATTCTATCTTGTGATTGTGAGTATACATATATAGGAATAGGATTAAATTCATTATCATCGTAATGTTTTCATTTTGCTGGGCATAAAAATTCAAATTATTCTGTTAAAAAGGATATTAAAATCCTCACTTTTTATAGTCCATTTTTGTATATAGATATAACTGATTAATGTACAGGGTTGCAATTGAAATTATGGTTGATGATATTCACTAAAATGTTACATTGTATTTATATATAACACTCTGTAATTGTATAATGGAATATGGAACTATGAAAAAAAAAATAGTGTATATATCCATAATGGATGAGGTTGCACTTAAAATTGAAAAATATTATTATAATATAAATTATCTAGATTCTCAAGGGTTTCAGAAAACTTTTACAAGTTTTCATTTATACAATTTACCATTAACCAGATTTTTATCGTATATATAAGCGTTTAAACCATGTTAGTAAATTTTACAGTGAGTAATTTTTAAAGTTTAAAGTGTTTAATATTTTAAAGATAATGTAAGTGTCCTCGAGTCTATAATCCACTTAAATTTAATTTAATGTCCTTTTAACACTATTTAAAATGGTTTTAAATTTAAACTACCCTCTTTCTAGTGTTAAATAAATAAGAGGGTGGGTTAAATGGGGAAACGCGCCAAGGAGTCAATAAACTTAATATACGAGGGAGTAATTTAATTTAATTTAATTCTAAGATCCAAATTACCACCAAGGAACATATATATCATTTGTCATTATATAGAAATTACAACTAAATTTAAAATAAATCTTAATTCATTTAAAATTTCGTAAACTTTTGGTATATAACTACAATTCCCAAATAAAATCATCAATATATTTTTATATATGACAATTTTTATATTTTTAATATAAAATTTGTATTTAAAATTTTCAATTTATTTTCATATTTATTAATTGAATATAAAAATATATTGGTAAATCCCAAAAGATTTGTAATAAATGGGAGGACATCCAACGAAGTCCATGCTACAAAAATCTGAAATATAAATAAATATTTTTTTTAATATTTACTTAAATATAAAATCAATTAATTAATATTATAATAGATAAAATTCAATTTGATTTAAAATATATTTTTTATATATTTTTTTTATATAGAATTATTTGAAAATTTATCTACGCATTAATGGAAATTTATAATTAAATTTTCCTTTACAAAAAAATATCCATAATAGTATTATTTATTGGTAAAAATATTATTTATTGATAAATCATATTAAAAATTTTATAGTAATTGAAAATTTTTGTAAATGATATTTTATAAAATTGTAAATAGAAAATTAATATTATTGAAATTTCTTGGTTTTTTTTCTATGATTTGTGTATACCAGGGAGTTAAATATCTGCAGTCTTTAGTGTATACTTAGGATCTTTTAAAATATTTCAAATGTTATGATTATAAAATGGCGTGTAATATACCAAAAAAAAACCTTAATTCTAATTAATGAAATACTAAATATTTTTTCACAAATATTTCTTCTAAAATTTCATTTATTTTACTTATTTTACCGATGAAAGCATAGCCACAAACATGTCACTCAAATTGGACAGAAAAATGTCTGAGTAAAAAAATTAATCGTTCGGTATAGAAAAAAAATATAAAAATCACTGATAAAATAAATATAATTATAACATAAAAACCATCTAAAGGCCATTTTCTATCATCATAGTTAAACTATGACAGATTTGAACAAGATTTTTTTTTTTTTTTTTTGATTACTTTTGGAGTGGTTAGAGAAAGATATGTTCAATAATTCTACAAAGTGGTCAAATAGAAAGAAAACTTTTTGATTGTATTATATATTTCTTTATGTCAAGGATACAATTTATTTAATATTACTTTATTTAGTTCCTTAATGGTTAAACTATTGTGGTTTATTTTAAAAAATCTATTAAAATTTCATTATTAATATTTACCAGAAAAAATGAATTAAACTTTGAAGTACATGTTTGATCCATTATAATCTCAATTAAATTGATGACTTAATCCTATTATTGAAATAAATTATAGACATTCTAAGTAAGAATATTGTCGCATTAGAAATAATTTATTTGAATATTATATAAAAATTTAATTAAATATTTATTAAGTTCATGATATAAATTTTGTCTTGACATTTTTATGGTTAATATTAAATGAGTATATAAATTTTGTGTTGACTTAATAAATTGTGAATTCTTAATAATTTTTATTTAGTATACCTAATTTATGTACAATTTAATTTATAAGAAAATAATGAAATTGTCATATTTAGTATATTTTCTATTACTGTCGCGGTTAAAAAGTGTAATTTCAATAGTGTGATCGACATCTCTTAAGTAACATTTATTTTGAATTTGAATCTGGAATAAATTATTGAGTCTATTTTGTTTCAGTATTCGGAATTTGGAGTATTAATTATGCTGCTAGTGGAGTTAAGTGACATTCAATATGATAAATTAATGGACTGCCATACGAAATGCCACAAAATTCAACTGGTAATAAAAATTATTACCAGTTGAAATTATTACCAGTTGACAAAGTAGTGGAGTTAAGTGACATTCAATATGATAAATTAATGGACTGCCATACGAATTGCCACAAAATTCAACTGGTAATAAAAATGTCATCAATATCTGTAAAAATTTAATTAATTTGAAATATTTATATGTCTCAAATGATCTATATAACATCGAATTGCTATTACTCTATTTTAATTCACTTGGATTATACGAGTATGTATATGAATCCAACCAAAAGGTAATTTTAATTTAACAATTGACAATTTTTCACTATTATGTATATATTTTCGTTTTTCAGATATGTCATTATTCCATTTTCTACTCAGTTAATTCCATAGAAACGAAGTATTGTTATGAGATCCTTATTAGTTCAACATTATGACAAAGTATTTAATATTAAATCTGTTCATTTTACAGAATTTTATAAATAAAATAAATCTAATATTATTTTTTCAGTAAAAAGATGAACTAATGTATAGAAAATCCTTGTCTTTTTAGATAAACTATAATCTGAAAGTTGAAATTTCCATTGGATTTCATTATGGATAAATCTTCTGCCAAACTGTTTGATCTAGAGATAATAATATATTTTCAAATACATAACAAATATTATGTACGAAAAAAAAAATGAAATAAAAGGAAAATAAATAAAAATTACAAATAAAAGTTACAAAAATAAATAAATAAAATGGTAAAAAATATATTTTTACATCTGGAAATATTTTAGATAAACTTATTTAAGACTTAATATCTTTCAGATTAATGTTGTATAACTAAAGAGAGAAAAACAAAAAAAAATTGGAATTATACTCAGACAGGATGATAAAAAGGAATATAAAAAAAAATATGTAGATATAAAATTTATTGATTTAAGGATAAATATGTAAAGAATTATTGGTAAACACTTTATTAATTACATATATAGAAGAAATAATCTATAAAATGTTTATATTAGTTTTATTATGTCTGTTCTATTTGTCTGGTATTATAGTGTCGATTTTATATATTGTCGAACTGCAGCATAATAATGAAAATATTTATTTGAACAGATAAAATTGAATTATTTTTTTGGAAGTATTAAATTTATCAGTTTGCCTATAGTAAAATACGCGTAATATCGAACAGAAAATTACTCCTTTCACTATCAAGATGATAATTTCGGTTAAGGGAAAATTGTTAAGTGTCCTTTTACTATATAATTGAAAACTATTAAACTAAGTATTAAAAAAATATAATGACACACTAATTTTAAAGATTGTTTAATGTGAGTATACTTAGCGAAAATCTTGAAATAAATTTTATTATTTCAAAAAAAAAATATTCTTTAGCGAATTTTATTTTTCCAGATAAATTAATGGAAATTTTTGAAAAAGTTTAATAATTTAAATAGTATAAAATTAAAATATATATAAATTTCATATTATTTTAATTGTTTTTGATGAAAATACAATTATTTTCCTGAACGAAATTTACATTTGAAAATTATGCAAATCAAAAGCTAAAGATATTAGGACATTCTCAATTGTCCTTGACTTATTTTCCATATTTTTTTTTTATCTATTTTAGTATTATTTATATGCCATGTCATTATTTATTCCATTAAAGAGAAGTTTCTTCTTAATTTCTTAATAATTGTCCTTAAAATATTGTATATGAATATATATTTTGTATAAGTCCTTAAGAATCCATATTTTAACTGAAAATTATATAAAAAACAATTTAAAATAATCTTTAAAAAAAATTCATGAAATTTATTATAAATATTTTTATTATACTGAACTCCTTAAAATTCTCTTATTCTACTATACATATTTATTATCTATTTATATTATGACCCTTATTTGCTGTCGTTTGTATCTTATCCAATGGTGAATACGATAAAATAATGATAATAAAAGTTTTTCAAAAAAAAAAAACAGAGAAAAAATTCTGTTTAAATAATTATTATTGTTGTAAAAAAAAGGATGAGTAAAATTGTTGGATAATTTTTAATTTCCAAGAGAATATAATAAAAAATTTGCTTTTGTGATCACCAGATTTACAGGCCATAATAGGAGTTTTCTATACCCCAAACACAAAACAAAAAAGGCTTGACCAAAATAAAATTAATTTGTTTATTATACTAAAGGACATTTTACAGTCATGATATTTAAGCTTTTACACAGTTGAATGGGGTATTTTATATGTGATATATTTTTAAATATATTTTACATAAGTAGATATTTTGTGTACAATATTTCCATTTACCATTTACAGGCGTCCCTCGTATAACACGGTTCTTAGAGAACACGGTTTTGATATTACACGGTACAAAATTTGCGATTATTATAACACGGATTTGATATTACACGGTTTCGTACAACACGGTTTCGATATAGCACGGAACGAATTAACCGTGTTATACGAGGGAAGGGACGCCTGTACATGTCAATTTTTATCCTTTTATAAGTAAAATTGATTTTTTTCTCAATCTAAGGACTAATTTTGTGTCTTTATATTAGACGAATTTGATCTGAAAAATGACAAATTTATTCTAATTAGAAACCAATTTAAACTATGATATTTCTATTTTATCCCCAAATTGACTGTGTGCATATATAAATTTGTTAAGGTATACACTATTTGAAAATAATGTTTATATACCCATAAAATATAGTATGAAAAATTATTTTATGCTTGTTTTATGTTTAAGACAGTTTATTCCCCAGGTTTATTAAAGATTTCTGTATATATGGTGTTTTATATATACATTAAATATTTTTAATTGCGTTAACCTAAATATTTATCAGTCAGCAACATAAAAATATCTGTTTTAAATCTATTGCAAAATTTTATAGTTTATGAACAAATAATTAAATTTTACTATACGACTATAGTCTCTTGAGTATCAACAATTAATTATATGTTGCATTCATATTTATATAAAAGTATATTTCATTATTAGAGATAATTTATTGGAATCATAGTCGTACATTCAAAAATAATTATAAGCATTAATTTAGATTTAAAATTATATTTAAATTCGAATAAATAAGATAAATTTATATTTATAATTAAAATCTTAAGAGATTGTGAAATTAATTTGTAAATTCAAGATTTAGATGATTGCTTTTTATTATTAATTATTATTAAATTTCCATTTTTTTTTTGGACAATTTGATTGTAGTTGACAGAAAGTCTTTTCGGTGATATATTTAAATTTATACAAGAATCTTGAATCATGATTTTTCTTATTCAATTTTATATACCAATTATTGAAAGCATTAAAAAACAGTCTCTACAAATTTGAGCATAAAAATATTATTATATATTCGGTAATGAAATTGATGTCATAAAATGTCATCAATTTATTTGTCAATATAATATTCATAATTTGAAAGCTTTTTATTAATAATATAACGATGATGATATAATCATAAATTATATAAAACAATATTTTCAAATAAAAATTCAATTTACGATATATTAAAAAAAGAAAAGGAAAATGTTTCTAAAAAACCCTTCATTTTACCATAAAAACTTATTTCGTTTTTTTTTTTTTTACATGAAATAATATTAAAAAATGTTTTTACTTAAGAAAATTTTTCCATTTAATAATAACGACAATTCTTCTTTTATTGAGATATAAAATACGACTTTTATTTTTCAATATTTTCAAAATTTATGTATACAAATTTTCTTTTATATCAAAGCATAAAAATTACAAAAAAAAAAAAAATTTGAGGTAAATTTTTGTAAATGTTTTAAATTTTAATTATAAATATAACTATCCTAAAATTTTGAAAAGGGATAAGGAAAAATAGTCTTCTAATTCGGAATATCCTAAAATTTTGAAAAGGGATAAGGAAAAATAGTCTTCTAATTCGGTTAATGCAACAATTCGAGATGAGCTTTGATCTGTGTTACTTTCGTGTTCCAAACTTCTTTGTTTTAACTTTTAAGCAAATAACTTTCTAATTTCATATTTCAATAGTGTGGGAAATAGTTTTGCTAGCAATCAACCAGAATGCATTTTTGAAGGACTCAGCTCATTCTAGCCTCAATATACATTTTTCTATAAGATTTTACGAAGTCTAACATGATTTTACACCATATCGTTGTTCAAATTCTATTTCACCATTATGAGATTGAACCAAAATATACACCTCGACATTTTACATGCGAAATGAAAGTAGTATAAAAATTCAAATTGTTTAATCAATTAAACAAATTTTATAATTTATTAAATATTCTAATCCTTTTGAAAATTTACAAAATTCTATATAGCCTAACCATAAAATACGTAATTCCAACATCATCATCATCATCCATGAATAATTATTTAACTATAATAATATCCTTAAATGATAATAAATTATTCAAAAATCCACTGAAAATTTTATACAAAAAAATAAATAAAGGTTTTCACAAAATTTATTTTGAATAGCCAAGGATGCAATTGTGGTTTATTATTTTCCGTATATACCAAAATGTTATATACTCTGTAATTTTCACTATGGATATTTGGTAAACTTATTAAAAATGTATAAAGAGTCATGAATAGTTTTGTAACCATAATGAAACTATATAAAAAAATAGTAAAAATATAATTTATTAAATTCAATTTAGTTTTTGGTTATGATGGGATCATACATAAATGAACGAATATGAAAATGAAATCCTTTTTTTTTTTTTAGATTATTGTAATTACTTTTTCTATAATAGAAAAAGTAGCGAAAATTTGTGGTCCATATAATATTGAAAAGGATAAAAATTTCATGGTATAAAATGAAATTTAAATTAAATTTAATGATTTTGTTATATATGTGTGTGTGATGTTTATGTCAGTAAATAACGAAAAAAGAAAAATTGAATAAAGTGGAAAATTATTAAAATTAAATTAAAAAAATTTTCTATTTATTTTTCTTTTGACTGATGATTTTTTTATTTTTTTTTTTGGAATTTTGTAAATTGAATAATTGTAATTTTTTTTTTATTCTGTGTTCCGTTTTTCACATCAGAAGAAAAATGAAAAAGGATAAATTTTCAGTATATATAGTAACAGTTGGAAATAATTACTATTTTTTATAGCCAAGGATTTCTATTAGTACGGATCTTTAATAATAAGGAAAATAATAGAAAATTTGATTAAAAAAAAAAAAATTGTGAAAAAGGAAAAATTTGCTATTGTATAATAGAAAATTTAAATGATTTTCATAAAATTTAAGCATTTCCTTTTTGAGGAAATTAAGGGAAACAAAAGAATTTATTTAACTATAATAATTTTTTGAATAATGGTTGGAAAATTATTTAATTTAAAGGAAATGTGAAATAATAATTTTAAATTATTTCATTGAAATTTTTTGAATATCTTTCAAATAAATTTTTTAATAATTTTGAAATTTTGTTTAAGAGTTAAATCAAAATTGTGTCGTTATATACTTATTTAATTTAGTGTTAATCCGACCATCATAATCATAAAATTATAATTTAAATTATTATTAAACAAAATTTCAAATCTTAGAGTGAAATTATGTTTTTGACTTTCAGAATTTTGTCAATTTCGTTGGGTAAAATTTTGATCCAAAGATTTAAATTGTCACATATATATGTAAAATCAGGTAAAATTATTTCTTTTCTGTTTCAGCTATAAAAAATGTTTTATTTTTATATATTTTTAATACGGTTAACCAATTTTTGATATAATTTTGAAATATTGTTATTAAATATACCAAAACCGATAATCAAAAAATTCTGTTACATAAAAAGAATTTTCTCCAAAAGTGCGCTATAAATCATAATTATTTTATATTACTTTTTGTAATGTTGGCCTTTTATTTCTAAATATAATTTTCAATTTAGTAAATATCACCAGAATATTTGACATTTCGAAAATTTATGCATTAAAAAGCATTAAAAATAATAAAATACCAAGAGAAAAGAATTTTTTTTTGGAGAAATTATGAAAATATAATTTAAATTCTTAACAAACTTTGTAACAATCAACTAATAACATCTCTTTGGATTAAATAACTACGCGTAAAGGTTAGTAACTTGTAGTAAAAAAAATGTTGTCAATAGTTTTGTCTATTTGTTTTAGTGAGCCTCTTTAGGATCTTTGAGTGAAATTACAGCCTCGATTTCAAACTGGAAGTATGGAAAACATTGTAATGAGTGCAATATTTGGTATAGAATTCTTAAGTCAAGATCAAACATAATACAAGAGCAACATAACATCATTTAGCCCCATGTAAATAATTATGGTGAATAAGTTTATTTGAAATTTTTTAAATATATCTTAAACGATTCAAACTTTATAATAATTTTCTTAAGTTTTTAGGGTAAAATATAAGAGATGTAATGAAAAATTACTTTAAATTAAATTAAGCTAACTAAATAAGAGTAATTTCTTCACAATTTATCTTTTAAAACGACAATAATTATGGTTATAGTAGAAAAACAAAATGAAAAATCGTTTGTACCTATGATGAATACTTCTTTCTCTAATCTAAGGACATTTTTTTTAATGCTATAAAACATTTATATACAAAAATTATAAAGAAAAGCCTGGTTTTTTTTTCTCTCTCAAATACGAAAATATTTTAAGAAACAAATTGGATTTAATAAATAATAACAATTTCTCTGTAAAAAAAAAAGAAACTTTACAGACTATAAAAATGGATTGTAGCATTTTTTCTGTACATAATATAAAATGTATTGGGGGGTGAAAATAATGTTTTATTAATGTTTTGAAATTATGTTGTGTTTGGTTTTGTTAAAGAAATTTCTAATGAAAATAAATTATACCCTCGGTAAGTTAAATCTATATACATAAGTATAGAATTTTTATATTTTCAAGTAACAAACTTTTCGTTGTATATTTTGTAGGAAAGTTTTATGAAATCAAAGTAAATTGAGTATAGTAAAAGCATTAAGACAACATTTATCATTTAAAGAACGAATATTATTTTGAAAAAATATAATTTTTTTTTTTTGATATTTGAAATTGAAAATATTTGACTCAATAAGGAAATGGTATAGTAATGATGTATTATACCAATAATGAGCGATAAAGTTAAGTGGAAACTTTAAATCTCAGTAAGTTTAAATTGGTTTTATTTATCAATCAAATTAAATTCGTCTCATTTTAGATCTTATTGCATGAGGGGCAGGCACAGGCACACCTAGAAAATAATTATTTCAAAAATTTGAAATTAATTTCTAATTTCCTGCAATGTGTTTTCCTACTTGAAATCCACAGAACAGATAGAAATATTTTCTTTTTTCAATCCAATTTTCTTTCATAATGTCGAGGAATATTTTTACCACATTTTCTTTTGATGATTATACAAAAAATGAAAGAAGAAAAATAGAAGAAAAAACTTAAATTATTAAAAAGAAAACTTCAACAGAAGAAATTGGCTTTTAACAAAAATGTTTTCTGGATGGTCACATTTGCATACCACGAACACCATTATTCTTATTGCCTAGACAAATTGTCCTTTATTTATTTTTTATTTTTTTCGTGGTGCTCCTCCCTGACATGAAAATATCTTTTTTGGAAAAATGTAAAAGGTATTTCGTTTTTTTTTTTTGGATTTAAATAAATTTTTAAAAGTAGTGAAATGTAAAAATAAAAACCCAATTATTTTTCTTAATTCCCTTTAGAAATGCATTAAAATGATTTCATTTTGTCGTTGTTGTTTTTAACTTCTGTTGTTGAGTAAAAAAATTACTATACTAGTGGCAGGAAAATTCCACCACGACGCAAGGTTATTTAACAAACAAAAAGGAAAGAAACAATTACTCTTTTTTTTTTGTTCGGTTTATAACGTAGAAAGTATTTAAAGTTTAACTCCTCTGGGTGTATACACTAATGGTATAAATGTTTATATAATAATTTTTCGTTTATAAATATACTACTGATTACAGGGGTGAATAAAACTAAATTTGTGGGTCATAATATAGTGAAGTTTTACTATACAGAATGGTCAGCAAATTAAGGTGGTTTAGCCAAGAGTTTAACTGTACTACAACTCCTAAATTTAGTTGATCCTAGCTAGTTTTTGGTACCTATATGCACGTTAGGTAATTTGGTACATATATAGTTATGGTGTAGATACCAAAAACTAACTAGGATCAACTAAATTTGGGAGTTGTAGTATAGTACAACTGCATAGTTAAAATTAATCGCCGAATTATCGCTAATGACAGATGCGAATCTTCCTATCCTAAAGTAAAGGAGGTATTTTTTATGGAAATTCATTCAATATACCCACCAGTACTCAGAGATTTATTAAGATTTTTCCCTTCTCACCGTGGTCACATAATTTTAGCTGACGTAAAACGGATATTATTGTCCCCAGACTTTTTCTTTAGAAAAGTTTGACTAACTCTGTGGCTATGGTACACTATCTCTTTTACGTGAGAAATAAAATAAAAACCGAAAAATTCTAGTCGTAATATTTATGACCTAGAAATTTATATTCCCAATGTTATATATATATATATATTCCTGGTTAATAAATATAAATGAATGTGGGAAAGGATGATGTTTATAATCACAGAGAGTATAGTATAATTTCCTGTTTTATATTAATATTTATATAAAAGGATATTTAGAAAAAAAAAAACATTGTGATATTTAAATATATGAACTAAAAATATGTACAATATAATTGTAGTCCCATCTGTCCAATTTTTTTTAATAGTTCATATAAATATACTACATGTTTCTGGACAGTGTGAAATTGTCTGTTAAATATTTTTAAACATAATTTTCAAATGTGCAGAAATTGAACATGTTTTTTTTTGTTGACAATTTTCTAGATTTTTCACATGTTTAGTGAATTGAAAATTGTAGAGTTTTTTTCTTCATTAATTTATATTAGACTAGCACATTTAGTAGTGCGGAAAATGGTAATAGTGATTCTTTATTTTCCGTTCCTTTATTACCAATTATACTATCGAGTATTTTGTCTACTGGACTAGAAGTGTGGGTAAGGGATATGTGCATCTTACATATTGTAAAATTTCCTATTAATAAATTAACCAAAACATTTTTTATAATAAAAAATTGAAAATTAATTTATTTAATTTAATTTTTCCTAATAAATTTTCATTGGAACCAAGCAAATTCTTCATTTTTTTATTTGTAAAACTAATGAACCATAATATTATTTGTTCATAATTTTAAATTAATTTTAATATATTTTTCAAGTTAGTATTTTCCGTATGGTAAAAATTTTCATTAATTAAATTTTTTGAAATGTTCGTTAAATATATTAATTCTGTATTTTTTTCACATCAATCAAGAATCTCATAAAACTTTCCTTTTTATCTATAAAGTATATACTAAATTTCCTTTGTACACATTGAATTAATGGAGCATAAAAGCCTAAATTTTAAGAACTTTTCTTAATCTCAAATAGATTTTGTAGGTCATTTAAAGAAAAAAAAATTTGTATACAATAAAATAGGAAAAGTGCTGGGAAACAAATACACCAGAAAATAAATAAAAAGTTTCTCTGAAAAGCAATATTACATTTTGATATAAAGCTATTATAAAATCGTTTGTAAAAGCTATTAAAAATGAAAAACATGATATACAAAAATAGTTAAAAAAAGATATAATAAAATTTAATAACTTTCATAAATTCTCAACAAAAATAATATGGAAAATCTTTTCATAAATTTTATATAAAAACAAAAAAAAGTTTCAACTATAAATTTAAAAGCTCAAAAAGGACATTATTTATTTTTATGAGAAACTTTTTTTTTTAGTGTTTTTGAATTTTAATTCCAGGTAATTTTATTTACATATAAAATAGATTACAATATTTAAATAGACTTAAACAGAAAAGTTAGTATATAAAAAGTAATTTAAATATTTTGTCTTAAATTAGTTTTGATGGAAGGTGAAATTTTGGAAGGTGAAATTTATATTTTGAATTAAAATTTTAATTCTTATGAATCTATGTTTTGTAGTTTAATTTAGGGGAGAACATCTGTATACTGCTGCTCTAATATTCAATATTGTAATTTGCTAAGTATCCTTACTTGGATAATTAAATTGTTGCATTTAATGTTATCATAATTTTCTAAGTCTAATTTCACAGCTTCAATATTTTTGAATTTTTCAAGTATAGATAATCAATTTTTAAGGCAAATTTTCAATTGTTTCTGCTCAAAAGGTCCTTATGGGTGAAAATCTTGTTGTATGTATGGTCTGTTGAGCAAACTTTATATAAATTTTTGACTCATTTACATACAAAATTTGGCAAATATGGAAAAACTTGGAATAAAATATAAAATCAAATTCAATATTTGAAAAAATTAAATCATTTCCCAAGATAAAATGAGCACATAACTTAAAAAAGCTTTATTTTTGTGTAAATTGAAATTTTACACGGTTAGAATAATTTATATAAAAAATTTAATAACGATATGATTTTTTCAACTTATTAGACTAATTTAACAAATAAAAAAAAAGTCGTTACTCTCTTCTTATTATAAAATCACAAAATGACAAATTTTTTTGAACAAAATTTTATTTTATATAATATTTTTTGCCTCATTATATAAAAAAAAAATGTCATTTATTTTTCCTTCCACTATCCTTTTTTTATCGTTAGGTTTATTTGTTTGTATAAAATTCTATGGAGGTTCATTTAAATATATTCCAGAATAATATTTTATAGATATACACATAGCAATAGTATAAAATCCTGTCGTTTTGTACAGAAACGAAATTAAAATTAAAGGTAGAAATTTTTACATATATTTTTCTCTGCGAATAATATTTTTTTTTATATATATAATATATAATATTTATAATTATACCAGAAGGATTTAAGGATCCTCAGTGGGAATAATATAAATAATTTGAATAAAATTGTATAAAAGACTGTAAAATTTATATTTTGATGGTTTTTTGTGTCATATGTATATAAAATGCGTTTTGATTATAATTGAAAATATGGAAATGTGTCGTCTTTTTTCATGTATAATATAATTTTGTATAATATTATTTCCCTACGTCTATGCACTTATAATAATATGCGTATAAACATATATTATAAAACGAGGATGATTTTTTCCATTATATTAAAAATGTGTTATTTAAAATATCATCAAGTATTGAAATAGAGTGACAAAATTTTGAAGATGATGTCGTGAAGATTTAAGTACGCAATATTTTCGATCAAAAAGTACGCAATATTTTCGTTAAAATTTAATTTTTTTTGTAGTTAAAATGAAGTAAACTTATGAATTAATTATGGAGAGATTTCCTCAATGAAACATATAATCAAAATTCAGGTGATTAAATCAAAATATTCTTCAAGAAACGAATTAAATTTATAATTTCTCTATAAATTTTACTTTTCTTCCTGGATTCCATATTGCGTCTATCTTAAAGGATGTATACCAAAAATTATCCTTTTTCTCAATAAAAAAACAACTTTTATATACCTATACATTTTTCTTTAACAAAAAGGAAATCAATTCTGTTTTATTGACGGGTAGGCAATAATAATTATTGATGTTATTTTTATTTTAAAAGAGAAAAATTAGAGTACCTTTTATTCTGCATGATAAATTTTTGTCGATTGATTTAGAATTTTTTAGATTACAAAAAAATATATTTAACATCCGGTTGGAAATATTTTATGATTATTTTATCAATATAAATAAAAAATGAATTTTTGTTTTTTTTGGTATAATTTCAATCAAATCAAAATTGTTTACAATTTTTAATTATGTAAATAAAATATTGTAATAAGATATAAGGTTAGGTTAGGTTAAAGTGGCGGCGTTAGCCACACATAGACCTTAACATGTCCTTAGCGATGCCACTGAAAAATCGTAATGAGATATTAATTAAATTTAAATTATCCAATTACTTATCCTTTGATAATTACATATTTAAATTAAAATATTTTTTTTATTGATTATCCAATAAATTTCAGCAAAAAAAAAAGAAAATTATATAATTTCCAAAAATATTTTGTAATTTCACAATTTACTAAATTTTTATAATATTCTACGTTCCAGCATTTTAACCTAAAAAAAAGGGATAAACACACCTTTTTATCGAAAAAAAGGATAGGTAAAAAAAGAAAGGAAAACAGAATGAAATTATTTGTATGAATGAGAAAATGAAAACTTTTCATTTTATTCACATTTTTTGATTGATCCTTTTTTCCCCATATAAGATCAATAAAAATTATATACACCACGTATAATATATTGATTGTATGTACCCAAAGTTAGTTCATCAAATATAAATTGGTAAAAAATATAAAGAGTAAACCAAACAGAAAAAGGTACGAATCATCATTTCCTGGCTAGGAAATCTTTACTGAAAAGTTTCTTATTTAAAGGATTCTTTCATTTTGTAAGGAAACAGAAATTTCAAAACTATATGGTGAAATTCTAAATTTAATATTCTAACTGAATTAAATTTCCTCTTTTTGAATTACATATTATGAAATATTGGACTGTACGATTAAATTGTGTTTTTCAGTGGAGATCGAGACTGATGAGTCGTGATCAATATTGAGGCATGGATTTGTTAACCGAAAACGTCAGAGATAACTGAAGTCGTGTGTCACGAGCCTCGTTGTGTCTCATGTGTTAATTTGTTTATACAAATATTTAAAATTTTAAGTCTAATTTTAAATTTTTTTTCCTATTTGCAGACTTTTTCAATTTTATTCCCAAATTTTGAACCTTTAAAAGTTCTTTTAACTTTCTTTTATTTTCCATTTTAAGTATTTTTCCATTTTAACTTTTAGAAATACTAATTTTTTTTTTTGATAAGGATAGGACAGGTGAATAAATAATATTTTTTTGTTATCCATATTTCTTTTTTTGTTGTGAAATGATGGAAAAAGGCTTTAAAAGTCTTTTGAAAATATACACGTCATGCGACTTGACAAGAATATTGTAATATCTTTGAAATATTTTAAAAGTATACAATTTAGTATATAGTTTTGTTAAAATTGTATCAGAAATTATGTAAAAAATAAAGAATTTTAAAAAAGATTCAATAATAACTCCTTAATTGATGTTTATTGTGTATACTACACATGGGAAAAATCAACAATGTTGACAGGACAATATGACAGCTTATCATATCATCATCAAATTAATGAATGAAAGTGTAAAATTTATTAAAGCCTTTCATAAGGATATCTATGTTTTATAAGAAATCTTTTGGAATAAAAGGATAAAATATTTTATCTTCAGTATATATATTAATCTGCATTTGACTTTTCTATATAGTTGGCTTTTTTTATATATAATATATGGAATAAATTTATATTTTATTTGTCATTTTCAATATTTTATTTAAATAAATTATTTTATATATTTTGTCATACTAATTTCAAATTTTTTAAATGTTTCTTATACATTAATTAATATAATTTTTTCCAAAAAGATACTATATTAATGTATAATTTACATTTACAAAATTAAATTAAAAAAAAAACACCACATTTCGTAAAAAAAAAAATGAATTGTCAGTGTATCGAACAAACTTCATTACCAAATTCACGTTCATCATATAAACAAAATAATTGTTATTACAAAACATTAGATGTACCAAAAAGACTATTTAAAATCCAACAAAGTTGGTCAGAATTATCAAGACCATGTAAAACGAAAGTAATTAGAAAAAAATCAGATAGAACATCAGTAGACAGTACAATAGAAAGTTCAAAATTTTGTAATCAATTTAGTTTTTGTGCAACAAATAAAGGACAACAAGAATATTATCAAAATTATAATAATAATAACAATGAAAATATTAAACAAAATGAAAATTTTAATAAAAATGGAAAATTTAGGAAAAATTATAGTGGTAGTAGTAAGGAAAGAAAATCAATTTTTCAATTTTGTTTATCTTGTTGTAAAAATAATAACAATAATATAAAAACAACGAAAAGGACTGTAAAAAGTAATAATAAAAGAAATCAACGTTTTATTAGAGTAAATAATAGAATAATTTAGTCATTTTGCTTTACCAGGAAAATCTATATAGAGTCGATATAACCGATTGAATATTGTTCGTATAATGAAAAGTTATTTATTAAATTAACTGCAAAAAAATATATTTAAATAAATTTATTGTATATAATAACTATGTAAATTATTATTTTGAATAAAAATTAAATTTAAAAAGAATAATTATTAAGCTTCTAAATGTTTTTCGGTTATTTTACTTTTGCTGCTAGTTCTGTTAATTTCCCTGATTTTAAGTTCGAATTTTACTTTGGTATATTAATAGATTTCATATAGGATTAGAATTATTAAATTGAATTTATTATTTTATCACCCACACAACGTAAAGTTAAAAAGTACGTTACTATAGTTTAAAATTATAAATTCACATTCACATTTCCGCCAAAAAGTCGAATCAAAAATTATTAGTCAATCCAGAAACGTTCGTCGTACCCGAAGTTATATCGACAGCATCGACAATAATGGATAATTTAACCAATCAGAGAATGTTTCTAGCACATGATTTTCCGTTTGCGATCCAGAGAAAATGGTTTGGCAACGAACGAACAAATATTTGTTCGTTCGACGTCCACACATACCAAATGTTGATCGAATATTCGTACGTGCGTTCGTTCGTTCGCTGTTTATGGTATGGGGACGCCCTTTTACGAAGAAATTATATGAACTTATCCGGTTAGTTGAATAGTTGAATTATATTGGAATTTTTCATTAGTTGGCTATTTTATACGTAATATTTAATCAAAAAAAATGTCAATTTTATTTGTAATCAAAATTTTATACATATATACAAACATTTATATCACATGAGTAAATTTCAAAGGTTCAATTAAAATTTCTAATGTATAATATATAGATTAAATATTTATGCAAAAAATAAATTATATACATTTACACTATATCCATAAAAATATATAAAAAAAAAAATTCTCTATATAAAGAAAAAAACATATAAATAAACTTTTTGAACCACTAGGAAAATAATATATATAAAAAAGAAACAAAAAAGTAATTAAATATCACAAAACTTTTTAAAATGTTAAGAAGTAAGTAAATTTTTTTTTATGTCCTTTGGTATTTTTTTTTTATTATAATCATTGTTTCATTTTAGATTATGATGACTTGTCACAGTTTTCACCTGCTGTAAGGGTACTATTAAGGGATAGTCAAACCAAAGATGTACCAAGAAGACTTTTTACATATAATGTTGGTAATGCTGGTAGTAGTGTTGTTCCAAAATCTGAAAGAAGAAAAAAACTATTATATAAAATATTATTTGAAAGAAAAAAATTAAGAAGAATACAAATACATAAAAGAATACAACATAATCTAACATTTAATTACTATATGGAATTAATGAAAAAATATAAAAAATCAGTTGGTAAAAAATTATTTAAAGTTGATAAGAAACAAAATGTTGAAAGGATCAAAAGACGTTGTAAATGTAACAATTGTACTTTAACGATTCCCCGTAATCTTAAATACACTTATAAACCAGTATTGGTTTGTGATGGTAATATGATTTTGATGAGAGAGGAATTAGACTTTATTAAACTGTCGAAGTCGAACAGAAGAAATATGGCTAACAGGAGAAGTATAATTTTTACCAACCAAAATTATGTTCAGCTTTTTAAATTTTATATATATAATTTCATTTTTGTTTTAGATTACATATCAATTTATGGCTATTATAAAACTGAGGATATACCAAAAGTTCTATTTCGATCGACAAATCAAAAACATCTAAAATATCAACAGAAACAAGTTAGTTCAAATTTATGCTTACCACCAATTCATAAAGCAAATGAAACACTTTGCCATAAAAAAGATAAAACTGTACATGGAATAAAGCATTCAATTAGCAGTATAAGTTGTCAACCAATTCATAAAATAAAAGAAAAATTTTCATATAAAAATCAACATGGAATAATACATTCAATTAGCTGTATGAGTTGTCAACAGCCAATTTATAAAAAAAAAGAAAAAAAAAATGAAAATGGAATAATGAATTCAATTAGCAATCTGTGCAGTCAGTCAATTCATAAAATAAATGAAAAATGTTGCTATAAAAATGAAAATGGAATAATACAATCAGTTAGTAGCTGCTGCATTAAACCAATAAAAAGTACTACAAAATTATGTCATTTACCATCGGAATGTGCACCTAATAAATTGAAAAACACCCGTAGCAGTATTAACCGAAATGTAAAAATGATAGGACAATATTCTAATTCATCATCACAACCTAGAAGTATGAAAGCTGGTAGTGACTTAAGTCAATATAATAATTTAAAAATAATGAAGAATGAATCATCAGAAGATATATTTAGTAGCAGTAAACAATTTTGTAAAAAGAAAAATTCAGAAATGTTATATACTAAAAATCGTCCTGAATGTTCATACCAAAATTTGTCAGCTAGTAGATCATTACCAGTAGTAGTGAATAAAAATTTAAATGAGTTAGTTAAATCTAAATGTACTAATGTATTATCTGATATAGAAAAAGAACCAAATATACCATCAGTATATTGGCGAACACAAATACCAGCAGTTGAATCTTTTGATACATGTACTAAATTAAAAATAAATCATGATAATTCAGAAATTTTACTATATGATAAGGAAATAATAAATATTTCACCAAAAAATCAAAATAATATTAATGAATTAATTAATATTTCAAATCCAACATCAAATCAAATATGTAAAAATTCTAAACAGATTAGTACTAATGAACTGTACTATAAATAATAAGTAATAAGTAATCTATATACTATAAAATAATCGACGTTCATAAATTTTTTCATAAATTTTATTTAGTAAACATTTTTATAATTGAAAATCATGTGAAATGTAAAATGTTTATATAAAATAAAATTATGATATTAAATATTTTTACTTTTGCACAGTAAAATAATTCTATTGCACCACCGATAAAGGATATTACCGAATTATACAAAATATGTCGAGTTCTAATAATAGAAAATAATATCATAATAATTATTTTAACTAAACATTTTTCTGTAAAATTGGTTTTATTTTTTATTTTTTGAATGTGCAAAAGAATTTGTTAATATTTTTTTAGATCAAAAATATATTGTTTTCTAAATTTACTAAATTTAAATTAATTAAATAATGATTGAAATTTATTATTAATTAATATAAATATAAAATTCGGTAAATATAATTTAAAAAAAAAAATAGTTTAATTTTTTAAATTTATTTATAAATTAATTTCGATAAGGAAAAAAATTATAATTCGTATAAAAATTCAATTTATGGTGCCACAAAAATGCAATTTATCGAACTAGACACCGTTCACTTGGCAGCTACATATTCAACGAACTAAACGATCTAGCCGCGTGTTGCCCAACGAACCTGACACAGTTCCTAAACACCACCGACTGGATCTGAAACAATCCAATCAACACCGTGGTCACGAGAATGAGTGGTTACAAAACGGCGCGTTAGTGCTACTTGGAGGTACCCTACCAGGGTGGGGGCACCTCGCCACTTTAACCAGCCAACGAACCAACCATAGTCCCACATAGATGGTCCCTATCATTCCTAACATTTCAATCAATACTTACCATATTATTACCAAAGAAAATCTTCATATGTATAGATTTTCTTTGATATTACAAAATTGATTGCAAGAATATTGTTAGTTAACATTTAGATAACAGTTAGATATTAATTAGTTATCATATAGTTAACAGTTGAACATCTAACTATAATTAGCAAATCTACTTTAAGTTTCAAGTAATGAAAATAATTTTAATATTTGTGAATTATTTTTTTGAGTGAATTATTAAAGTGAATTATTTTTTTTAGTATTCTTCGAACCTTAAAGTAAATTAATTTTTTTTGAAAATAGTTTTCGTGGTTTTGCTGATAAAGGTATATGTTATTCATGTAATTTATTATCCTTATTAACCACTGATCATTCATTTTTCTTTTATTAATTAGTGTAATTTCCATATATACAAACTCTTCGATATGTTTAAGCTACTGAAATGATTTACAATATAATATTGTGTAACTTTCTGATTTTAGTAATCGAAATTACCATTGTTAAATTGTAATACATAAATACAAAGGGTAAAAAAAAATAGAAACTCTTGTTATTCATTATTATAATTTCGGAATATTTATTTTCTTTCGGAAAAATCAATTAATTATCTTATGTCAGAGAGAAAAGGGGTTTTTTGTTTCTTATTTTGGTTGAAAAACTGATAAAGTGGTAAAAATAAATATGTTTTAAAAATAACAATATTAGAAAATTTGATTAGGATTTCAGTATAATTCATTTGATTGGAATTTGGATGAAAAGATTAATTTAAATTTATTTTAAAGGACATTTTTACCAAAAGTAATTGAACATTAACATAAAACTCTTGGTAACAATTTTAATTTATCATAAATTTTTTTAGTAATATGTATACTTTACTATTTCTTAATTCCAATAAAATTACTCAAAATTTAATCGAAAATAATGGTATATTAAGACAAAAATAAACTTTATATACAATATTTAAGATATTGAGTTTTAACGTAACAAGAGAGGATTAACAATTATACGAAATATATTTTTCAATTATTATTTTTGAATTTTTCAACATTTTTATATCGAAATTTTAATTGAAAATTAATTCAATAATTTTTTAAAAATAAATTTATCTTTAAATTTTTTTTGTATTATTATTGATTTACTGATCACCTGGTATTTATTTTAAGGATATGATTTAGTATACATATATTTTCAATTTGATAAATTGCAGTAATTATTTATTGTATTTATATACAATGTAAAAGTAAATACATTTTTTTTATCATATATTTTATACCATAAAAAAATTATATATGTATATGATATTGGAAAATCATATAACGAACATATATCAATCATGATATATTATTTTAGATAATAACATTTTTGTTGTTCAAGATTTATATCATCCTGTCATATTATATTTCTCATAAAATAAATAAAATATTGTGGCATCTGATGGTATCCTTGCATTATAATGTACATATATATATATATAGATGAAATATTTTCAGTTAAAATGTTGGACAGAAATATCCTTTAAATTTTTCTATTGACATATTTATTTATATTCAGAAATTTGAGTCAACTTTCTCAAATTTCACTTTGTTAAATAATATTTATAATTCTATCAAGGAAAATTTAATTATTTAAATTTCATTATATTTAAATATGTATATTAAAATATATTGAAAAAACAATCAACTTAACCGAAATAATAGAAAAAACGAGTTCATAAAATGCTGGAAAAATGATATGACTATGGTAATTCAAAGCTAAAATAATCTGAAAAAAAGAATTTACATGACAAATGTAAATTCATGTAAAAAAAATAAATATTTAAGTCACATTCATTTTATTTCATTTAATTTACTTTAATTAAATTATTAAATTAATATATGTTTACATAAAAATAATACTCCTATATTAAAAAGAAAAATTTTCAATTTGTTTCAGAACTGACATTCATTACATTTAATGATGTCACCAAAAAAAAAAATTACACTTGGTATATTTACATTCCCATTTCGGTCATATTAACATTTTTTTTATTTAAATAATTTATGTTTTTGCACAACAATGAACCAAAATTTATATATTAATATTGTTTTATTACTATTCAGAGAATAATTTAGGGTTTTGCTTATCATTCTGAACACCAGATATTAAAATGTTTGAATTAATCAGAAAATTTATTTAATATATTAGATAAAATTATATTTGTGATAAGTCTGGGTAAATATAATTATTAGTGTCCAACATTTTTGTTTGCTAATTGAAATAGCTAAAATTATAATGTGGCATTTTTAAATCAGATTTGATCTTTTTTGAATTTAGATTGAATTTTTAGTCTTTTTACATTCAAAATTGGTCTATTTTCCCATTAATCATTCGAAAAGGACGAATTTTATTTAGAAAATGAAATTATTGTTTTGTGAAAACATTAATTTAAATTGTTAAAGAACCAATTTGAGTTGTTAATTCTCTATAAAATCTCATTTCTTTTATAATTTACAAAAAGTTTCTTTGGCTAATTAAATAGCTAAATTAATTATTTTTTATAATTTCATTAAATTTATCATTATCATTTTAATCCTTCAATTATTTTGATATTATTTTTTTTCTGTTTGAAACCAAAGATGTTCTGGCAGGATATTAAATATTTACTTAATGAAAAATTACTATGAAATTAGTGACATTATTAATGAGAGTTTTCATCTATAAATAATTATGATCATTTCATAATTTAATATTTCGACGTAATTTTTATGGATTAACTATAATTGTTAATTATTTAATTGAGTACTGGAAAATGTAGTTAAAAATTTATCCAAATTTATGTTTTTGATTTCCTTCTCAAATTTGGATACATTTTCATGTGGTATATACTTTAATTTTAATATTTTTTCTGTTATATAAATATTATAATTAAAAAAAGTGACAATCAGTAAAAATGGTAATATCCTTATTTTATCATAATCTCTATACATAAATATCAGGATTTTAACATTTTTTTCCTTATTTTTTTTGCAGGAATTTTCTCTCGTCCTAAATATAGTAACCATGAATCAATGTGTGTGCGATATCTGTTTTAAAGATACCATATGAGATTTAACTAACAATTTTTAAAGTATATTTTGTTTATATTCCAGTAACAAAGAAATGTCTGGATTAGATGTAAAAACATTTACCATAAGGGTATGCTATTAATTGTATAAAAAAAAAGGATCAAAATAATATCATTTTGGTATATTTTTCATATGTACACAACATAATATTTTGGATATTATATAAATATAACAACAAAAAACCGCAATGGAAAAAGGTTAATATTAAATTATTTACTGATATCCTAAAATTAAATTCTAACCCAAACCTTTTTCAGTTAATTTGTTGGCATTTCTTATGTATGTACAGAAAAAAACAAGGAAAGAAATAATTAATCATAGAGAATATAATTTCTATATTTCCATCATAAATTGTCATGGAGGGACATTAAAAAATTAGAAAAAATTTCATTTTGAAGTAGATGAAAAAAAAATGGTTTATTTGTGAATATTAAAAAGGTTTTAATAATTAAATTTTTTTTTAACGTAATTTTTAAATAATGTTGAGAAGAAATTTTTTTTTCTTATTAGTAGATTTTTCAATTTTATATAAAATGTTTTTGTATAGCAAAGTATTTTCCTAATTCGAGTGAAAATGAATTATACCAAAAATTGACTACAAAGACGAAATTTAAACTTTGAAGAAACATATAACAATTTTTATAGCTACATAAATTGTAAATAATAAATTACTTTTTATTTTACATAGTTGGCAATCGCTTTAAGAATCAACAAATACTTGTACACACAAATTTGAAGTATGTAAATATATGAAATTAAACTAATACTAATTGATGACCAATTTTTGTTACCTTTTGAAATTAAACTACAAATTGAAGATATAGTTTTGTGGAGAATCCTTTGTAGTATACCAAATTTTTCTATTTGTCTAACAAAACTAATAAATTTTAAATTGCTATTGAAAAAAAAACATTGACATGAAGAAGAAAAATAAATGATATAAATTAGAAAACTTGATAGAAAACTTTTGAAATATTTTGGGAGGAAAACTGGAAAAATTATACAAAAATATTTTGCCAAACTTTAATTTTTTTTTTGTATAATTTAACTACTACCGTAGTTTGTAGTACATATATAGTGAAAGAAGGTTAAAAAGGATATTTTTATGTAAAACTAATAATGTTGCTGCGTGTACCACAGACTCATTTACAGTGATCAAAATTACTCTATAAGTACGAAAAAAAAAACAAATATATAGTGAAAGAAAAATTAATATAATTTTTTTCTATTAATTTATTTTTATTTGTAATCCTTTTTTTAAAGCTTCATTCTACAATCCTTTTACCTATGTAGTATATATAGTTATTTCATATATACATACTTTCGTATAGAAATTTCAAACTTTTCTATTAGTTTTCTACTTTTCTATTAGTATATAAAACTAATTCTATATTAGTTTCGTAAAGAAAGTTTAAATGAAAAACTATAATTTTATATTTTATAAAAAAAAAATAAGAAAATAGAAAAGCTTATCCTTAAAATATAAAAAAATATAAGATAAAAATTATATATATAATGAAAAATCATGGAAAAAATAGGAAAATAATAAAATAAAATATAAGATAGAAAATTGCATTTTTAGATTAAATTTCGCAATTAGTTTTATTTATTTTTTTTTAACATAAAAAAAATTATACAAGTTAAATAACGAGTGGTTGGTTTAAAAATCTCACCTTTTGTTTCTATGTTCATGTTTTCTCTCTACACTACAGGATAATAATATATGTTGTTCTGTAATTACTATTTGCTTGTAGGGTACAAAAATAAAATGAATTAAAAAAAACCTTATATAATTTATTTGAGGGAATAATTTTGAAAAAAAAAAAAAAAAAAGTTATTGGGTTAAATAATAAAATTAAATTAAATTTTCGTTGTGCATAGGAGAATAATTTTAATGTAATTTTTATATTAAAGTAATTTTTCATCGCATGTATAAAAAAGGATCTATCTTAATTTTATTTTTAAATTTAATACCTTTATTTCTTGGGTCCATGTAAAATAGTAAGATTTAATCAGACGGGAAAAATGTATCCATCTCGTCAAGGCCCCAAAATATGAATACAAAAGTAAAAGCAGGCTAAAAGATTACCTTATGCCTATAGTCTGTGATCTGCCAGTCCATTTATTTACTTACCTGGTTCCATAAAAGTTGTATACAGTCAATTTGACTCTGGTTATTCTACGCAGTTTACCAGTAAAAGAAAAAGTCTAGATGATTTAAACTTTGTCTATATAACCGACATATAATATTTCGCCTCTATAGCAACCTTTAATTTATTTCAAAAAAATTGTTTAAATAAAAAATATAAATAAATTTTTTCTAGGAAATAATAAATTTTCTCATCATGTGAAAATAATTATATATTCCTTTTTTTTCAAAAGGAAATGAATATATTTTAATTATAGATCTGTTCCATTTATTCGTAACTAGCTCGACTATAGACTTAAATCTATCAAGAAACATTCAGTTGAAGTGAAAATAGGAAATATTGTGCGCAATAATTTCAAATATTGTTGCAATTTTTAGGTACAATTTCACTTAGATGGTAAATTAAATATTTTCAGTTTTTCTTCTACTAAATGGAACTTTCATTCTCTGATTAATTATATATCGCAGGCAAAAATTTTGAAAAAATAAAAATTCATGATTATTTTACCATAAATTCAAAAAGTTTACATTAAAAAAAAAATGATGAATTTTTAAAAGTTCTAAAAATAAAATTATGAAATTTATTTACATTTTAGTGGTGGTTAAGTCTAGAAGAACTTTGAGAGAGAAAATTAATATTATTTATTTATTGCATACTTTTGAGACACAGTGAATTTTCCTATAATTTTTGTTGTTATGGTTTTTTGCCAGAAAATTCTAACTAATTAATTATAGTAGATCTTAAATTGAATTTATAAAAATTTATTTTACAATATTAAATAATTCAAATTTAAAAATTATGTCAGTGTTAAATGTTTTTTTTTTTTTTTTTGTGAAGATTTTTTAATATTAAAAAGATAGTAAATTTATTTATTTTTTTGTTGGATAAAGAATTTGAATGAAATTCTTTTTTAACATAAATTGTTTTTCTATGTAAATATACATTTTTTTTTTCTGGAGGATGTAAAACTATTTTAATATAAAGAATTTTCCACAAAGTAAAAAGTTTATGCATTTTTCTTATGCCACACAATATGCATATAAATTTTTTTTTAGCCCACAATGTTGTGTTCTTTTTTGGGTCATACATAAATTCATAAGTGCATAATATAAAGTAGCTTTTATGGGAATATTTCTTTTATCGAAAAGTGTATAACATAAGTATTGCATAACTAAAATATTTAGTTGTTTATATATGATTCAATGATAAAGTAGTAAATGTGGCAAAAGATGATAGAACATTATTTTGTGTAAGTATAAAATGATAAAAAATTATTTTTCAATTTGTATTTAATTAAATAACAGATAAATTCTGTAGATTTACTTCAGAAATTCGAAGAACTGTTCGACTACATACTTAGTTACATTAAATAAATTGAAGAATTCAGGACATTTGAAAATCTTCTACACATTTTTTTTTTGGGTAATTTCATGATTTCCTGACTGATATATAATTTCTTGATCTAATTGAAAATGAATAATATTCCGAACGGAATTTGAAATGAGGTAAGTCTCATATATTTTTTTCCAGAATTTGAATGAAATTTTAATAGTTTTATTTATTTACAAAAAAAAGATATTTGTAAAATATAAAAAATTTTCAAATTTGATCCTTTAAAATTTTTGTCGCGTAATCGCATAAAACAAGATTAAAAATTTCTTTTTAATATGTAAATATATAGCGTAAGGACCAATAATAAAAATTCTATAACATATTTACCAATTTTTGTATATTAAAGGATCCTAGTCCGTCGAAATTTTACACACAACATAATAAAATTTCTTATATTTTTTTTTTTTTGTAATAAAATTTTAATTTACATAATTTCAATATTTCTGCATATTCAGCAAAGAAAAATTGTTTGTTTCTTTTTATTATATTTTTCTTTTACGATTTCTTATGTTTATGTTATTTTATGCTAGGATCCTTCTTTGGAATATCCTTTTGATATCTTCTGGCGTGGTCCCTTTTTTTTATTATTGCTGCCACTACAAAATGTAAAATAATATTTAATTTCGGGAAAAAATGGTTTGTAGTGATGAGATTTTTGTGTTTATTTTGAATTTTATTTTGTTTAAATTTTTGTGTTGTTTTTAGCTACAAAATGTTTTTTTTTTTTTTGTAAGGAAGAGAAAATTTAAATGTAGAAAAATATATGAGAAATATTTTATTTGAAAAATGATATAAATGAAAAATCTTTATATGAATAAACGCTGCAGGATATTTTAATATATATATCTGGAAAACTTTTCTATCGTTATATCAAATATCATTTAAAAATATTTTTGTATTTGTATATATGCAAAAGTTTCATAATGTTTGTTGTTGTGGGAAAATCAATTTCGATATAATTTTCATAATATTATATCTCAGAGTTTTTATATGAATAATACAAAGGAAAATTAGGAAAATTGGGAATGTTTTATGTAATGATTGAACGGGAATTTCCACTATTGTGGTTTCTGCTTCATTGAAAACCAATTTTCGAATAGAAATCTCTAATATCCGGACAATTTAATGTCAAAATTTATGAAAAAACCCCGAAAAGTTAAAATTAATTTAATGGAGACAAATTGTAGACTCAAACCTACATTGTCTTTTCGGAACACTAATCAACCAATTATTTAATTATTTCTATAAAATCTATTTAAAAAATGTCTCCTTCTTTTCCAACATATTTTCCATTGTCAAACGCGATCAAGGAAATATTATAACACTCGTCCTGTTAAAAATAACAAATTATTTTAAAATAATTTCACCAAAAAAAAATTTGTTATTTACCATAGTTTATCATTTTATCACAATTTAATAACAATATTCATTATCATATCTCTCTACATTAAAACAAGTATCGTTTTGATTATTATTCGTATCACATTTTGTCATGCAATGTCCGCACAAAACCATCAGATGTTAAGCTAATTTTTTTTTTTTTTGTGGAAAATTAGAATAAATTGAAACTTTATGGTTGTCCCTAGGAAAAGAAATTGAATTTTAAATTAACAAATAATTCTATTTACTTTTATCTGTCCACAAAAAAAAAGAATGGTAAAAATATGCAAATTGTAATAGACAAAATTTCAAAAAAATTTCGATATTTTTTTTATACTTTTCGTTTAGTAAAGTCAAATCTTTTCTAGTAGATTCAAACTTTCCCAAATGCAAAAAAAAAAAAAAAATAATAATATTTTAAAATATTCGACAAAAAATTTTTTTTTTAAATAAAATTTAAATTGTGAGATTTTCTTCTGTTTTTCTTCACGACTAAAACAAGAAAATTTTCTTAGATAAAATTTTTTTGTGTTGTCTTTAAACAAAAAAAAAACAAGTGGGAAAAACTTTCGTTACAACAAAAATGAACAGAGAAAATTAATTCAACCATTAAATTATGAAAAGAAAGAAAAAGGTCAAAAGTTTATGAGTTAAATATTACTTTTTTTTTTACATAAAATTAAAAAACACTGCATAAACGTTTTTTTTCCGCGATAATAGAAGAAATATAATTTTAATGGTTTGTTACTGTTTTGAATTAATTAGTACAAATTTGTTGAAAATAGAAATTATATTTAATAATTTTTGTATATTTTACTTTACTTTGAAAAAGGTCTAAAAATTAAAGTTAAAATTAATATTTACACATTTTCTGTGTATATAACACAAAAATATTGAAAAATTCTATTTTTTGTTTGATATTAAAAATTGGTATATAAAATATTTATAAATATTTTCAACATTTCCTTTGGATAACTTAACAGAAAAAAAAAATTAATTAAATTGAAATAAAATAAAAAAAATTTTCTTGGAAATCATTTGAAAATTGAATTTTGTAATTATTTGTTCTCGTTTTTTCATTTGAGAAAAAAATTATTTAAAATATTTATTTTAAAGAAATTTGTATGACAAAAAAAAAAATCAGTAGACAATTTCATTTTCCTTCTATCAACTTTCATCAGAAAAAAGAAACAGAAAATTCTACAAAAATGTATTTTCTTTAAAATTACTTTAGACTCGCATGTCGTGCATTATTTAAGTCACATTTCTATATATTTGAAAAATATAATTAATTTTTGGATGTAAAATAATTTAAATTAAATGAAATATAAAAAAAAAACTTTTTCATGTTTATAGAACCGGAAAACATGGTGTGGGCCTTTATAGCTTGTTAAAAATTATAAGATTATTTTTTTGTTATCGTTAATCTAAAGAAAATATATATGTATGTATATAAATTTTTTTTAAATTCCTTTTCTTTACATTAAAAGGAAAATTATATAAGAAAATTGTAACTTACAATGTTAACGTGTCCCATTAGAAGCAGATTTAATTATAAAATTTTTTGAATAATTTAATTTTTCATTAATGTGAAAAATTTTCATTTGCGCTACAACGTAAGAAAATTGTTATTAAAATGAAAATTTATTTAAAAAAAAAATCATTTTTTTTTCTATTTTTAAATGTAGGTGTAGCATAATTTCAGGCGTAAAATGTAAACAGCCCTCGTCTAACAAAAATTAATATTTTATGTAAATTTTAAATAAAATGATTTTTTTTATATCAAATAAATATGACTTAAACTTTTTGTCCTTTCCAATATTTTTCGGCTATAAATAAAGGAATTAATCAATTTTAACTTTTATCTAAATCGAAATGTTCATTTAATGATATAATGTAAATTAAATTCAAATATATGCAACTAACAAAAATGTTTTTTCCAACAAAATTTCCAACATCATCTACTTCGGAAATATAAGAAAATTCTACAAAAAATATTTCTTCTTATATGCTTTTTTTTTTATATTACCAGGTAAAAGGCAAACATCATAAATTAAATTTCATATACCATCTTTTCGTTCTATGATAAACACTTTTGCGCGTTGATTATATTTACAAAAAGTTCTTCTAGTTTCTTACTTGGAAGAATTTTTTTTTAGATATATTTTCTTTTTAAATTGACCTAATAAACTTATCATCTAACGTCAGGCATGCATATAGAGTATTTAGAGATAGAAATATTATTTAAGTTTATATTTGAAAGTTTTTGGTGAAAGAAAATACAAAGTTATTTTGGTATTTATGATGCTTTAAAAGTTGTGTGGTAAAACTTTAAGAATTTAAATTTGTGTATTTAAGTAATAAAGTAAGTAAATAATATTTTCCAAAGTATATTTGATAATATTTTTAATTTTTTACAGATGTTTTGTGGGGCAATTCAATTTAATCATAAAATTGTATTTTAATATACATATGGAATTTAGTAAAATTATATACGAGAAACACTGAAATAAATTCATTTGAAGAATTTATTTGTATTTTCTTTTCAGTGCATGTTAAATTAATATTTCGAAGTTTTACTTGAGTCAGAATCAGATAGCTGCAACACTGCAACAGTATAGATTCCCATGATAGTAGAAACTATAAATGTTCCAGTGTCGATAAGGTAAAGTTAGTATATACATCGAAAGATTTTAGCTAAACTATAATTTATATTTTCAGCTTGGACGGAAATTTTCTTCTTTTCCAGCTGCAACTGGATATACGAATTGTTAAAAAGCTTTATAGGACGTTAGATTGAATAGTAAAAGATAAGTTGAAATAAATTTTTACATAATAATTTTTTTTTCAGGCAAAATTCAAAATATTAAAGCTATTTTTCTAAGTGTCTAAACATAAAATATATTCTGTCTTCATCTGTCATCTAAAAAGATTAAATATATTATTCATTTTGAGGCTGATTTTACGAGACTAAGAAGTCGAATATTTTTCAAATAAACTATCATACGCAAAAATAGAATATAAGATTTAATGGAGATTTTTTTTCCTGATGATTATTTATTCTTAATTTTTATTTGTATAGCCACAATGAAAAATAGAATTGATGTATACTAGAAAAATTATAATAATATATTATTTATTTCTTAATAAATTTTCATTTAAGGATATTATAGAAGAAATACTAACAATTCCTTGTTTTTGTAACTAAGGTAGAGGATCAGAATTTCATTTTTTTTAAAAAAAACAATTTCTATTGATTTAATTAATTTCCATTCTTATTTATTTTTACATAATTTATCATCATCCTCATACATTTTTCTTTTGCGGTTTTATCCTTTTGGAATTTGGTACGATTGAAATATATACATTATCTTTTTTTTATCCTTGTTTGGTTGGGTAAGTGCCTCATCATCAAAAAAGGAATGGTGAACAAATATGTGTGAACATAATTTAAAAAGCTTTTTTTTTGTACCCAAATACTCGTAAGGATATTTATATTTTATAAACATCTTCCTTAGAGTGTTTATTTTTATGGTAAAAAATTCAAAAAAAAAAAAAATTATTATATATTATGTGTGTGTATCGTATATTATACTTTGTATACCAAAAAAAGGATAAACCAAAAAGAAATTGTTAAGAATATTTTATGAAATTGTTCAAAAATATGTTAAGTAGAATTTCTAAAGGATTTGTGGTATATATTTTTAATATTTGCCTTTTTTAATTTTTTGATAAAATATTCTCTTAAATTAAAGTTTAAGTTAAAATAAATTTTTAGTCTTTATTTGGATAATATTAAATAAATGTACTTGAAAATTTTATATGAAATTTGATAACCAAAATTTTCCATTTCATTTTTTTCTGGGTCAATTTTTATTTAATAAATACATATTTGATTGTGTGAGAAATATTTTTATGAAGGAGAAATTTCTTAACTAAGTGGAATAAATTTGTAAAAAAATATTTTGTAATTTGATATAAAATTCTTAGTAATAAATATAATATCCTTGTTACCTAGTTAATTTTGTTTGAAGGATTTAATTATCAAAATTTTAATTTGTTCAAAAAATTAAATTCTATTTATTTATTTTTTTGAAGGCATTAAATTTCAAATATTTTACATTAATGAAAAGTTTAAGTAAAATTGAAACTGAAAATATTTTCATTAAAGCGTAAAAATGGAAAATGAACTGGAAGCTTTAAGTGCTTTAAATAAAATTCTATATTTTCCATTTAATTTTTTGTAATTTTCAAAAATTTATGTATTTCCGGTGAAAGATATTAAATTTAATTACAAACTTAATAGTGACGCTTGAATGTATGCAAAAACATAAATTTGTATTATGTATGCATAAGTATAAGTATGTATATAATACAAAAATAATACCAAAAAAAAAAACATTCATAATAAAAATTTAAGTTTTTTGCATACATTCAGGCGGCACTATTATTTATACAAAATTATATCCTTCAACAAAAAAAATTCATAATAAAAAATATTTACATTAATTTTTAATGATATATAATTTCATGGATAAAACTAGAAGCATATGGCGGCTCGCAAGTATACATTTCTGTTTTGAAAAATGAGTTACCATAATTTCCATACCATATCGTTATAATTTTATTTAATGATCTACTTTAGACAAAATTACATCAACTTTTTTTTTTCATATTAAATCAAAATAAATGAACTTGAGACATAAAATTTATGACAACATGTGCTAATTTTATATGAAAAAATATTATTTTGTCCTATTAAAAATAACACCCAAACTCATGCTACACCATAAAATTCTATTTTTTATATAAATTTTCTTCATGTTGAGTTCATATTTTGTAATTTATCAAAAAGAAGAAGAAAAAAAAAAATTATATATAATATAAAATTATATTCAATTTTCATAATTAAGGACAGGAAATCTTTATAATGTCAAAAAAATATGTTTATTAGATTGTAAGTTATGATGTCCTTTTCTATATAAATATTATTTTTTTTTGTTGTTATACATATATTTAAAGATTATATATATACGATGAAATCAAAATTAGTTTAATATGTCGTCAAAAATTTTTGCAAGGTCAAAAACAAGTAATGTACTACAACATTAATGTCATTCTAAATTTTTTTTGTTGCTTAACAATCAATCATTTAATAATGTCAACCAAAAAATAATATGAGAAAAATATTATGTATATAAAACTAATTTTTTGTCCAAAATATGTTTGTAAATGTCATGAAATTATTTTCAAAATGAAAATGAGCTGGAAAAATGAATTTTCTGAATGTTTATAGCGTAAAAAATTGAAAATTTCCAATTATAATTTATAAAAAATCATTTTATTAGACTATAAAGCAACTGATTTTGAAGGCAACTTTCACTGTAGTTTGGAATTATATTGACGTTTGCATACTTATAGGTGTCATAAATTTCTAAAACTGCTAAATAACTGGTGGAAGCAATATGGAATGTTAACAATTTGGTTATAAAAGAATTAAAACTTGGAAGATTTGAGTTTAGTAGTTAGAAACCTTTCACATATTCTTAGTTTCAGGTCTCTTCCTTAAGTCTCAGTCTCAAACTCTTAGTCTCCGGTATAATTTTCACATCACATCTAAGGAATAATTGATTTTTTTTTGGAATATTTTAATTGATTCTAAGTGAATTAATAATTCCAAGGGGAATTAGAAACATTAAATTATGATGATATTACAATGATTATATTAGTGATAATAATCCAGCACAGCATTTTAATTAATTCCTGTAATATCTCAAGGGAAGTAATTTTGTTATAATTCATGAATAATTTCTATAATAATTTCATTCTTCTCTTAGTTTATGGCATCAAATATTTTTATATATTAGTTTCATTGGAAATTTTCATTTCATAACATGTGCAGGAATAGAAATAAATAAATGAATATCTAAAAATCAATATAAATGCTGCCATTAGCAAAAATTTCCACATATTTTCACAATTCTTTTATTTATTATACATAAAATTTGATTTATTGTACTTTCAATTTCAACATTTTTATTGTACAAAAATTCTATGCGACTATAATCATAAATTATTATTTTAAAATTATTGTAAGAATTCTATATGAAAATCAAAAAAAAAAAAACAGATGGAAATTAAAACAAAAAAAATGGTAGAAAAATTGGAGCAAATGTTTCACAATCACATAAAAATATAAAACAGGTGAAATATTTTTTACTTCGTTTTATATTACACCACTTTAGTTTATATATTTCCGGGATGATGAAAATTGCTCTATATTTTCCACATGGATTCCACATTCACTATTTCCAAAATGAAAATTTTATTATTATTTTTTTTGCCGTGTAACAAAAGTTTAATATTAAAACCTCCTTGTGTGCTGAATTTACAATAAGAAATAATATCAAATATATGGTAAGAAAAGTATATGTTAGTGCTTCACATGTGCACTTTATTAAATTTATGGATAAGTTTTCTAAGAAAAATTGCATTTTCCATTTCTATAATAATATAATAATCTTTATGAAGATTTATATTTTTGCATAAAATTGTGAAAAAGTTATCTAACAAACATTCTGTGGAATAATAATAATAAGTAATAATTTTATAATAATATTTATATACTGTTACTTATGTAAGTTTAATTACATAAATTTGATGAAATATTTATAAATATGATAAATATGATACGTATATAAATCCATCCATTTGTAAATTTTGGTTTTCTTCAACTTTTTTTGTATGTTAATTTTGAAAACAAATAATTTGTGTGACCAAAAAATTCAATTATCTGATTATAAATTTTTATAGATAACAATAATGTTTACGTCTACCATTAGAAGCAGCTTCGTCTTTTATAATGTGGTAAAATGCTGAAATCTGAACTATTCTATATTTAAAGTGAAAGTGAATATCCTTTACAAATTATTTTAACATTTTAATGTTATTTCATTAGCATAATTTTAGGCTTCATTTTTAATATAAAAATGTTAATATAAATTATTTAATTTATTACAAAAGGAAGAAATTTATATAAATTATTTCAATTTATTCAAATCAATAATGTTATAGACTGTACTTCTTCTCCCGTATGGAAGACAGCCTTTTTTGTATAAATAGCAGTCAAATTCTTCTGTTCTATGACAGTCGGTGTTTTCTTCTCTATGGGTGAGGACGTGTTCTCCTCTATCTCAGTCGACATAAATCTATGGGTAATATTAAATTATTATATAAAATTATTTAAATACTGTAAAGTATTTTTTTCCAGAATTTTCAGATCATCTCCACTAGCTTTACTTTTCATTTGATTTTCTTATATTCAACATTACTTATGGCTGATTTATTATACTATCAAAATGTAAACTACATTATTTCTACCAATAATCAAGGCAATATATTTTCCTATATCCATTTTTGCTTATTAAACTTAAAATAAATAAATATCAGTGTAAGTTTAAATAATTTGTGGCAGTTAATTAACTTTGAGAAAAATATTGGGAAAAATAAATTTATATTTTTATCATTAGTTTTGTAGAATATTATAAGATTTATTTTTTTATCTTATCTAGCAGTAAGTAAATTTTAATTTCAATTATTTTTTATTGTAAATTTTTCTTATTTTACTATTTTTCAGTTGTTGCAGGTTGCAGGAATAATGGTTGATTGGTTTGAATGACTATCACTATGCTTTTACTGAATAACTATCACTACTTGAATACTATCACTATATGCTCTTTTTTGGAAGAAAATCTTTAAGGTTCGTACATGATATTAAACACAAATTCCATAAAGTACCTCAAATAAAATAATGGATCAGACTTAAATTTGTTCAATATTACTTCAAAAAATATCACAGATAAGTCGAATTTTGATATTATAAATCGTACTTAAGTTAATTTATATATAATTTTTTTTAGGTTATAGGTTTGGGAAAACATAATATGAATTAATCATTATAAAAACCATAAATCAACAGTAAAATATTGTACGAAAGATAATTTTTCATATTTTCGTTTATATTTTTGATATATATAAATACATTTTGGATTGTAAGTATATTTTATTATCAAGAGAAACACACACAGAACAGACTGTAAAATTACCATAAAATGTAAATTAATTTTAAATATTTTAATAAAATAAAACCATAGTATGAAAATTTTATAAATAGTATTTGTGTTTATAAATGAAAATTGTTTTTATGAAAAATTTTATTTACTTATCAATTTTCTTTATAATCTTTTGACAAACTTTTATCGTCGGTAATTTTAATTATTTAATTCTGAATTTATAAATATATAAATATTTAAATCTGTGAATTGCAACAGATTAAATAATGAATTTTCTTGTGTCTTACCACAAATATCACATAATATTACCATAAATATGTGCCACCCCACGTAAAAATGATAATTATTGCCATATAATTTCCAAGTATACATAAAAATTTTCCAATGAAAAACTTTATTAATGAAAATTTACATAGTAATTTTCTTGTTTTTAAATATCTTTAGAAATTTTTTATTTGTATACTAATTATGTAAAAATTTTAGCTATTCATCTGTAAATAAATTGTCTAGTCAGTTAATATCCCTTACATTGAAGGTAGAGTCCTTTGTCCTTGAATAAGTATAGTCTTTAAATGCATAAAATATAGAAATAATTAAATTTAAATGAAATAAATTTTAATTATAAATATTAAATTCAAAAATAATTTGAATATGAACAAAGTTTACTGAAAATCTTCATATAATCTAAAACCAGATCTAAACAAAGTCAAGTAGAAGAAACCACAATTCGAAATATAAATAAGATTAATATTCTATAAAAGTTCTTTAAAAAATAATATAAATTGTCAAAATCATTCGGTATACCTATACTTTATTTTTAGTTTACTCATCCAACTGTGAAATATTATCAATCATTTAAGGATATAACATTTCCGGACAAAGATTAATGATCAAAAGTATTTATAGAATTTATTATCTATTTCTTATATTTCGTATTCAAACTTAAACTTTTGATATTATATAAAAATCGATACTATACGACAATACCGAAATTCAATATGTCAAAATCTTTATTAAAAATCATCAGTGAGAATTTGTACTCATACACTTGGTGATGGAAAATATGATAATTCTTTGAGAAATTGTGATTATTTAATGTATATCAACATTAATTTAAGATGGAAATTGTGACGACGATGTGGAAATTATTGTGACGACGATGTGGAAATTATTTTCGGAAATTATTCTTAAGTTTTTTCTATAGTACCTATAAAAATATATCATTCTCTATTTATCGCCTGTAGATTTTTCACATTTTTTATTAGCTATCAAAAATTGTTCCAAACCAAACTTTATATACCAAAAATTTATTGTAAAACTTCAAATGAACTTTAAACTTTTCATTATTTAATTCCGTGAAACAGAAAGTTTTGAAGAAGAAAACTCAAATAAACTTTCTTATATGTTAAATCATCATTTAACTTTTAGTTTATCCACGTTCTTTTTTTTACTGATTTTTAAAACAAACAAAAAAAAACAAGAAAAATTTTATTTTGGCATTAATTTTGTGTAAAAACTCAAAAATTTATATTCAAGAAAATAAATGTAATAAATCTTTTACCGCAAAAATACTTCTTAGTTCCCATATTATTTAGTTTTATAGTTAAACAAGAAAAGTTTTATTTACTACAAACCATAAATGGGATACATTCTATCTACTACATGATTCAACTTAAAATAAATAGTTTTCCTTGAAAGTTGTATTATAGAGTTATTCTAATATAATATAAATTAGTGTTCAAGGAATCATAAACTAGAAAATAAGAAATTTTTTTTTTAAGTTTGTTTGAGTTAAAAAATTGTGCAAAAAAATTGGTGGCAAATGTACATGAAAGAGTTAAAATATTTTAAGCTGAGTTAAGTAACGCAAAATTTCTAAAAATTCTAAATTTAAATATTTTATAATTTCAGAATTTCATTAATTCAGCATCAGATTTATCTTCACCTATAAAAAGGACCTTTTTTTCTGAAAGTAAAGGAATTTGCTTAACATTTTCAAAGAAAAAATAACTTTGCTGCCAAGGAAAATTATCTTTTAGATATAAAAAATTTCCTCCCAGGATTGTAATAATAAAAAAAAAATAATATAATTTAGAAAATCCTCTTTAGGTATTCCAATCACTAAACTAAATTGTAAATCTTATAACAATTCATTGCTTTTATATATCTTCAATCACATTTCTATGGTTCGAATTTTTTTGGTATAAATAATAAAGGTATAAAAAAATATATAAAAAATGTTGGTATTTGCGATTTGTAAGAGTTTATCAGAGAAAAAATGTGATCCTTCAAAAAGCTAGGAAAAATAATTCTATATACATATTTATAGGATAAAAACCAAATTGGAATGGGAATTAATTACAAAAAAAAATTTTCTATTTATAAAAACTTCAATTACAACTTTCCGAAAAACTTTACTGTATAGTAAAAAAAACAAAAATATTATTTTTTTTCTATTTTGTAATCAGTCAATCAATCATTTTCTATATTTGACAAGAAAATACAAACTTGTGTCTTACCTTGGATAATATTTATTTTGATAAATTTAACAGATATATTTTTTCTTATATTCAATTTCAATTTTCGTATTGTAGAACATTTTTCCATACATTTTCTTTTTATGGAAATGTTTTTTTTTTAGATTTGTTACATATTGAATTTATATTTTAGATTTTGATATTTATCCAGAATTTTTATAGTAAAATTTTAACGATAAACTATTGTTGAAAAAAATATGAAAATCAATCATCAGGTCAATATAGCATACATTCGATTTAGGTGTTACTTTTTCAATCATACTGAATACATCTAAAAAAAAAATAATAATATTTATTTTATCTTGTAATCTATTAAATTGTACAGAAACACTTTAAATGGGAAAAAATTTCAGTAAAAATAATATTGATTATTAATTTTCAAAAGTATCAGAAATGTAGACATGAAAATTATATTAAATTCCAATTTTCTATTACAAATAATTTTTGTTTGGTTTTTTTATAAAGAAAAATACAAATTTAATAAAAATATTTATTTTAAAATGAAATACATTTGAGCAGAAAATTCCAAAAGAACGTCATTAAAATTTTATGAAAAATAGAATTTAAAAATATCTTTTTAAATTTTAATATGTGAGTTTTTTTTTAATTAATTTTCTCACCTTATTTTCCCAATAAAAATATTTCTGCTATAATAGAAAACACAAAATAATAATAAATAATTTATTTTCAATCGCCATGAGATTAAATTTTCCATTTTTTTTTTTACATTACTACTCGGGTTGAAAAGAAATTATGATGGTAAAAATAAATTTTTAATTTAAATTTTTTTGATTATATTTATGTAAATGCCCGCATAGCAAGTATTTTGATTATAAAAACGTATAAATATAATTATTGATTATAAATTATTTATATTATTTTTTTACTATATTTAATGCTTTTGAGGAAGAATAATAATTAATTTTGCAATATATTTGTAATATAATATTTTGCATAAATTCAGGCGCATTTGTTTCTTTTTATAAACAAATAATCAGAAAATTATTTCAGTAGTTCAATAGGCAATCAAATATTTCGTAATTAAAATGGTCTTATAAATTAAGATGAGTCAATTTAGTGTGATACATACTGTGTATACTGAGCTATCCGGGATCTAATGCACTACCACAGAGTGTAAGAAACAAGAAATGTCTATAAAATATTACAGTATTTTTAGAAACTTTAGTGGAATCAATAATGTTATAGATTGCATTTCTTCTCCCGTGTGGCAGACGATATTTGGTGTTAATATATATAGTAGCAGTCGACTTCTTCTCTTCTATGTCAATCGGTGTCTTCTCCTTTATGGGTAAGGACGTGTTCTCCTCTATCTCAGTCGACATAAATCTATGGGTAACGTTAAATTATTGTATTTTTATGTAAAATCATTAAAATTAATGTAAAATATAAATTTTTTTACATTATTTTCATCATTTAAAAGTCAATTTAAAATTCATTAATTCTTCCAAGCATGTAAAATTAAATTACAAATTAATATATATAATCTATAATTAAAAACAAAACCATATTTAGATTCTTTGTTTGTTCACAAAATTTGTCAATTATAATATGATGGTTAAAAACGAGGGTATAGTAAAACAAAAAGGAATTCTCTTTTAATCTCAATTTTCCTTTTTGTTTTCAGAATTTAAATGACACAAAAACGCCCATTTGACATAATAATAATCATCATCATCCAACCAAATATCATCATCATTTTATTTCCCATAGCTCGTTAATATGATAATGACATATACAAAAAAAAAAAAAAGAAATATACTCCTACTATATGAAAGTTAAATTCATTTTAAAAAGGACATTCTATCAAAATAAAAGGACAATCTTCTTTATAGTGTTTACACAAATGTTCGGTCTTTATCTGTTTTTGTTGTTACTAACTCTGTGGTATAAAATGAAAATTTTAAATATTCATTTCGACATATAAGAGGAGATAGATATTGAATATTTAAATAATATAGTCCGCCTTTCAATTATTAATATAATATATGGAAACATGAAGAATATTATTTGTTTGTAAATTTTAATGGAGAAAGTTTTTCAATTCAATTATAGCAAAATAATTAAATCAATTATAAAGTTTCGTTTTAGTGATTTTAGTGAAAAGCCTATTAACAATTATAATATTATTGGTATATAACGTAATGATGGAAAAATGAAGTCATAAATAAAATTGTTTTTCGAAAAACTTTTATCAAAATTTCAATTATGTCTCCGGTATGGTCTAATTTTAAAGATAAGTGAATCAATTTAATTGATATCAGTGGATCAATAGATAATTTTTTAATAAATAATCAAAGTTTTGGAAATTATTATTGAATTTTAAAAACAAATTTTCTTTGAAAAGTGAAAATGCTACGACATACTATTTAAATGTAATGTGATATAGTTCTGTAATTTAATTATACTTAAAATTAATTTTTGCTGTTGTACTATTATACTGAACGAAATGAAGTAAATTCATTTTGGAAAATTCATAAATATTTGTTTGAAACTTCATTATAATTTTGTGAAAGTTCATATAAAATATTCTGAAATTTTCTATTAAATTTTTTTGGTATATTTTGTCGTATTTTATCACTATTTTTGAGTCCTGTTTTATAATTTACTTAACAATTTTATAATTTATACTTTATAGAAAACTATGTAAAATTGCAGTACTTTTTGGAATCATAATTTTCTTTCTTGTTTTATGGTATTTATAATAATTTCCATCTATTGTGAAACTTTTTAATTGCAATTGCCATAACTTTTTAATGAGATTTAAATATTTTCAATATTCTTAAGAAAATTTAATTAAAATTATAACTTTTTCTAGTACATTTTTTATATCTAATTTCAAACATGATTTGAATTAATATTTATTATAATAAAAATTCGAAATAATCAGTTTTTTTTTACCATTAGTAATTTAAGAATCCTTGAATTGTAGCTATAACAATTTGTAAATTTACTTAAAAAGAAGTTCAATTTAGAAAAGTAATTTCTTATAAATTCCACGAATTTTCTCTTATTTCTTGTATAATTTTGCATTAATAAAACAATTATTATTATTTTTCTTGAATTTTCACTTCGGTATATGTATATTAGTTTGTGTATATTTAAATAAATTATTTAATTTTCATTTAATATTTCTCATTTTTCTCGTACCATTTGAATAAATACATAAAATGAAAATCTGTTAGAAGTTCTTCTTCATTTTAGGAGCATAAAACGATAAAATTATCAATTTTTTTTTTATTATTAAGATGGTATAGAAGATTTTGTGATAGAATTTACTTTTATATTTAAATACTCAGGAAAAATCTTTAAAAATTCTTTAGTATACTAAAACTAGGTATGATAATTTTGAACCTGAAGACATCTTGGAATATTTACAAATTTTGTAAGTGTAATGAGAGGACTCATAGTCCTAATAATAATTGATTTTAAATTTTCTATAGAAATGATTGAAATTTGACGGTTTTAAGGGTTAAAAATTGTTATAGAATGAATTTGCCACGAAAAATATATCCTTTTTAGTAGAAACTTTAACAAAATTCTTACCATAATTAAAACTATTATAATTTTTAAATGAAATTTCTTTATTAAATTAATTTTCCACAATTTCAGCTAAAAAACTTGTCTAAGTGTTACAAAATGAAATTCGAAATTTGATCTTTGAAATTGTTCTGTCATCAGAAAAACCTCATATACATAAAGTAAAACAAAAACTTTCATCATCCCAGAAAATATTATTCTATAGAATAAATAATTTGATTGTCAAATTCCGGCAGCGACCTTTCATAAAACTTTTCTAAACTTTCAGATAAATATTAAAAACAATTTCTTTTTTGTATATATATATTTTGTATATTTATTAATAAGTCTAATTTTACAGGTCGGTAGTTTTTATCATAAAAAAAAACTTTATAAATCACGGGCTGTTTATGTCCAATTTATGTTTTCCCTTCATTTATATTTATATACTTTTTTTCTCTTCCTTCCTGTTCGTTAGCATCCATTTGTTTGTATATAGAAAAGCTTTTATGTGTTTGTATATTATATCCTTTTTAGGATTTAATATCTATGCGGGATATAGTTGAAAAATAATACTGTCTATGTTGTTATCCTTATTTTTCTACTTAGGAGGATTTTGTTGCTCAGTTTACTAGCGGAAAAATTTCTAATAGAAAGAAATTTCTTAATAAGAAAAATATTTTATTATACGAGTAAAAGGTGGAATATAAATTTTTTTACCATATTTAAAATGGAAAATTTCTTTTTGATGGACTGAACATTTCTTTTTTGAAATATTAGGAAAAATTAAATTAAATTTAAAATATGAATAACAATGTTTATGAGTAATTAGTAAAAGGATGATTTTTATAATATTTAAATAAATTTGGAGCAAGATTAATTGAAATATTATCACGGAAATAGCTTAAAATAACCAAATTTGTCCACAGAACATATTTAAGTTAAGGAGATTTTCATATTTTAACGAAAAATCGCCTGACACGGGGAATTATTTATAGAAAATTTCGCAGTTATTAAGAATTTTGAAAAAATTCTTCTAAAGCTTTAAGGAGTATGGTACTTTCTAATTGTAGTCTCAGCCTTAATTTATTTTTCGTGGTAGATAGACGTGTGCAGAGAGTCCTGGTGTAAAATCTTCGCGATATATAAAATTTGTTAGGACACCATCTCGTATATGATATTTTCTACATGTAGTCTCAGTCTTAATTTGTATTTCGTAGATATGCATATCTAGATGTAGAGCGTCATTGTAAAAAATTATATTATTTTTTCTAAATGACTAATGAATTTTCTACAATTATTTTATATTTAGGTATACCGTATTTAAATTTTTTCCAATATTGTAGATATTTTTTCTTTATTTTAGAACTACCATAAGCTTCTCCTCAAACACTTTTTAAACGATATATAGTGTAAATTCTACATTAAAAACATTCCATTACTATTTATCTTTCAACTCTTACATGACACTAGAAATAAATTTAATAGAATTAAAATTAATTAATTAACATTCGTTAACCATAATTTTTAATTTTAAACTAAAAATCTCACTGTTTGTTCAACTGAATTTATATTATTACATTTTTTTTTACTATCTCTATAAATTAATCGGATTAATACTCTGTACACAAGCGATAAATATTCTCTATATAGTATAAATATTTCGTATAATTTTTATGTTCACTCTTTTTAGAAATTTTTAATTTAAAATTAAGTCTACGAAAAGATTAAGAAGAATACAATCAGTTTTAGTAGTGGTTTTTTTGGTTTTAATTATGTAATTGAGTAAATTAAGTATAAAGTGTTTTATAGAAGATATTTAACTTATTTAATCCACAGATTTTTTTTTTGGATATAAAAATTTATTACATTAATTATAATAATAATATTTACATAGTGATTAAAAATTTAATTGTAATATGTTTTTTTGACTTGAATTAAATTTGGTTTTTTTATAAGATATAATTTTTCCGCTTTATTATATTAATTAATTAAAAGAATTAAATGAAAAAGTAAATTTATTAATGTATTCAATCATAATTTTGATATTGAAGACGAATTCTTTAAAATTTGTCAGTAAATTAGAGGACAACAATTTTGACTACAAGTATATAAATATTATCAAGGGAAACAGTCAATGTTTGAGTATGTTTATATCGAAAGATCATAAATTGATACGTAAAAATTGTTGCTTATAAAATTACAAAATAACGAATATCTAATTATTTTATATTTAATTATTTCAGGAATTTAAAAACTTTCAATTGTTTCATCCATTAAAAATTTAAATATTTAAACCCAAAAAAATTTGTTCTGCAAAGGTAATAAATAGTAAATTAATATATCAATAAAAGTCATCAAATTTAAACTACACTTATAGTATATTTGCAAATTAAAAATATACATATTAATTAAAATTTAATAATATAATTTAATTAATCAATAATTTAAATGTTTATGTCTTTCATTCATTTAATTGCTATATAAATTTCAATTATGTTAATTTATTTAGTATATTTACATAATTTAATAATTTATCGTCGTTTATATTTACCATTTTAAATAAATTTATATTTGGAATATATTAAAATACAAAAATTTTGAAATTTATTACTAATAATTATTATTCAACAACAACAACAACAACAAAATTAAATTATTACGAAAATTCATAATATTTTTTTATTAATCGATAAATTTCTTTTTTTTTTTCTTGTAAAAACATTTTTGTTAACTTTTATATACATATATAAATTATTTATATAATTCAACCAGAAAAAATTTAGCCTGATACCATATAAAAATATATTAAGTCCTTTTAGTCCTTATGGAGAAAATCCAAAATCAAAATAGGATATAAATAATAATGTGTGTATACATTAAAAAGAAGATTTTTTTTTATTATATTTATTTCTGTTGTTTTGTGCGGTGTAAAATTTATTTTTATAGTGTGATAAATTCAGATAATCCTTGAGAAAATCCTTTATTTTCGCTGGTAAAAAAAAAGGTAAAGAAAAAAATTGTTTTTTACCTTTATTTTTTCTAACATGACAACTGATTTTTTTTATTTTTTCTTATATTAATTTTATTTCTTTTATATAGTTGCGTGAAGAAAGCGCAGAAACGAAATTGATTGTATAATTCTTTTCTATGGCAATTCGTTTTGGGAATATTTATTTTCTAAGAAAATTTACTTTTTGATCTTCTGTTCATCAGAATGATGACATACCCAAAAGAAAATCAAAATATAAAAATTGGTTTAATAATCAAAAATATCATTGAACTTTTTTTTCAGGTATGTAAGCAAAAAAGGTATGTAAGCAAAATTTTTAAGTCTGATTTAATTTAGTAAGCAATTTATTTTAGAATTTTGGAGAATCTAACAAAATATGGTTTAATTGAGATAAACCTTCTTTTTTATATATTTGAAATTTAAAGAAATTCAAACTGTTTCTAGATATTAAAAGTTTCCAGAAACTGACAAGAATTTTAGAAATTACTTTATTGTAATTTTTAGAAACTCAATTTTTCTACAAATGAATACCCATATTCCGACAGTCGTGTTGTATTTAACGCCGTAAAATAATGTCGTTTCGCACCGACTAAAAAAATGTATTCTTAGAGGCGTGCGAAACGACTGATTTATTCGTTAATATTATTTATTTCCAATAGATGGCTTTAATGATTTTTTTTTTATATTTTATTTTTTATATTTTTTATTTATACTTGATATTAATAATAAAATACTTACATTTTCCTTCTAGTCAATTGCAAAAATACTTACGACAAAAATTATATTTTTTTGACAAATAAATTCAAGTCGTACGCCTCCAAGAATACAAGATTTTGTGGCTGTTTCGTATTAATATGACTAATTTCGTATTGATACGACTCTCGTGATACAAAATTTTGTAGTCGTATCTTACGCCGGCAAATACGACTATCGGAATAGGGGTATAAAAATTTCTAGAAAAACTAGTTACATTAAATATAAATTAAAATTTTACAAGAAATTTAAGGATTCTAGAAATTTAAAATTGTCTATAGAAATTACTATAAAATATTGATTATGCATTAAAATTAAAATGAAGTATTATCCAATTTATTTCAACATAATACTTAATATCATAAAAAATCTTCATACTTTTATTTATATAATTTTTTGTATTAAATTTTCCATTGTCATCATTATCATTAATTTAAGTAGTGGCAATTTCATCAAATTACCTATATACATACTTATTTCTTTTTTAATAGTAGTAAATTTAAAAGTCATTATTTTCCATTTAAGAGACAGCAAGAAAATTATTGTTTATATATATATGACATGGTGAAAAGTAATGACTATGAAAAAAATTTATTTATAGCTAAAGAAGAAAATATAAATTTGTCATGATTTTTATTAAAAATATATTTGATGATGGAAAATTGATGGAAATACTCAAATCATAATTTGCTTTTTCTTTTCATTAAAATTTGGAAAATAATCTTTAAAAAAATTTATTAAAGTTATATACCTTTTTTTTTAGCAACTTTAATTATGATATTAAATCAACGTAAATATTTCAATTTGACAAATATATATTTTATTTATAACTTGTTTATGATAATTTAACGACTCTCTTACAAAATTCTTTTCTATCATCATAACATAAAATTTACAAGTATGACCTATAAAAAAATTTCTCCTTAAAATAATTTCTGTATATATACATATATATATAAAGAAATTCTAAAGAAAAATTTGTGATATTTTATATTTTAGCAAATTGCCTTAAGGTGCAGCAAAATGTCTTCCTTGTATTGTTTATAAAATTTCCTTTTTAATGATTCGTAAAATATTCTATGCAATATTTTTTTTGTTGTATGTATATATACAAAAGTTTGAATTCATTTTGAAAATATTTAAACAACTGCAATTAAGATTATCTGCAGCGAAAAATTCCTGCAGCAATAATTTTTTTTTTTTAAAGAAACCTAATTTTATATAGAAAATTATTTTATCTTTTATAAAAGTCTTAAAAGGAAAAAAAAACTATGTAGGTATATAAGAAAGAATTTTTCATAAAAAGAAAATTGTTTTTACTTGAAGCTTCTTCATCATTTCTTTTGACTATATAAATAAACGAGATTGTTTAATAATAAAGCAATTAATAATTAAAAGATTTGATGAGGAGGAACAAAACCAATTTTTGAAATAATTTAAATTAAATTTTTTTGTGTAAATTTGGCTCCGATTGAAAAGTTTTTTTTTAGTGTTCGTTTAGTATAATTGAGATAATAATAGTAATTAAATATATAAAGTTAAATAATTTTGTAGTGTTTTTGATTACTCAAAACTATATGAAAATTAAAGTATATAAAATTAATTTAGAATTCAAATGCCATAATAGAAATTTATATATAAGCAATTTTTATAAGGTAAAATGTCAGAATAGAACTTTCAAACAAAATATTTGTTTACTAGTTTAATCAATATAACACTTAAATTTAACCTAATTTTAATTTACATTTATCTAATATAAACAAGGTCTATTTCTCTTTAAGGCACGTCAAAACAGAGTAAGCCCTGGATTAAATGATTTCGATCAAAATTTGCTTGTCAAAACAAAGTTTGAAAATGAGTAAATTTATTGGTATACATATTGGGTTACAATTTTCGGTATTTCTTGAAACCGTGTATTCATGGTGTACATACGATGATCATTTTCCCAAACTTAATATCACGTAATTTAACGTAATATACTTCACACGCTTATTATTTATCTTGATTAATTAACATTCTTAACATATTTTTCATACCAAATTGATTAAATATATAACATTCTGCTAAACTAAATTTAAGTTAAGTATGATTAAAGAAATATTGAATTTTTTTTTTTTTTTACTAACTTTTTTTATTATTTTCAGTTAACATCAAAATTGTACGCATTATTACAGTGGTGACATAATGTCACTACTTTTTTTGTTACCTAAATAATTTTTTTTTTTAAATTGAATTCTTTGGAATTTAGTCACGTTTTCTATATTTTCTCACATTTCTTTTGGTTATATAAATAGAAATTTTAATGCAGATTAAAAAGCATTGTCTAGTTAAGATGTTTGTGTAAAAATAAAATATTAAATATTACGTTTGCATAGGAAATATACCTGACTTAATATAAAATTTTGATATTTCAACAAAAGTCAATTTTCTTAAGCTTATTACTTTTTCTGTTGAAAAAAAAATTTTTTTTAAATCTATAAAATTTGCTGAGATATAAAAAGCTTTTAAAAAACTTTTTTTTTCTTTCCTTTTTTTTGAAAAATAAGAGAAAAAAAACTGATTAAGTATTTTTTTTTTTTTTTGGTTACAAAAGTCGTAAAAGATAAAAGCTAATAAAATCAAAAAAAAAAAAATTTCCACCTCAAATATTACACCCAGGTAAGGTAATTCACAATTTTATCTTTTTATATATATAAAAAAAAATTTCTTCTATTAAAAATATAACTTAAAAGACTTTCAAGAGAAAATCTGATGAGGAAAATGAAAATTTTCAAATTGTTTTAAGAACAAAAAGTAAAAATTCGTTTATACTTTTTACTAGCAAATACTATTACTGATATTATTTATATATATAGAAATGGTAATTATAGTTTATTCATCCATAAAAATGGATTTCTATTTCCTTTTATAATATTATTTTATTGGTGGCCCACATGAAATATTTTTTTTCAACTGTTTTTTTTTTCCCTTTATATTTTTATAAGAATCACCGAACCAAACCTGAACATTAAATTTAAATTTACTTTACTTTTTAGGAATAGATTAGATTCATTAGGATTAGACTATCAAAAACTTATACAAAAGATCGATTTTGTGAAACAACGTAAAATTATACAAAAAACTTTATTAGTTTTCAACAAAAAAAATGTCTTTAATTGGTAAGTTGATTAGAAAACAAAATATGAATTGAGTATGGGAATCATCTATACGTGTACTACATCAAACTGTAGTTATTTTCATTACCTTTAATTCAAGACAATATTCGTGTCTATGCGACACTGGTAGTCCATACCCAGTGGCTTTTAGCCACCACATATAGTATTTTTCTATTAATGATAAAAGTATGTATGAGATGAGTATGGCAATACTCATACTATCTATACGTGTAATTCAAGACAGTATGGACTACACTGGTAGTCCATAACCAGAAGCTTCTGCACGTATTCTCTATACGTGGAAATTTGTTAACTAAAAAATGGCAAACCAATGTTTCACCTTCGGATTATTAAATTTAGACAGTGAATTAGTCTTTGTACTTTGAGTAACTTCAATGAATTATTCCTTTAAATAGAAAAGATAGAAAAATTTCAAAGATAATTTTATATAGTCACAAAAATTATTCAATGTTATGTACTTAACTAAATTTAATAATCCGAAGATGAAACATTCTTCAAAAAATATCTTAGAAATTTACTTCTTTAGTTCTATAAAAAAAAATATATATTTTATGTTGTGAAATTCTTTTAATCCTTAGAAATTCCCAAAAAGAAAGGATAAAATCCATACCATAAATTTTTATTGAAATTTTTTCTTACTTATATTTTTTATAGTAATTCAATTTTTTTTAGGGTATAGAATGGTTTGATAGACACATCATACTTTGCATATACAACAACTGATAATAAACTTTTTGAAGTCCTTTGAAACTAAACTGCTTAATAAAAAGGATATTTGAAAATTTTTACTTAATTTTTTTTTTTTTTTAATAGTTTTGAAAACAACAACACGAATTATACTTCATGATTTTTTTAAATTAACTTACTTTACATTATTATGTATACATTATTTACTATAATAAATTTTAATTATTAAGTTTTATAGTGAAATTAATTTTTCCATCAATTTGAGAAAGATTATACAAAAGATTTTATTTACTGAGAAGAAAACTATTTCCAAATAATTTTTTGTTAAATAAAATTAAATATTAAATAAACCTCAAAAAAGGAACTAATTGCATATAATAAAAAATGTTTCCCATATAATTAAAATATACTTACATATAAAAAGCTTTGAACATAACCAACCACTTAATCATCATTTACTTTTAATATCACCACTAAACCACATCCTTCAAAGGAAAAAAGAAAATATTGTAAACCATAAAAACTTGCTTGTTTTTTTTTAGTAATAACAATTTATCGTTTCGATAGAGAAAATTATTTTTCTTTTTATTGTTTTTTTTCGGGAAATTTTCTCTAAAGAATTCTTAATGAGCTTTTATAATAATGTATGACGTTTAATGTGTGTGGTGTTTTATGTCAACTTATTTGTAAAGTAATAAAATTTTGTAATTTCTATCGTTGAATACACATTTAATGTTTTTTTAGAGTCTGTAAATAATATAATAATAATACATTGGAATGGAAATATTCCTTCGACTATGTATAGGATTGACAGACCAGATTTGTCTATTTTCAATTTAACACTTTGAGTCGGCACACAATTGTGTACATCACTTTGTATGGCGCGTAGAATTGACATTTGTTCATTTGTTGGACTCATTCAAATTTGTAATTTTGATCTTTGGATTGTTCTCTATGAGTTCTTATACACATATATATATATTCCAAAGAACAAAATTACCAATGCGCCATACAAACTGATGTACACAATTGTGTACGCGCCGACACAAAGGCTTGAATTCTTTTAATATTTTTAAATTTGATATATAATTTATCAACAAAATTAACATAAATTCTACTTAATTTTTCAAAAATATATTTTTCTTATTTTATAATCAGATATATGTGTACAGACAGCAGAAGAACGCTACTAAGCAGCAGCATTATAGCCAGCAACATTTTACCCAGGAGCACTTAACCAGCAGCATTCTGACTAGCAGCAGCTTTCTAGCCTGTAGCAGCAGTATTCTAGCCAGCAGGAACAACATTAATAATATTTCCAAAATCTCATACTAAATTCCACACAACTAGCAGGCAATCATAAATCCCAATTTAAGAAAGTAAATCAACTTTCTTGTAACAATTAGTTTCTGAAATTGGGAATTATTCGTGTCTGTTTATTTAAATTTTGCTATCTATCGTCGCGAAATTTTAATTATAACAAAACTGTCCAAGCAAAATTAAAAAATATTTACTATGTGGTGTCAGTCTAGATTTGTCTTGCATTAGGGATAGACATGTGTTTAGGATTTTCATAAAAATCTATAGAAAGCACACATAGCATTAAAATGGGTAAATTAATTTGTTTCTAACGATCAGATTTTGGAAATTCTATTGCAAACTATACAATTAAACTGAAACAGAATTAATTTTCAATCAAAAATTGGAGCGTTTTTATAACATTAAGGTAAGTTTAATATCTCTAATTTAAATATATTGCAAATTAATTAAAACGAGTTTATTAAATACTCTGGAATATAACAAACATTTAAATAACATTCTTTCCAAAATATATTTTTTCCTTAACTGAGTCCAAAAACCATAATATTTTAACGATTATTAATACAAAAAAATTAAAATATGTAAATTCGAAACTCTTAAAAAATTAATTATTAAAGGTGTAATCAAATATCTTAAAAATTATGCTTCATAAAATTTATATTTTGGTATAAAAACAGTTGAAATTTATTATAAAAGTTTTTGAACAATCTTAAAGCCAGCAAAAGTATGTTAAAAATAATATATTTGATTATATCTTTAAAAATCAAACTATCATAGTTTAAAATTATAATATTTTTAGACACTAATTGTTCCTACATTTATTAAAAATATATATTTTCTTCCACAAATACATAATAATTGATTTTCTTTTTTTTTCATTCTAATATTTTTCAGTTTTGGCCACAAATTGTTTTTTGGATTCCGAATCGATCTCAATCTGCCTAGTAATAATCACAACAAAGTCCGAATCAGCATAGATAATACAAAACAAGCAGCAGACAGATAATACAAAACAATCATAGTTCAGATAGAAATTTATCAACGAAAAACCAATCGGAGTCTTTTTATCATATTGGAATTTAAATAATTTATTTAATAAATACGATATTTTGTATTCTTATTTATTTAATTAACTAATTTAAAAAAAAAATATCATTAAAAAGACATGTTATTTATTTTATAATAATTTAATTTAAGAATTTACATAATTTAATTTAATTAAAATTAATTTAAGAATTTAAGAATTAATTTAATAATTTAATTTACATAATTTAAGAATTTTTTTTAAGTAATTTAGTTAAAAATGCAATAAAAATTATTTATATTTTCATTCAAAAATCAGTTTTTTCATATAAGATTTCTTATCTCATTTCTGAAACAATTCTCAGCAACAACTTTTTTCCAAATGTTTACCATTTATATACAAAAATTCGTCAAAATACCAGGTAAACATAAATCTCAGAATTCAGAAAGTAATTTTCATGTTCAGAATTTGATTTCCATGAGTTTCGATTTTTCGAACGGAATTCCGAGTTTCGGTTTTTTGCGTACGGAATTCCGAAAAATGTTCGGATTTTTCCGGAATTCCGTACGCAAATCGTAACTCGGAATTCCATCCGAAAAATTCGGAACTCAGAATATTCCTATTTCCCTCCTCAGATTTCTGTTAACCTGGTATTTTGGTAAATTTTTTGGTAAAAAAGGAAGCGTCACTAGTCCCAAAAAACTCGCCTGACCAATCCCTAAGTTGGGCCTGAGCAACCTACTTTTCAAAAAAGGTGGATTTACCTTCTGAAAACTGAGATTTATGATGGCCTGGTATTTTGAGGAATTTTGATATAAAATCGAACAAATTTTGTTTATCCAATACAAAAAATATTTTTATACAGAAATATTGGTAAATCTGAACGAAATTTCATTTTTTTAGCTAAATTTTTCAGAAAAAAATATTTTGAATAGATTTATGGTTTCTGGATTATTATTTTTTCGCTTTCTATGATTTGGAATTTTTTCTAGGATTTTAGGAGTTTTTGGTAGTTATTTGAAATTTAAATAAAAAACACACATTTTTCTTATGATTTTTTTAATTTTCTGATTTAACTTTTATATATAATGTATTTTTTACATTTTCAATTCATTTTTAATAAATTGGTCTATTTTTTACTTTTCAATTTCCCTCTGAATATTTTGTTAATTTTCTGTTAACTGTCTGTAAACAATCTGTTAACTGTCTGTTAGAATAATTAATCTGTCAATTGTCGGTAAATAATCTTTTAGTAAACTGTTAATAGTCTGTTGTGTAACTTAAATTAACTAATAACTTATAAGCTGATAGTATCTGTAAAAATACTTAAATAAACTGTAAAAATACTTTAAGTAAACTGTTAATTATAATCTAATATATAATTAATTATTAGTATGATTAAAAAAACTATTGTCTAAATGTAAATTTTTATCGAAAAGAGTAAGCAAATTGGTATATAAGTATATAAATTAAATTTTTAATAATCAAATTTCAGTCTAAATTCTATATCCGATGTTATTGGCCCTATTCAGTATTCACACTCCCAGTATTATATTATTTTTATACATAAAATCGAGTGTATTTATTCTTAAAGAAGTCCATTAAATATAATAAAAGAGTTAAATATAAAAATATATACTTACTTACAAAATATTTCTTATAGTTTATTATTTAAATAAATCTTTTTTCCTTTTAACAGATCATATAAAATTAATAACCTGGCACTGAAATATTTGTATTTATTATCATTTCTTTTATTCGGGAAAATATTATTTCTTCAATATACCAAAAAAAAAAAATATATGTAATGGAACATAAATTTATAAAAAATAAAAGACAACTTCATAAACTGAAACTCTTGTTTGTTGTATAATATTCGTTTTTAGATTTTAATGTTTTTACCCCCCGATTAATGCTGTGGAAACGACGAAAAAATATTCTATAAATATAAATATACAATTTTTCGGGAAATGAAAAGGAAATAATATAAAGTATATATTTTAATATACAATAGGAAGTCCTTGTTGGTTTATTGGCTTTTCAATATTTACGTACGAATTAACGTGTTTTTTTTTTTGGTATATAGTACAATGATTTTTATTCATTGTGTAATACCATAATAAAAATAAAATAAATGTTGATAAATTTTTTGACTTTTAAATAATTTCACAAAATTAAAGTTCAATAAATTCATTCTCCTGTTGAAATTTAAGAAAGAGTGAATAATAACTGTAAATAAAATTCAAGGGGAAAATTCAATTATTTGCAGTATATTTTCGACTTCCACAGGAATTCTTCTCGTAAGTAAGAAATTGCGATTATTCTACCTAGTACAACTCAATATTTGCGTATTCTGGTGGTACTGTATCAAAAATTTCTGGAATTAAACGAAATTCCTTATCAAATTTTAGTATGATTCAATAAATATTGATTTTTTTAAACTATAAATCAGACTAAATTTCTAACAACTAAATTATCTCTTCTACATTTTTCAGACTTTCTAAATAATTAAAAAATTTCTCTATTATTTACCTCCTCATTTTTTGTAGACTGACACCACCATTAATATCAATTTGGAAATTTGATTTCGCTCTTTTGTAAATATTCAGGATAAATTCCAATTCCAAACTATGTATGGTAAATATTGATTCATTTTAATCCAGTTTAACATCTTCATTAGAAATTTTTTTTTTCATATAAATTTTTTATATTAGTTCATTTTTACGGCCCCCATAGACTCAATAACAATTAAATTGAAAGTCGTTGTTTTGGTTCGTATAAATTTATATAAACATAATATAAATCTAAATTATATTACAGTACTACTATTTAACTACAGTAAATTTTCAGATTAAAAGAAGGAAAATTTTTTTTCCCAAAGTTACGGACACTATGTGGATGTGCCTGGATTTTTTTTTCCACCGAATTTATAGCATCTCTCCTGCCACACCAATAATTAATGGAATTGTGTTATCAATTTAAAAAAAAAATCTTCTCTAACAGAAAATAATTTCCTAAATTGGAACATTCTTTTGAAAATCCTTTTGATCCTGGAATTACCTTTAAAATTTTGGTAAGTTTTTCATGATTCAATTAATTTTTCTTTAAATAAAATTAAATTAAATAATGTTTTATTGATATAATTCGGTAATAAAGATTTTAAATTCTTGTTAAGTTCAGAATTCTTTTGGAAATCCTTAGAAGAAAATTCTAAAAAGTTTTTTTTGGTAATATATAATTTTGCTCTTATAAATTTCGAAATTTTATAGTCATATCTTAAAAATCAATTTCAATTTTGTAGATTTTTATAAATCATCAAAGCGAAATAAATTTTAAAATAAAAATCTCTAAAACGAAAATTATAAGCAGAAAGGAAACTCAATTAACTATTGTCGTTATGAAGGACATGATTTCAACATCAATTTTAAAAATTTTCATAATAAAATATGTATGTGAATTGACATCTTGTCAGGATATTCCATAAAAATTTTAAACCCAATTTCTACAAACTTTAATTTTAAAATATCAAAACAATCGACACAAAAGGATATTTCTTATAACATTATGTTAACTGATATCAATTTACACAATTTTTCAATATTCATTTTATATGAAGAAAAATCTCAATTTCATTTCATAATCCCCAGATGTTCTTGTACAGAGTTTTGAAGAAAAGTTTGTTATATATATTTAATAATAGTAAAAAACGTGTGGACTTAAATCAGTTATGCAGAAATATTTCTATTAAGGATAATGATAACAATTCTTTTTAACACATTCGTTTGCAACTTGTAGTTTTTCAATATTGCATAAAATGTATGTACATTTTATTTGTCTTTATATTTTTCTATGTACACGTGCTTAAGTCCTTAAGTTTTTCAATATTATTGAAAATTTTTTGCTAAATTTAAAATTTAAATAAAATATTTGAAAAAAATTTTCATATTTTTCCTTTGTTGCATATCGTCGAAATATTTGTTGAGAAAGGATTAATATAAATTTAAATTTGTCATGAGTTTTCAATGAAAATTGGGAATAATTTAAATCGATATCAGAAATCTTAAAAATTTTGACTTATTCATTAGATATACTTAGATAAATGCAATCATAAATAGAATTTCTAGAACTTCTGAAAAAAATTAGATATACATATATATAATTAGATCATTTTGTCATAAGATCATAAATTTTTTCTTATACATTCTAGATAGATTCCAGATAGATTATTCTGTCGGAAATTATTAAATTTTCTATTACGTGAAGAAAAATGATAATTTATACTGCTTATTTCTGTGGAAAATTGCCAAAACATGATATCTACAAAATTTAAATTTTCAGCAGAGCAAATTAAAAAAGTTTGAGAAAGAATTTCAATAATCAAATATTTGTAAAATACCAATTATTGGAACTAGAATAGGTTTTTTTATGTTTTTGGTAATATTTTTGTCACATAATTAATTTTGTTTATTAATTATTAATTATTAAAAATTAATTTTACAATTTGGCAATTTTCCACAGATTTTTTCTTTACAGAATAATCTATCTGTCATTAGGTATTGACAAAAAGAAATGTGAAAAACCATATAAAAGTCATAAAACAAGACTGTGAAAAAATTGTAAATTGATAATCAATACTTTTTTTATTACCACTTTTTCCAAAGGCACTTTCTCGATGTATCAAATTTTATATTAAAAGTAGATGTTAAATGGGAAGCTTTTAGCAGTCAAAAAGAGGCTAAATAAATTTAGTGTTTACATCGAAAGGTAAAGTAAAAGATGCGAAAAGTAAAGTTAATAAAATAAAGTATGTACTCATTTTTAATGACTCCCTTTTTGCATTTTTTTTAAAAGTTTTTTGGCTATAACTTGGGCAAATTAAAACATATTTGGATTTGGTTTGGATATTCTGCTAGTTGGAATGCTGTTGGTTGTTGGGATGCTGCTGCTGGATATGTTTTACTGCTGGTTAGGATGTGAGTACATTAGAGCATTTTTATATTGGCTACCCTTTCGCAGACTTTAACAATTGAATTTACTTGGATTACTTTTAATAGGTATTTATATAATTTATTAACACGTTGACGGAAACAAAAAAACATCACGTGATTCAGCTAAAGCTGAAACAAAAGATCACAAGATCGGTCCACTGCAATTGCAGTAGGTGTCCGCGAACGTGTTAAAATGAAAAAAAAAAAATTTTTTAATGTAATTTACAACCCTCCGCACGTCCGCACGTTAACAGGTCTCTGCTTATTTACATAAATTATATGTTTTCATACATTTTGTTGTCATTAAACTACATAGATTTTAGGGTAATTTTTGATTTTAGTCAAAAATCTTTAATTAGTCCAAAATAATAGCGTAGCTTTAATTTAAATTAATAATCTTCAGAATTATAAATATTGACATAGCCCACACATGTTTCTAAAATACATTTTTATGTTAATTTTAAGTCAAAATTTAAAAAAAGAAATACTATTTAATCCTTTCAGATTTTATATAGCTATGTACTTGTTTTTTTCTGTATACTAATAAGTATAAAATTTTGTTGCTTAAAATTTTTTATGCATATCACGTCCTTTTTTTGTACATAATATCAAATGAAAATTCCATCATCCTTTTTTTTTTGGTTATATGAATATATTTTTTAACATTATCCTAGTTTTTTTACACAAAACCTATTACAGGAGACAAGCTTTTGTATATAAGTATTTAGTATAAAAAGGATTAAATGAGATAAAATAAAGAAGTTCTATTTTAGGATTTGTTATGTTATATCGCATTTAAGGATTACCTTTTCTATAAGAATAACTAAAAAAAAAATATTATCAAATTGTTTTGTTTTTAAAAAATTTTAAAGTATAATATCGATAATAAATTTTTTTTAAGGATAAAATTTGTTCAAAGATAAAACTTAAATTTTTTTTAAGTATTTATAGATTTCTTATTCTTTCTATTTATTTATTGGAATCATAATATTTTGATCCTCAATACCAAATCATATTTCTTTTCAATATTGTTGTATTCTATTTCGTGTATAATGTTTACTATCTCGAGCCTAAGTAAAAACGACCTGAAAATTAAATAATCCTTGATTAGAAAAATAACTATTTTTTTCGATAGGGAGAGTGCATTCAGCTGGTCCACGAGCATATAGACAACAGGAATTTTCCTTTACCAGGTCCATCAACTTTACGGCAGTGGGCCACAAAAATTAATGTTGCTCCCGGAATTTTATTTAATGTGCTCCAATTTATGAAGGATTATTCTTAATACTTATCAGGACTACTTATGCAGACTTATTTCGGTAGATTCGATTAATAGTTCTAATATTCTGAATTATGTAATACAATTTTCTTCTTTTAAAATTCATGATTAATTTTACAATTTTCCAAAACAACTATATGGTGTTATTACTGATTCCTTAAATAATTATGCTAAGTTTGTAGTTTCCTGAATAAATTTGACTTAGAATATTTTGAATTTTGAATGACAATTAATAATTTAAATATAAGTAGGCACTTACAGTGTTTTAAAATTCCTTATATATATATATCTAAAAACTGACGACAACTCAGTTGGCTGTTGTTGTAAACCAAGCACAGCATTTAAATCTAAAGGATGTTCTACTTAAAAAAAAAAAAAAAACACAATTTTAATTTAATTTTAAATATTTTTTTTTTTTTTATTATATATTTTTATATATTCGTATATACTTTTTCTTTATATATTTTTTTTGTTCCTTTCATTTTTGTTTACAGAAATTAAAATTTTCACTTTAATTTTAATTTTTTTTTGCATAAATTTTAATTTGATATAATTGCAAATTTTTGTTATATAATTTTTGTAAAAATAAAATATTTTCTTTTTTTTTTTGTAATTTTTAATATTTTAAAAACTATATAATAAACATAATAAATGTTTTTATGTAATAATTATGTAATAATATTAGCCACAAAAAAAAAAACTACATTATTAATTAATAAACTACAATTTTTTTTATATATATATATTTTTTTTTTGTTATATTAAAATTTAATTAATAAAGCAATTATTTTATATAATATTTTAATTTAGTTATTGTAATTAGCAAAAAATTTTTTTTGTTTTTTAAATTTTTATAATTTTTTTAAATATTTTTTTTTCATAATTTTCATAATTATTTTTTTTACTATTGAATTTTTTTTGAATAAAAATTTTAAATTTTGTTTTATTTTTACATTTATATTTTTTTTTGCAAATCGAATCACTGTAAATATCACAATTTAGTTAACACATAATATAATAATTAATAAAGAATAATAATAATATTATATTAAATTTTTAAAATATTTTATGAAATTGAAAAAAACAAAAAAAAATATTATATATTTTTTTTTTTTGTATTTTTTCCTTTTTTTTATAACTAATTTATTTTTTATATATATATATTTTTTTTTTAAATATTAACATTAAATTAATTTTTTTTAAGCAAAAATTTTAATTAATTTTATTAGACTATCTAAGATTTTTAATTTTTGTTTTTTTTTTTTAATTTAAAATTGTTTAAAATTTCGATATTAATTTGAATTTTTTTTTTTAATTGTAGTCCTATATTTGAAATATTATTATGTACGTTACGTGGTTGACTACGTAGTAACTACTACATAATATCGATTTATTTTTTTATATACAGTATTTATTATATAAGAACAAATATTGAATACCAAATATATAATAGTTGAATGAAAGTTGAGTATCAGTGATTGTCAGCTAGTATATATAGTGTGAAAAGATTTAATGGAAAATTAGAAAAAAAATTTATTAAGAATATACCTTTGAAATTCTTATAGATATGACGATAATAGGCAAGAATTTTAATAAGATTATTAGAATTTATTAAATTTCTATTCACGATTCTGCATATGAGAGAAGTTCAAAATTCAAACTTTATTATTGATTGAGATCATACGTGAATTTCAAACGCATTTTTCATAACAATTGACACACGCAATTGTCAATTCTGCTGGGACCAATTACATAATGTAATTGAAGGAAATCATAATTCCATGCAGCTGACAATCATATTTATACAATAAATTTCTGTATTAAAAAAAAAAAAAAGAAAAGTAAAAAAAATATAGTAATTTAAATTTTTCTTGATATTATCTACCAGAGATTGAATTTTACACTTAAAAAAAAAAAAATTAACAAAAATATTTTATAAATTGTTAAATTATAAATACATTAAAAATTTTTTTTAATTGGAATGATTTTCAACCACAATTCACAAACAAACAAAAATAATATTAAATAAATAAAATTTGAACAAAAAAAAGTTTTTATTCACTTATTTTCCTTAAATTCTATCTTTGCAGTGCTACACCTTCATCAAAATCAGTATCAGGATCATCAATTTTAGCTCCACCACTACATATACGACATTTACAACATATAATACATGGTGCTGCTAATAATAATAATGGTGATGCAACTAATAATAATATACCAAAACCAGCAAATATTCCAATAACTTGAGCTCGATGCCATACTACAGATGCACGTGAATGTCCTAATTTATTTTTACATGGTCCTTTATCATAATGACGTAACAAAAAATCATCCTTTTTTTTTTTTTTTTAATTAAAAAGAAAAATATTTATATAAAAATATCATAATTGAAATTAGAAAAAAAAATTTATACTTACATCCAAACTTGCTAAACAATACCAACAAAAAACATGCTTACAACGTTTACACATCATTTGGGCACATCCTTCATCTTTTTCAATTGGTACAGCACACATTGGACAACATTTTATTAAATCATTATCAAATGGTATACCAATTGTATCGTCCTGTCTACTAAATTCATCACAAGTCAAATTTGGATGCCACTATAATATATAAGCAAAGTTATAAGGAAATTGTTATTTGTGTTTAAAATTTATATTAAATGATTTTTAATTATATTAGTTACCGCTTTTTTACATCCTGAACAAAATTCTTCACGGCATGTTGGACATTGTACAGCACAATAAATTAATGCTGTACCAGGAACAGTAGTAGAACTTTTATCATCAATAGATGGTGTTACTACTGTTGTTACAGATGTAATTGCTGTTGGCGATGATGTACTTGATGGTGACGATATTATTGGTGGCTGTTGTTGTTGTTGTTGGTGTGGGGTTGGAGATCCTATTAAACAAATTGTTTCACAGCCAGCTTTTGGACACCAAGTCCTTGTTTTATCCAATTCAATTTCTACATTATATATAAAAAAAAATGAAAAATAAAATTTTAAAATATTTAATTAATATTTACCTCTATTTAATCTATATTGATGATGTTTTTTCATTAATATAGGTGATGATAATAATGTTATTTCTAATATATTTAATATTCCTTGTGCTGGACATTGAGCATCTGGACATGATATATCATAAGCTCCTTCGGATATTTCAAACTCAACATAAGCTTTCATACACTGGAAATATATAATAAAATATTATATTAATTTTAAAATTTAATTTAATTAAATTTAACCTAAAATGTAGACCTAATTTCTCTTCTCTTTACTTTAACCTAGAATACTGGAGCCCACCCAAATAAACTAACAATTTTAGAAGCGAACAAAGACTTTATTTCGGCAACCGAAATGATTTACGTAAATCACCTAACTTCTACATGCAAAAAAATATGGTCTTCCAGTTGCAAAGATGCAACTGAAAATCGCGAAAGATGAACGTATACCAAAATCAAAATTTATATTAAATCAATTAAATATTTTTAAAGTATTCATTAAAAATAATTATAAATATCGTATTTTGTATCATTTTTACTTTAAAACCGGATTAAATGAAAATTTTATCATAAATTTATTTTTAACAATTTAATTATTTTATTTTTTCCTGTAAATCCCATAAATTTTAATAAGATTTTTTTTTTTAAAAATTATTATAAACAATAAACAAATATAATCAATAAACTCGAATTTCACGATTCAAACACGGAATTAATTATATTTAATTTTCAGTAATTTAATAAAAATTTATTACTTTATTTTTTTTATAACTTTGTTTTGTAAATTTAATAAATAAATTAAAAACGATCTACGGCAGAGAGGAGATTCTTAAAATCAATGTGCAAGCTTTTTTTTAATGAAACAGATTCATAAATTTAATTTTATAGTCATCTACAATTATTACTAATTATTTTAATTGCGAGATGTGCCGGTAGTTAAATTAGCCAGTAATTTTCAGATAATATGACTTATCATCGACTGAGTAAAGTAAATTATATTTAAGGAGCCTATATAAATGGTCAATATTGGTATATAGTATTTTGGAGTGGAGGCTTGTAAATTAGAATAAGTTTTAAATTTTTTCTAAAAAAATTGTAGACTATTTCAGGTTGATTACACTAAATAAATATGTTTGATTCTCTGTCTAAGTTAAAAAACTTTAGTGGTTTTTATACTTAGTCGATTTCTGTCATGCCCATATAATTTGTGGTACGTCACGTATCTCGAGCGTACTGCAAAATATATGGGAAGGACAGCAATCGTACGCCGCCATATGCTTAGTTTGATAATTTAATTCACGGTAGTTAATAGTCCACCAATTTTGAGAATATTTCAATGAATATGTTCAAAGAAAAGATTAAAAGAAAATCGTGGCAACTTTTTCTACTTCTTCAATTGCGTGTCATAAATTTTCTAACAACCTCATAACTACTGAATTTTATCCCCTGAAAATATATGAAAAAAAATTCCTTCGACCAAGAAAACAAATTAATTAAAAATATTATTAAAATAACCAAAAATTCAACCTTAATTATTTCATTTCATTATTATTATTTTTTTTTTTAAAAGAAAACAATTAAAATTTCTGTCACCATTTTCATTTTTTTTTTTTTACACTGCAGTAAAATAAGAAAACCTTCAAAAAAAAATTTACATAATTTTTCTTTCTGGCAACAACGAAAAAAAAAAAGTTTTCCCTTCAAGAAAATATATGTATAATCTTTCTAACACGTTTTTAGAATGGAAAAAAAAATATACATATTTCTAAAGAAAATTTATTTATAAAAATATTCAACAAAACATAAAAAAAAAACAAAAAATCGAAGCAAGAAAAATTTAATCTCTTCTAACAAAAAATAAAAAAAAATAAGGAAAAAACTTATTTGGCTTCTTCAACAAACTTTGAACAGCAGAAACGTCTCGGGGGCATGTTTTATAATTGAATAAATTTAAATTTATTACAACACTTTTCACATTGTATACCAGCAGCATAGAAACATTTTATAGTTTTTATGCTTTTGGTCACTGAGGTGATTGTTTTCAGTAGGATGGTAAAAATAACGATTTTCTATATTCCTGCAAAAGGATAATAATAATAATAACAACAACAAAAAAGGATGAATTGGTTGTGTAAAATATAAAACGTATACATAATAAAAACAAAGCTTTAATGTCTTAAATAGTAAAAAACTTTTCATAGATTTTCTTCTGACGGTAAAAATTTCTCTAAATTATAAATAAAAATGTTTTAATTATTTTTTTTTTTAAAGGGTATATAAAATTGTTATGGGAGTAACTAATTGTTATTACTATGACACAATTTTGTGACATTTCTCTCTATACATAAATGTACATAAACTATTTAATATTATATTTCCGATTTGTGTAATTTTCTTATTCGAAATGAAGAAAATTGTCGCTGACAGTTTTTCACACATATTTATACAAACAATTTAAATTTATATATGGAAAAGTTAGGAAGGAAATATAAAGTTTTTATATACCAAAAATACAGAAGAAATTTGACGTAAATACCATTTTTTTTTTTTTTTTCAAATTTAATTTGTAAAATTTAAATAATTTTCAGAATTTTCCAAAACTTTTTGAAAGCTATATAAGTATGCAAAAGGAAGTTGTGTATAAGGAAAATGATTTAAAATTTTAGAGAAATGACAGGGAAATGGATTTGGAGATAATGAAAAATCAGGTAATAATTGTACATAAATAAAATTTGAACAAAATTTAACTAGAATTTATAATAATTTATTTACATACAAAATTCTACTATTTTTGCTGTCTGTCATATGATTTCATGATTAAATTTATTTTGCACACAAAAATTTTTTCTCAAAATTTATGGTATAAGAAATTTATATTCAAATGTAAATTTATCACACGAAATATAACAAAATAAAAATGTGTTCTATCACTTCTCATAATTGTGATTATTTATTATATGAAAGATCTTCCTAAAGAAAAAAAAAATTCTAATAATATTTTTGTGATTTTGACTACCCAACCCGGCAAGATGCAAAAACTTATAATAAAGAATTTTATATCTTTTTGTTATAAAAATTTAAATATTATTATTTATTATTTTGGTTAACGAACGGTGTCAATTGAATAATGAAGGTGATAAAATATTTAACCTCAATTTTGTTATTTCAAATATCATAAAAGTAAATATTAAAAGTTATTTATGTATATAAAAAAAAAAAATAATAATATACAAATTAAGAATTAAGTGAACAAACATGATTCAATAATACAATACAAATATTTGCAAATACTTTTTATGGTTTTGAGAGAAGCTTTTTGTAGTTTTTTTTTGTGCAAATATCTATATCGTTGTTCACAATGAAAAAAAAATATAATTTTAGAACTTTTTTTATCATTTTTTTATTAAGAATTTTTTTTGAAAATTTCGTAAAATTTAAATAGTTTTGTTTAGAAGTAATAATACATGTTGGTTCAGACATAATTTTTATCCGTAATATTTACATATTAATATAAAATTCTGCTATTTCATTTAGCATAATTGGCACATCAAAAATAAATGACTGTTGTAAAATAATAAAATTCTGAAAATAAAAAATATTATCATAAAATTTTAGAACGTAATTTCAAAATATATTTTTCAATAAAAATATTATGGGTTTGCCAAAGTTTGATATATTTATAAATTATCAATCATTATTATATATCTGCCGGTGTATAATATAATAACATTTTAGTTAGCCTGAAATTGATTGCTAATTTTATGATATTTTTAAAAATTACTGTAATTAATTTTTATTCATTTTTAGAATTAATTTTTTTTATATTAAATTTAAAATCAAAATTACGAAATTACGATATACATATCGTAAGTATATCGTAAAAATTTCAAACAAAAATTATGATATTCAATTTTTAATTAAGTATTGTATTGTACGTGAAAGAGGATATTTTTATTCAATTTCATAGAAATAAAGAAGCAGATAGATTTCAATGTAAAATGATTAAATTATTAATTGTCAAGGCCATTTAATTCAATCATAAGATCTAAATAATGTAACTAAACTCATTTTTTGTGTATATATTACATTATATTAGCATTTTGTTGTGATCCTTTTAAGAAAAACATTCTAATTTAATCCAATCATTTAATAATTTTCTTTTGAAAAAACTGACTGTGCTTTAATAATAAAATTGGTCGGAAATCTTCTATACTTTATGATTTATGTAAAAGACTTAATTCATATTTCTTTACAAAAAAGAACTAATTGAATGAAACATTGATAATGCATATTATATACTATGTTGAATTAGAATGTTCGTCAGATTGATTCTTATATGTTTTGGTATCCAATTTTAGTGCAAAATGGCAGCACATGATAATACAATTAAAAATTTGTTATGGCTGACTAACTCGAATGAGAATTTGAAATACTAAACTCTAATGTATGTTTCTCTATACTAGAAAAGAAAGTATTGTAAAAAAATAAAGAAAAATTATTTACAATATTGGAAAATATTTGAGTATACCTAAATAAAAAATAATTGGAGAAAATTCATTAGTCATTGAGAAAAATATATACCGTATAATTATTTTTACCATGACTCTACACACGTCTATCCACCACGAAATACCAATGAAGACTGAGACTAGATGTAGAAAATACCGTATACAAGGTGGTGCCTTAACAAATTTTATGTATCGCAACTTCTCTTTAAAACTGTTTTTTATTTATGTATATAAATATTCATTTTAATGGCGGCTATTTTACAATCTTAGACAGACGGAAATGCTTTTCGTATTGTAACATACAATTTTCTACCACTATTATTTTCTTCGAAAATTTGCTAATATACTTTTCTTTTCCACTTTAAATCTTAAGTTTTATTTCTACAAAATATAATTTATGTTTTATATTTAAAGTTTATCTTTGCAATGATTAAATTTAATTAAGTTTTACTTGTGTGTTTTTTAAGTTCAAAAGAAGCTTAATTAGATATAATTTATTAAGACAAAAATTTTGTTCACCATTTTATGTAAAAAGTAACTTTGATGAGAAAACAGAAAATGTTTTTCTTTATATATCGTTTTTATTAACGATAAGTAGTAATCTTCAGGCTTCAGGTATATTTTGAAGATTGTACTAGACATTTTATGGTAAATATAATAAAATATACTTATTCTACCCATCAGACCATTCATTTCACATATTACATCTTATTAAGATTAAAAACATATATACATATAACATATATTAGTCCAAAGTTTTCGAAATTTCTCTATATACATATATAATAAAATATTATCAAGATGCACTTCAAGATTATTACAAGTGGAATAAAATATGTTAATGGGTTAAAAACTGGTTAATTTATCTCTTTCAAAAATGCTTCTAGAACTTTTGCACAAATTTTTGAACCGTTCATTAGCAGTGGCAAAGGAAAAATGATTCTGTAATTGTAATATAACAAAATTACTTAAGAGACCGAAATAAATTTTCATTTAAATACATAAAAAATTATAAAATGTGTAAAAATTTAATTTAATTTTTACCAACAATTATTTTCAAAAATTTGCATATTATTTATGTACAATATTAATTATGCAACACACAATATAATAATAAACTTATTAAAATAAAATGATGAAAGAATTAATTTACCATATATAAATTGTGATTATAATTATGATATTATTTTTCAAATTTGGGAATTAAATTAACCATGAATAATTTTCATATAATAATTTTTACATCAAAATATTATAGAATTTTTTATGGTTATTATTAAAATATATATGGAACGCAAAATTTAAATTTGACAAATTTATGGTATACATATATAAATTTTGTTTAACATTCCAAACATATATTTGAAAAATATAAAATAGTATTATACACATAATAAAATGGTAAATCGAAATTTCTGTAATATGTGAAATAAATAATATGTGAAATAATATTATAATATCATGGTAATTTTAGATGCCATTAGAGATCAAAGAATTTAATATGTTTCATTAATTGCACATTTATTTGAATTTCTATCACATAGGAAATTCATATATATCCATTCCCAGACATGAATATTTTAGTTTGATAAAAGTAAAAATTTCTATACCAAACCATATAGTGAAAAATTTGTTAAATATTTCAAATTTCGATTAATACTTGAGTGTTATCAAATGATAGAAATTTTGTATAATCGAAAATGAAATGTCTTTGTCTCTTAGGTATTATTATGAGTAGAATATGTTCAGGCCTAATTTGTGTATACAACAATTTGGATGTTTTTGTGAAAATTTAGAACTAAGTATAATGTTAGTTTATACATATTTGCTTGCCACAAAATTATCTAATCAAAATTAATGTTAATAATTTTGTGTACTCTATTCAAAATCATAATGGAGAACATATATTGGCCATATTTCGTTTAAATTAGAACACATATATATTTAAATTAAATTCGATTTAACAAAAAATTGTCCCAACAAAATTCAAATATTCTAATTTACTGTCTCATCAATTTGAAAATAAGATTGTATTATTATTAAATAGAAGAGCAAAAATTTTGTAAGATTACAATTTTGGTTATTAAGTTTGTTTTGGTAATGAAGACTAACATTTGTAAATTTAATAGTTCTATATATAAAAATTTTACCAAATAATTGTAAATCTTTGGTGAAAAAAAATAATTTCAAGAAAATTTATTGGCCAAACCCTTTTCATGTTCTGTCGTTAATAAATTACCCTACAAATTTTTGTCTATAAACATGAATTAGTAATGAAATTGAAATAGAATATGCAAACTTGTAACTGATCTAATTTTATGAAATAATAAATTCTATAAAAATCATTTTTTGGAAATATATTTTTCTAATTTAACCAAAACTCTTGTGTAATCAAATAAATTTTGTATTATGACGTTTTAATCCTGATGTCAATGGAAATTACTTTTCACAATATTCAATTGGAAACGAAATTTTCCATCTATTTTTAGATTATTATGTATTATTTTTCAATAAATTCATGGAAATGCCTATAAAATGGTTGAGGAGGTGTAAGGTTAAATAAAGAATCTGTCACAACTGTCACACTATAAATGGAAAAAGAAAATTATTATTATTGAAAAAGGTTTATATACATGTTATTGAACTTTGATTATATTTAATTTACGCAATTTCTTTGAAATAATGTATTAGTTAGAAAATTGTAAGTTATAAAATTTGACACCTGTCGACATAGTTTTAACGATATCGAAAATTCAAAGCAATATCATAAAATCAATGAAGAAAAAAATATGAAGAAATGCAAAATAATTTTAATTTTCTTAATGAATGAATAGCAAAATTAAAGGATAGATACTTTTTTTGTGTTTAAGTAGGTCCTGTTTTTTCTTGTTTCACATATTTTTTTTAATTACTATAATTGGGACAAAAATGTAAATAAGATATGTATATAATTAAGGAAATCATTAGTCGTTTATATAAAAATAAACTAATTTACAAATGTAACACTTTTTTTTCTATATAAAATTTTTGTTGTTGATAAATTTAATTAAAATTTATTTTCTAACAAAATTTCTTTAATTACCCAAAAAAAAAAATACTATAGAAAAAAATTAACCCGAGTTAATTTCTTTATTTGTTTCTTTCCTAGGGAAAAAAAAATCATGTAATGTAACTAATTAATGGTTCGTTTAATTAGAGAAATGACCACAAAAAAGTAACAACGATTTTTTGATAACAACAAATTATCCCAATAAATGTTCATTATTTTCAGTTTTTTTTATGTATATATACCAAAATTTTAATGTTCTGACACAGACGAAAATTATTATAGTAATAAAACTAAATCGTAAAAAAAATATAATTTCTAATATTAGTTTCTCGATATACATATATAAAAGTAATTATAAATATGTCTATTGGAATCAATTTCTTTATTGAGACCATAATAATAAATATAAATGGTACACAAATATAGAAATTTTAGTTTATAAATTATTAAAAAGGATATTTTTTTTTTTGGTGTAATATCCTTGATAACTAATAAATTATTTAAAGTCTAATTATATTTTAATACATAAAAAACTTTACTATATATTTAAAGAGTTTATAAATATTTAATATTAATTACCACCGAATAAAAATAGTTAAAACTTTTCAGTATTTTTTTTTTAAGTCCTTCAAACAAAGTTTTTTACTTCGAAATTTTCCCCCAAATTAAAAAAGTTTTCCAGAACAGAAATTAAGTAAATAAATAAATAAGACTTACCTCTGTACAAAATTTACATCCACACTGTTCAATTATTGTTGATTCACTTGTACTTTCAACCTCATTTAAACATAACTTACATATAAACACATCATCATAATTATCATCATCATCATCATTTTCTAATTCATTTACAGTTGATATAAGTTGTGTTGTTATTGGACTATCAATAATATTATTTGCTGGTGGTGTTAATGGTGAATGTAAATCATTATTATTATTATTATTTACAAAACCAAGAATAGCATTTGCTGATGTTTTACGTATCGCATTGCAATTATTACTATTATTAACTGTAACAAATCCACTATTTGCAATATTCAATGAATATCTAGAACCTGATGCAGCTAATGATAAAAGACTAGAACAACGCGAGCATGTTGTATTCATTGTTGATAAACTATTTCTAAGACGATTTAATGGTTTTATTGGTTCATTAGATGATCCAATATTACTTTTACCATTCAAATTTTTATGGCTATCAATTTGTACACTATTACCACTATTATTACCACCATTACAATTATTACCAGTACTGCAACAACAATTATTACGATTTCGATTACAATTTGTATTACCACATAATGCTGAATAGGTTGATGATTGCCTTGATAATGCTAATACAGTTTCACATTTACGTAATCCAGTATATTGTACAATTGATTGTGATTTTTCATTATATAGACTAGAAACACTACCTTCACGTCTTAATATTGTTGGTACAACATTTAAAATTTTTTGTTGTACAGTATTCAATGATAATGTACTATTTGTTATCTGTTGTTTATGCTGCTGTTGTTGTTGTTGTTGTTGTTGATGATTATATTGATATTGTTGATCATCATTAATATGAAGACTACCACCATGACTACCATTATTATAATTATCACTTGTACAACTAATACGACTAATTTCACGATATAAACTATTTTCAGATGGACTATGGGTAATTGTAATTTCAGGTGATGGTAAATTTGGATATGATTGTATATTATTTGTAACATTATTATTATTATTATAATTTTTTTGATTTGTTGTTGTATTTGAAACAATTTGATTATTTGTTGTTTGATGTATAATTTGTTCTTTTGATGGTTTTCTACCAACCAATGATTTAAGGAAATTTTCAAATCTTCGACGTCTTGGTAATGGGCCCCCAGCAAGCAATGATGATGCATGAGGGCCCTCATTATCATTTTGCTGTTGTGTCTGTTGTTGTTGTGTCTGCTGATTATGTTGTTGTTGTTGATTAACAATTGATGTTGTCAAATTATTATTATGATTTGGTGTAGAAGTTGATTGAGGTGATAATTGTAATGATAATGTTGTTGGTTGTGTTGTTGGTGATTGTGGTGATGTTGAAGAAATCACTTGACGTTTTACTCGAGTCTGATGTAATTGTGGTTGTATATTAATATGATTTTTATTATTTTCTAATAATGATAATGTCTCATTGTCATCGGTTTGATGATGATGATGATGATTTTTTTTCTTTATATTTGCCAGATTGTGAATTGGTGAAGTATCCTGCGCAAAAAATAGAAAATAAAAATTTATGATTAAAAAGGATAAATGGTAAAAATCAAGAAGAAAATTTGTGTTATCAAAATCTTAGATTTTTTTTTTTATTTTTGATTTTTTTACCAAATTTAATTTGATTTTCAATAACAGCTTTTTCATGTTTTTCTTTTTTTTTTATTTCGTTTTTGTTATTGATTTTATTTTGTTTATGATTTTACATTTTAGATATTGACATTGATGTGAATTTGATGAAATTTTTTTTTTTTTAAATGAAAAGGGAATTTAAATGAGCAATAAATTTTTGAATTGATTTTCGATTCATGAAAAAAAATAGATAAAGTTGTTTTATTGATTTTCAATTGAATGTGAACTTGATTTGAGTGAATCATTTTGAATCAGAAATATAATCACATAAATCATGAATTCCGTTCGGAACGGAGAAATGTTCGATTTTAGCTCCGACGGATAGGTTTGCTATGGCAATAATTTTATACGATTCCGAGGTATTTCATAATTCCATTTTTTTCTCCGTCGGAGTGGAAATCTCCGACGGAATATCTTCCGAACGGAATTCATGATTTATGTGAATATAAGAAATTTAAAGAGTTTTGCAGACTATTTGTCTAGTCAGTGAATTTCTAAAAAAAAAAAATGGAGAAGAAAATTTATATTTAAAAAAAAAAATAATTTAAATAAATGAAAATTAATTACAAATTTTGATCATTTCTGTTGGTATATTAATATTTTGTATAAGAAATTTAATTTAATTTAATTCATTAAAAATAACTAATTGTATAGTAATTATAAGAAATTTAATTGATTATATCAATTTTTATATAAAGTTAAAATTTAATTTTTCAAGATCAACCTTGCATTTAATTTGCTGTTCACAAAATATGATACATCAATAAAAATTAATCGATTTCACCTTTAAAATATAAATAATATATACATATGTTGAAACACCAAAAAACTAAAAAAAAATATATATATGAACCGCACCCTAAGTATATTTACAATAAATATTGTAACCATATTAAATTTCAATAATGGTAAACTTTTATATATACTAACAACAACAAAATATACATTTTAAACCCATTAAATGTTAATTTCACTTTTGTAAAAATTCGAATATATATTATAGTAATTATTTATTTGCTCTTAATTTGGTAAATTATACATTATTTTCCATATATACATTTTCAATGACATAAATACTCAATAAATATAAATCAATTTTACCATTATGTATAAGTATACGCAAAAAAAATATATAAAATAAAAGGAGAGTCCTCAAAATATATATATACTCCAAGGATATTAAAATATATTTATTATATACTTAAATATAAAAAATCATGTCTCGCAGATAATTTACAAATTGAAATTGAAAAAAAAAAATCATGTAAAAAATTGAAAATTGAAAAACTGACAATATTTTTTTAAGTATGAAAATATGTTTCCATTGTTCTACAACATAAAAAAATAAAAACCTATTCAGATTTTTAAACATATGGAAGGATAACATAATACATTATTATAATATTATGCTATCAACAAACTGTCAACATTATGTCAAGGTAGTAAAACATTATTTTTTTCTTTTTGGGTGTGGAGGGTTAACAAAATTATTATAATTGAATAAAAATGAGAGCATAATAATTTTTTCGAACCAGATGCAAAAATTGTTTAATCATCTTTTAATATTATTAAGTGGTTTATATAAACCAATGAAAAAGTATAAGGATATTAATTAAAATTAATTATATGAATAAATGCGATTTATTGAGAAGCAAAAAAAAAAATTTAAAATTGTTTCATTTAATGATTGCGTATATGAATTTTATGAAGGTAATTTCTTTCAGCAAAAGATAATTACACATCTTTAAAAATTTGGAAATTAATTTCCTATTTTTAAGATAGTCGTGATGGTATCAATAGCAGCTTGTAAATTTTTATTAATATTAATTGTCTTACAATTTATTACAATATTAAGATGATTTTTAATCATTTTATTCGCCTTGGAAAGTAAAATATATATATACTTGCAAATCACTGTAATTTGTCATTATTTCTCTTGCCTTTATTTTATTATGATTAGAAAAGCTTTCAAATTTACTAATTACTAATTTGTTTTGAAAAAATTAATTTTTCATATACATAAAAAAAAAACTTACCTTTGAGTCTTGTTCAATTTCTTCCTCAAGTGCACTATAAACTGGTGCGTACCAAGAGTACGCTAATTGTTTACGATTAGGAGCCGCCGTTGTTATTGTTGAATTAATACGTTGTTGTCCAATTAAATTATCTTTATTATTTGTTAATTGTGTTGTTATTTTACCTAATTTTATATTAGATGATAATCCTTCATCAGCTACATCTGATTTACTATAATAATTCAATTGTAAACTTCTACGATTTTCTTGTTTTATATCAGTATCTAATAAACTACTAATATTATTAATATTATCGTAATTATTATAATTATTTTTATTATTTTCAATAATTGTTGAATTACGTCTAATTGGTTCAATATTATTATATGGATTATTTAATTTATTATTAAAACTATTATTACCACTAAAAGCACCACTTGATCGACGACGAAAATTATAATGATTTTGTTGTTGTTGATATTTGTAATTATTTATTTTATTATAATTATTATTAATATTATTATTATTTATATTATTATTATTATTATTATTATATGATTTATCAAATTTATTTATTGATGATGATAAATCTTTTTTGGTAAATATTAACGAGGCACTGTTTTTATTAAGACAAATTGAATTTTTCGGATCGGTTGTTGTTAATAATGGTTCTTTATCAGATAATTTTGGTACTATTATATTATTTATAATATTATCAATACCATTAATAGATGATGATGATTTTGTTGTTATTGTTGATTGATTATTATCAATTAAATAATTTTCAGTTGATGGATATGAAAAATATAATAATTGATCATCTGATGTTGTTGAATCAAAATATTCAAAATTATTTGTAATTAAATTATTTTTAGGAATATCTATTAAATTTGTTGATAATGATAATGGTGATATACTATTATTATCACTACTATTACTACTACTATCTAAACTAGATGAATTTATAAAATTATTAAAATTATTTATTATACAATTATTATCTTCTTTTTGATTATTTGATAATTTTGATGATAATATTATATTTTTATCATCATCATTTTGATCATCAGATGATTTATTTATAGAATTATCTTTTGATTTCAATTTTATCGTATTAGTTGTTGTCGTTGTTGATGTTAAAGGTTTTATTTCATTTAATAAAATTGGTAATTTTTTATTATAATTATTGGAAGTTGTTGTAATTTCATCATTATTTTTAGTTGATAAAATTGTATTTTGATTTTGCTGTTGCTGTTGGTGTTGATTTATTATTTGTTTTTCAGTTAAAATATCTTTTTGATTAACAATTTGTTGTTGTTGTATTTTACGATTATTATGTATTGTTGGCTGCTGTACAACAACATCATTTTTTGTTGTTGCTGATGTTAAAGGTGGTTTCATTATTTATGTTAAATAAATTTAATAATTTTATTATTATTGTATATTTTGATTTAATAATATTGCTGCTGCTGCTGCTGCTACGAATTGGTTGATAATCAATTAAATTTTTCCCTTGGAATAATTGATTTCGATATAATGTGTCCTGGAAAAAAAAATATTATATATATATGAATTAATTCATTATAAAATATTTAAGTATATACTTAATTTATATTATGGTTTAATATGAATTTGACTAATGAAGGAAATGAGGTTATTATGGAAGATTCTGTTAATAATTAACAATAATTTTTTTTATCAAAATTGATTTATTTTATATATGTATTCTAATAAATTGCGTACTTCTATACCAAAATATGTATAATATTATGCCTATTTTTTCATACTTTATACCTCATACAACTTGGTAGTTTCCTAAGTTACAAATATAACCTAAAATTAATGAAACTATATATTAATTAATCTGATAATAATTATTTAAATATATAATTTACCTTCAAGCAAAGAACAAAATTTAATCTCTTCGCTTAAAAAAAAAATGATTTTTAATCAATAAAAACTTAATTCTGATCAATACCAATCAATAAATTCCTATTTAACTTCAAGCTTATACAACTAAAACTTTCTCAATTTCATATAGTTGAAATAATATTACACTAATATACCAACGCAAAAAAAAAAAATATCCTAATAACAAAATGTCATACGAGAAAACTTCAATAAACTTGATGAGATCATTCTAAACAACACCGAAAAAATATATCATCACTTTATTTTTGGTTTAGAAAAACTTCTAAAGTAACGACAAAACCAAAAAAAAAAATTTAATCATCCTTTTTAATATTTAATACATTTTTTTTATGCTAATCTAACTAACAGATCCTTACATAACCTTAAAAAAAAACATTTATTTCTTTGGTTACCATTTGATACATATTTTTTTTTTACATTGATTGATGTTGTAATTTAGTGTAACAGTTTGTATATGCGGATGTTATATACTTTTCTGTTAACTTCTTCTTACATTATTTTATTTTTCGATGTCATATCTTCTCCTACTTTTTTATTTTGCAGAAAAGTTTTGTGTTTTTTTTTTTTTTTTTGGTAAACATTTACCAAACTTTTTAATGTTATGACTTTATCTTAAGTGAAAAATTAATGTAAAGGACGTACATATATACACATTATAAGTATATATAAAGTACATATTATGTAAAAGAGAAGTACATAAATGGAAATTTGTATATTTTAATAGAAAAAGTTTTGTGTTATTTTTTCTCCTTACATGTAGAAGTTGTTATGTTAAAATATTGTCAAGGAAATGTAGTTACAAGGTTATAAAAAAAATATTGATTTTTAAAATGATAATGAATATATATTTTTGTATAATGTAATTTTTGTTTTTCAAAACCAAAATACATAAATGTTGAAATTATATTTTAACTTGAGGGTAGAAATGTTAAAGAGATGGTAATTATAATATATGTAAAAGATTTCATTAATTATTTTTTCTATATAGGAAATATTTAATTCTAATTAATTTTTATTAAAATACTATAAATAGTTTCTATATATTTTTACCATGAAAATTAGTAAGTTTAATGAAAATTCATTAATTATATCAATAAATTATATATCCTTTATGATTTATATTTGATTTACAAATTCAAATTGAATTTTCAATGTTTGTACTATCTGTAATTCAAATTATATATCTAAAAACATTTCTGTGAAATTTTTTTTGGATTTCAAATTTCCACTGAATTATACCACGAATTTTCGGAAAATATATGTATTCAATAAATTACACTATAAATTACAAGTTATTGAAAATTCCAACTAAAACTAAAAGAAAATTGAATTTTAAATGAAATTTTTACTCAAAAAATTTAAATTCAATGTAAAACTTTTCATTTAATTACCATTAATAATACTTAACTTTAATTTCTACTAATATATTTTACCATGAAATTTATACTACAATTCCATAAATTTTACCCTCCAAGTTGTGCTATTTCATTCCCAGTAAAAATTCCTACTCTATCTTTAATAGTAAATTTTACTTTAAAAAAAATTAAACAAAATTTTATATTGATTATTTCTATCTGCATGCAACTACAACAATTTTTGCATTTGAACAAAAAAAAAAAATATAAATTAAAAAAACTTTTTTTTGTCAAACAATTTTTTTTTTCTCTCAAGGTTTCAAACATTTTGTAAACGATGAACTTGAAAAAAAAAGAGTGAACACTTTTTTTTTTACTATAAAATTTCATTTCCATTCTTCTCTAATATCCTTGAAAAATTGTTTTTTTTTTGTTTTTTTGTGAACTTGAACTCAAATAAAATAATTTAACAAGATTATTTTTTTATTTTATTATGCAACCAAAAAAAATAATTGTTTGACGTCAGAAATGCAGATATAAAAAAATGAAAAACTTTAATAAAAACTAAAAAAAAAAAAAATAAATCAATAATTATTATTACATTTATTTGTTTTTTATTAATCAAGTTAATAAAAAAAAAAAACGATAATAATTTTTATTTTTTACATACCATTTTTTAATGTTGATTAAATAAATAGTTGACAAGGTTTGGAAATTTATTGAAAATCTGGAAAAATTTAAAAAAAAAATTATTTAATATTTATAGATTAATTAAAAAAATAAGTATAATAATTTTCATATTAATTTGATGATATTTCAAAAAAAAAATAGTTAAACCTTGAAAATTTATTTCAACAGAAAATTCTTTTATATTTTTGTCGTTAAATCTACAAAATATAGTTTTTCATTAATAGAATAGAATTAATAGGATTAATAGAATTTTAAATATAAAGGAGATTCTTGGTATATATTAAATATCACTTACAAAATTATTATCAAAGTACATTTATAAGTACTATAATTAATTCTTGGAGAAAATTATTATATAGCTAATTATTTTTAGTTGAAAAATAGCTTTAAAAATATTTATGATGAATTTTATAGAAAATTTAATTCATTTTGCTACAATAGATTTTCATAGTTAAGACAGGATGAGTTAGATTTGAATAAGGATATGGTTTATGTTAAATGTTTGCTGTTTGAAATTGATTAATTAATTACCAAAATAGATGAAGTATTGTACAACCATGCAGAAATATTATTCAATTACATTATGGTGCACCACAATCTAATTGTGTGGACATAATTTCAAATTCATTCGCAGAAGGATAATAGTAACAATTTCAATAATCGATAAGAATCTAAATTCTACAAAATCGACAAATGACTTTACAGTTCAAGGAAAAATATCTAATTTAAAAAATTGATTTAATTTAAATTGAATTAATTCTTTCAATTACAAATTTTACGACCACTAGTGGAAATAGTGGAGATAAAATATTTGTAATTCTACTCTATTCACTAAGTTAACCGCAGCATTAATTCTTAGTACAAAAGGATAACTAAAAGTTTTACAAATCTACAATAAAATGACCTCATCAAAAACACTAGAACTCTATACTAAACATATCAGTTCAATATGAACCAAAAATTACTCTATACTCAAATTTAATTTTCAAAACATTTAAAATTATCCTTAATCAGACTCTGTTTCTGTGTATATACAATTTATGCAATCCTTAAAAACCATATTTTCTCTCTTTTCATTTTTTTTTATATCCGTAGTTTACAATGACGTGCTTCAAAAATGGCACTTAGTTGGTTCTTTTTATTTATAATATTGATTCACTTTTCTACCCTTATAACAAAAACATATACACACATCAACCATCATACACAAATAAAAAAAAGGATTGTTGGTGTGATTTTCATCCACTAATACTACATACAAAAAAAAAAATTCAAGAGTTATAGAACATTACTACTTTGTACATACTTTATATACCAAACGAATGGTACTCGTTAGTCATCAAGGATATTAAAAATCAATAAAATAAAAAAATTGTTTGCCTTTACAACAAATATTATACACACAATAATAATAATAATAAATGGAAGGCTTTGCAATGTTTTCTGGCTGATGATGATGATAATGGGGGAAACCTATTCCTTTTGCTAGCCATTGTTGTTAAACATTATTTTTTTCTGCATTATATTTTTTTCTGCATTCTGCAAAATTTTCTGCGGGAGAAAAAAAATTGCAATTTATTGGTATATAGTTTTGAACATTAAGATTGCAGAGAAATTATTTTGCTGACGGAAGGACTTTAAAAATTATAATTAGTTTTTTTTTTTTTTTGATTTTTATTTATGGATAATTATTTTAAGGACACTGGCGATGCCACCACACACATAAAATAGTCATCACGAATGGAGTGAAGCGAGAGATACACGAGTGGAGACATTTTGATTTATTTTAGATAAAGCACGATTTTTTCATGGCACAAGGAATAACTGAATTATCATATTTAAATTGTATTTATAGCATTTTCATATTTGTCAAATTCGTACTTTTGCAATTCAAATTAGTCGTTTTCCATAATTAAAAAGTCTTTGCAAAATGACTTATTTTGATTTTGGAGACATGACAAATTCCGAAATATAAATTTAACAAATTAATTTATTGAAAATTCTGTGAATCGTAAAAAGATCAATTTGTCCTGAAAATGTTATTAAAAAATTATGGTATATAAATATTATTTTTGATTCTAAATAAAAGTCAACAATCCCAAAAAAAAAAAAAAAAAATTTGCACACTGTTTTTAGTCCAGATTTATAAAATTAAAATTATATCAAAATATTTACAAAATTTTAATGACCTTGTAATAATTATTTTTTTTGTTTATCTGATAAATAAAATAAATAATTTTCAAAAAATTTTATTTTAAATTATTTCACATTTATTTTTGGCCACACTAAAAAAATCGAATTTTTGGTTATACACCGCGAATATATAAAATGAAAATTATTCACATTATTTTATTTGTTGTAATGAAGAAATCACTGAAATATTGTTTCACACAGATATAAAATATCACAAATTTAAAATTGTTTTCTTTAATTTTTATTTAAATTTAATTCTTTTTAATTTTTTTTGAACACAGTGAAAATTAGTGACGAGAATAATTTAATTTATTAAATTATTCGCAATGAACTAGAATTGAAATTGTGTTTGCAATAAATTTTATATATTTTAGTTTAATTTTTTAAATTTGTTTACTTTACTGTATGTAATTATAATAATATTATTGCTTTGGTACAATAATTAATTGCTTATAATTAAATAATAATTTATTTATTATGGTTTTACATTTATAAAAAAATTGAATTTACATCTAATGATTAGTAAAATTAACCTTCGTCGGGGAACTATAAATACATGAAGGTCCTCTTAATGATGAGATATCAGTCAAGTAACCATAACATTTTTTCTGAGAATAATTAATATTTGATTCAATCTTTAGATAATCTAAAATTAAAAATATATATATAATAACTGCAAAAATATAATATAGTTACTTAACTTTTAAATTGGTACATTAACTTAACTTGTATATCTGGACTTTAAAATTTTCAAATTCTACACTCAAATTCTATCAACTCTATATTTCATATAAATCTACAAATTCATCTTGCCTTGGCCAAACAAAAAAAAAACGTTTTTGTTATCTAATTAACCATTTTTTGCTATGTAAAGTAAATTAAAGAGTTGATCATAAAAGCATTTATTCGGTTAAATGATTGACCAAAACCTAAAATTAACTCTATAATTATTATAAGGTCCCAAAAAAAAAAAATTTATCATTATTTTTTTACTAATGCCATGTTGAAATTTTCTGTCTTTAGTTAAAATATACAATTTTAAAAATTTTTCATTTAGATTAATAATTATTATTTAAGGTCAAAACCTTCATCATTCCCGTACCAATTATTTTCGTATACTAAGCTTTTTAAATTATATACCTCAAAAAAATAGAATTGGGTAAATTAGAAATTTTCTATGTTGAAATTTCACTTATTTGATCTCTCAATTTTGGGTTTAATAATAATTTGTACAATTTTTTTCAATGTAAACTTTAGAAAAATTAATTTTCTTAATAATATTTTTAAAAACTTAGCTAGTTTTTCAAACAAAAAAAAAACTAATTAAAGTTTACATTTTATTAATGATAAAAAATTATGAGAAATTTATAAAATTTTCTTTCACAAATCTGAAAAACTTTGATATACGAAACCTGAAAAAATTTACATTTTAATAAATTTTTTTTTATCTTAAAGTGTAAAAAGTTTTTCAATTTACCAAAAAAAAAAAAATTATGAAAAAAAGTTGAACTGTTGCCAAAAGATTTGACCAAATATTATAAAACCTCAACAAAATAATATTCACACTTAATCAAATATTTATCATGTCATTTTCGTTTTATTTCACTTTCTTCTTCTTTGTTTTTTTTAAATATCTTACGATATTTTCTTTTTAACCTTTATATCCTTTCAAGAGAATAAGGATAATTTAGGTTAAAGTAAATTTCTTAACATTAAAATGGAAAAAAATTTATATACCATAAATTCAGTAGAAAATTTCACTTTTACATAAATACAACAAAAAAAAAATATGTATTCCTGAGAGTTTGGAGCCTAAAAATTGTAACAACAAATAAAAAAATTCACTACTAAATTTAAATATACAAATAAATATAAAGACATGAAAATGAACATTTTTATTTTTCCATATTTGAAGTTGAAGGATAATATAAAATAAAGATATAAAAAAGGACATTAATATTAACTAAAAAAGCATAATACAAAAACGAAAAATGAAATGAAACAGATGAAATTTTATTACACTAATTTAGTTCAGTCGGGGAAAAAACGATATATAGGATTAAAGAGAAAAATTATGTAAATTTTCGGAAAATCATAAATATTCATTGAAGAAAATAACGAAAATTCTTTATTAATCCTTTTTTTTGAACAAATTTAAATTTAAGTAAAATTTTATTAATCCTTTTTTCTTTATTGCAAAATTTCAATATTAAAATTTATGAAATTTATTATTTATTACTTGAAATATTGCAATTTGACCTTCTAAAAAAAATCGATAACTTTTTTTTTGTACGAATAAAATATTATAACCTATACAAAGTATAATTTCTCTTTATATCCTTTAGTATATATCCTTGAAAATTTTCAAGTTAATTACATATAATTGAGCATTTAAAGCAATTTTTCATATTTCCATTAATATCAATGTCAGATAATTATCAATATTGATCAATATTTCTGAAAAAATTAATTAAAAATAATATTTTTAATTTATTCATTTTTTTTTTTTGCATGCAAAAAAGAGAAAAATATTAAATTTTAATTGGAAAAATTTATAATTGAAAACAAGGATTCGCATTAAGTAGCAAATGAAATTGATTTTATGTTACCAATTTGACTTTTGAAAAAAAAAAATCCTTTTTTTTTTATAATTGAAATTTTAATAAATACCAATCACAAAAATTTTCATAAATATATTACAAATTACAATACAATTTCAGTATTTTTTTCCATTAATCATCAAATTTCTTTTTTATTTTTTGCATGAAAAAATTAGGTCATCAGAAACATTTTATGTTCATCATTCATCATATTTTTTTTCAAAATTTAATAATTAAATTTCTTTTATATAAAATATTAATCAGAGAAATATGATTCACTTTAAATAACAAGTCAAAATGTTATCAAAATAATTTAATTAAAATGAATTGTCTAATTAAATTGTGAATTTATATATTAAAAATTGCTTAATTAAATTTACGAGAAAAAAAATATAATTTCTTAATTAATTACTAAAATAATAAAAAGAATTTTTATTGCCACCCAATTTCGATATAATTAAAAAATTATTATGATTATAGAGTTTATTATTAATAGATTGTACTAATATTTGAGTTCATTTTCATGTCTATATATCGTCAGATGAATAGTAAATTTGAATGTATTCCTTTCTCCACTGGTTTTATTGGACACAGATTCAAGACTTATTTGGCACTACTCTGCTGGTAATTTATGATACTTAAACTCTGCAATAAACTAGCAATTTTATTAATAATATAGATCCAATGTAGCCAATTTGTAATGTATTGTATACTATCGTATATTTTAAATTTAAATAGAATTTTAAATCTGAAAACTTTTTCGTGCACAAAACTATAGAATATAAATATTCACCCCATAATAAATAGAAATTAATTAAAATTTAATATACGATAACATAACAATTAAAACTTTATTACTATAATAAAGATTCTTTGTGTTTATATACCAAAAAATCGTTTTTAAATAATAAAAATTTTAAACTATTTTTTGTTCATTTAAAAATTTTTGACTAACAATGATGAATTTAAATATAAATGTACTATAGGATTTTATCACTTTAGTATAGTTATTAATAATTTTTCACGTACAAACGAATCATTTAAATATAATTTAATAAACTTAATTTGAATTTAACTATAATATAAAAAGTTTAGTAAATTGTCATTAACAATCAGTGTAAATTTTAAACTGTTTATATACTAAATAAATTATGTGTTATCAGAATCCAGAAAAGTCGAGTACGTGACTATAAACTCATATATACATATAACATGTTCAAATAGTATGAAAACTAAGGGGTACACATATGTTTCTGTTATACTGGCTTGGTATATTTTATTTATCTTCTCGAATAATTTTACATTGAAAATCAATCCCATTTTTTTTTGTTTCAGACTACTTAAAAACATAAAAATGACTCTCTTTGATTTACTACAAGATTATAATATCTTAAAAAAATTCCAAATTTCTATTTTGGTATATCATCAAATAAATTTTTCCAATCATAAAAATAATTCTATTTACTAGGAATTTCCCCTGAGCATTAACAAAAAAAATACCATTTTGTAATCTGGGATATTCCTAAAATTGGAAAATTTATTAATAATCGTTTTCTATCATTATACTGAAGCTTATGCTTAATATTTCCCATTTACCTGTTACTCTTTTGTATTATCCCACACTTTATTACAAGGAAATATAAAAATTTACTATATAATTGGAAAAAAATTAAATTATTTCACCTTACACTTGAATATTACAATATAAATACATTTTTCTATATTTATAAATATTTTTTCATTGATTTCATAATTTTTCACCTTGATATAAAATAATAATTAAAAAGAAATAATAAATCTTAAACTCAAAATATTTTTCACTGTCATAAAAATATAAAAATTATATGAACCATCATAGATAAAAAAATAATATAGTTAATTTGTTTTTGTTTACTTTCTGTACTCGCCCGAGAGAAAAAATTTTAAAATTAAAATAATTTATTTGCTAATTAAACGCTTAACAAACAATATTATATAATAATTAAATTTTATAATTTGGTTATAAATTTAAATTGTTATTAATTATATTTTTGATTAATATATACTAATTTTTTTTGATTGAGGTAGGTTATTAAAATAGTGTATAATTGAAACTTTCTTAAAAACAAAGGTTAATCGCGAATGAATAATATTTGTCTTAGAGATGTAATATTTCTGTAATGTAATTAAAGTCATATAAAATTGGATATCACTAGGGTACCTGCTGTGCTAGAAGCTTCTTTTCAACACTAAAACGAATAAAATTCAATTTTTTTGAAGTTATGATTAGAGTTGTATACATATATCTTGTTAACAAATGAATCAACTTTTAATCAACTGTTAAATAAATGTTAATCAACTGTTAGCTAGTATGTCATAGGATTATTATAAATTTTAAATATCTGTACAATAGTCTGAGTGGAATCAAATTATTACGATCAAGTTTTACTGTTTTCCCAATCAATTTCATTTTATATCTTCTTTAAAATTAAGTAGAAATGAATCAATTAAATAGGTAATGTCCGAAATATATACAAATATTATCTACAACAGAAACTATCTTATAATTTCACAATAATTTTCACTATTTTTATTATTAGTTAAATAACCGACAGTTTGCTTTTTTCTAATATTAATATACAATCATATCAGCAAAACCTGTTGAACTAGTTATAAAATTAAACAATTTACTCATCCAGTTTTAAAGCATTACCACATTTTATTACTTTAATTAACTTGTTGAAGAAAAATTCTTCAATTAAGTGCATTTACTAAAAAAAAACTTGTTCAAATTATAAGCAAACTTGTTTAGATGCACTCTTAGAAAAAAAATCTTATTTATAATTTTTATAATAATTTCATATCAAATATTTCTTTATATACCGCAATTATTAATTTTAAACGAAATCCAAACGAAACTTTTTCCTATTAAAATTTTTCTTTTTGTATACAAATTTCAAATGTTGTGTGATAAGAAAAATTTCAAATTATTTTTCATATTTTGGTAATAAATTCATAAAGAAAATAAATAAAATTTCATGTTAAACTTTTTCATTTACCAAAATAATTTTATGGAAATTACTTGCGGTAAACATTCTTTAACAATCTAAAATAATTAGAAAGAATATAAAGTTAATATGAAAATATTTATAATATGTACAACAAAAGTTTTTCAATATATAATTTACGAGTATTATACAACAAAAAATGAATTATTAATTTCAAATATTTTTTTAAATTGAAATTCATTTCCATTTGAAATTTTTATAATACCATAAATAGTTGAATATTTGTTTTCAATTGAAATTTAAAAAAGTTCAATTTCTTGTATTAAATTGAAAGAATATTTTGCTATCTGTAAATTGTTTTAAATTTTTTTTATCTAAAATTAATTATTTGAATAAATTTTTATTGATGAAATTCTAATTAAATTGATTATGAATCATATACAATTGGTTCATAATCAATTCTCAACTGGAATACAATTTGGGTGAATATTGTTGTCAAATATTTCAAATCCAGTGAAAGAAAAGAATAGAAAAATTTGCTTTATTTATTGGCACTGAAAAGTGAAAACATTTATCTAATGATTTGGTCTGTGATCTAATACTATAAATCATGGGCTGTAGTAGGTGTCAGTTAGAACATCAAAGGTGTTTTGGTACGTTTTTAACATCCTTTTAAAATTTTAATAATTTGCATTCATCTGTAAAATTTCCTAAATATTCAGACTAAAAATATAAGAGACAATTTATACTTCCCTTATGATTGTGACAGCAATATTATACAAGGCAAGTAATTTATAACAACTTTTAGGATTTCTATAATATTAAATTTCCTTTCTGTTGTATTAATTTTACTATATAGAGATGATGAAATATAATTTTATGCTTGAATTTTTCTAGAACTGCAGATAATGAATTTCTTCAAAAATTAAATTCTTCCAAACAGAGTACTTTATAGCAGAAACTATGGAGAAGTACAAAACAGATGCCTACAAAAATATCAAATTTAATATAAATTTATATTAAATACTATTATATTTTTAATTAAATTTCATTTTGATTGAAGTTGGAGTGTTCCACAGCACACACTCTCTTGTGTTTCCCAATTCTATCTCTAAGAAATCAGAATTGTCTGTATAAAATTTATTATATCCATTCAGGAATGAATTTTGGCCCAAACGTTTGGTATAAATAAAAAACCTGTAATTATTTTTTATCACAAATATTAAAATTGCAAATAAATAATGACTTAGCTGAACTTTTAAATCAAAAAATTAACTCTCTTCAATTGAATTTCACCATATAATTACATTACATAATTCTAAATGAAAATTTCTATAAATTTTTAATTAAATATCATTTAATTTAATAAAGTATATTATTAAATTAGAAATTGTATTTAATTTTTCATAAAAATTTCTTTCGATTAACGACATTTAAAATAATAATAAATAATTATTAGCTCCAATAGAACTTAAAGTTATATCATATGATAAAATGTTATTTTAAAAACTTGACCTTCACGTTTTATATTTTAGAATTACAAATAATATAAAATTGATTTTTTTTTTTACGAAATTTAATTAATATGTTTGTGCATAGCATAAAACCATATACATAAAGATATTTAAAGTAAAGTATAATATTTAAATATAATAAAAAGTAAATTAAATTTCGAAAACTTTTAAATATACCATAAAAAAATGTTTAACAAGTTTTCTAGATTCAAGGTCAATTTTGGTATATTTAGTCGAGTAAATAAAAAATGATTTTAAATTAATAAATAACTAAAAAAAAAACACAATTTTTTCATAATATAAGTTTGACTTGATCTTTGGCTGGACAAATTTGAATTTTGAAAAAAAATTCATTTTATTAATATATACAGGTCAGAATTGGTTTAATTACTACAATTTCAAATGGTACAAATCAAATTTATCTTGTCTCAAAGTAAATAGTACACAAACCTTGGGTAAAAGATGAATTTGATTTGGAAAAAAGAACCATATATACCTTTTGAATAGTAAATATTTGACCTAAAAATACTATATTTATTCATAGTAATTTAACAATAATTTATAGCTATAAAATATTTGTTTTCAATAAAACTGTCCAATATTTTGTGGAAAACTTTTGAATATTCAAAACATATTTTTAATTAACTCCCATGTCTAGTTACTTTGTTGTGCAACATATTGTAAGTTATACTATGTAACTATGGTCTATTGTCACAAATCATTCAACATAAAAGCTAAGACATAAAAAAAAAATTTAATGAATAAATTGACATAAATTTATGTGAAAAATTTAATTATAAAAAATAAACCTATAATGCCACTATTATACATTGTATAAAAAAAACCATCTCTATTTAGAAACCATTTTTTTAATTAAGGGCAAAATTTGTATTTATATATTGTGCAATCGATTACAAAAAAATAATTCAATTAATTTAAAAGAAAAATGATGCGACATTTGACAGGTTTAATGTTCAAAATTTAATGCAATAATTTTTATTTTAGTAGCTAGTCAAGTTTTTTTTTATTGATAAATTTGACTTTTTTGAACTTCTCTCTACTATATAATAATAATATTATATAAGAAAATTAAAAATAAATAGATAAAAATTTATGGTTTATTGGAAAAAATAAACTTTGAAAATAATAATTTAATTAAATTGGAATTAAATTTTTTTTTATTATGTAGTTTATTTGAAAAATTGGTTTTAGATCAATTCTAGTACTCACGGCGTTAAATGAATTTTTTCTTTCGAATGTTTGTCAATTGAATGGGAAAAAGACGTCCTCACCCTTTGAAGAGATTATTTCGACTGGCTGGCATCATAATTTCATAATATAGAAGAAGACGTCTACGTTCAGGAAGAGAAGTCGATTGCTAATGAAACAGATTTTCTTACAAAAATATAATATAAACAATAATTGAAGTCTTGTTTCTATGTTTTCCATCGATAAAATTTTGGATTCAAGGGCTACCATTATTACTATAATTCGATCGAACCGAATTTTTTAAGTAATTTATAAGAACAGCTAATTTAGCAAAAAAAAACCCCACTAGTAATCTGGGTAATAAATGTATTCAATTCAATAACAAATATTCGATTTAAATTCAAATCGAACTTCCAATTCATAACGAAAAAAAAATTACGCTCGAAAACTAGAATTGCATTGCATATTTAAATTAATAGATGACATACAAGTTAATAAGTACTTTTGGAAAAAAATTAAAATACATTTTAAGTATTTATATATAAATAATAAAATATAATATTTTGTTAAAATTCCAAACAACCAACACAATTTTGTAATAAAATATTTTACAATATAACACAAAAAATAAATAAATTGTCGTTACTAAAAAAAAAAATTATGTCACGTAGAAAATCCATTCTTTCATGATTTTTATCGATTTTATGTATATGTATATTTTTCTTTAATAATAAAATATTTTCTAAAAAGGAGAAAATATACTACATTATATTTATATTTAATATTCTAACAGCAAAATTTTCTTCAAAATTTCCAAAAAAAAAAAAAAAAATAATTTATTTCCTTAAAATTTCATAGATATAAAATATGTGGAAAAATATTTTGGTATATAAACAAAAAATATGAATTTCCTTTCTTATGTATAAAAAAATTATAGTCATTTTCCTGTTGTATCCTTGTTTTATATAATGTATTTGAAAATTTAATTTCAATTTTACTTTATACCAAGTTCACTGAAATATATATTTCATCAAAATATAATCTAATAAAAAGGAGCTTTAAGTGCTTTACTATGTTGAATTCATATTTTAAGTATGTTGTATGATTTTTATGCTAAAAGAAAAAAGTTTTTAATAAAATTGCACATTTTCAAAATGAAGCAGAAGAGAAACAAAAATACAATCAAATTTGTTATTTATTAACATTATTAAATATTGAATAGTCTCCTAGGTTGAAAAATATCCACGTAATCTTGTAATATAGAATGAAATGTAATATGATCATAGTAGAATTACATATACAGAATTTCATAAATTTTTAAGTGAAATATTTTTTTTTGTTGATATATAATGTAAAAATATTATAATATTTACTATATAAAATTATTTAAATAAATTTAAATTCTACAGAAAATTTCAAATTAAAGTTAAAACCTTGAAAATAATAATAAATAAAATTTATATTCAAATATAAATGTTCGTACTTCATTAAAATTAATAATTTTAGTTGATTTATTCAATTAATTATAAACAATCACCCTGTAATATTAAATATATAAATAATATTTCCTGTAAAACAAAAAAAAACAGAAATGTGGTCAACAAATGTTAAAAACAAAAATGCTATTAAATTACAAAAGTAAATTTATGAGTAAGAATATTTGCAGGCACAATCAAAAATTATGAAGTTTTTGTGGAGCACAGAAAAAAATATTCTTAAATATGCAACGAAAATTTTGTTTATACGAGGGTTAGTATTTAAGTTTTCCACAAAAATTAATTTCTACTCCAAAAAATTATACAATATTTTTGTTTATAAATATTAAATTTAATTTATTGTCCTGTCAAGTCAACATTGTTACCAAAATTATAGTTAAATTTTAATTATATAAAACTTTTTTCAATAATTTAACACAATAATCAAAAAATATTTTAGTGTAATTTAATTAGGTGAAAAATGTACTTAAGCGACACAATTTATTACCAACAAATTATCAAATTTTATTTCCAAAATCGTCTTCGACTACTTGGTTAACATGAGAAATAGAAAGAACAGACACAAACTAATTTTGACTTATACTTATTTACTTATCACGAGAAGTTGAAGGAACATCTCATTTGTAAATTATACAATATTGACTTTAATCAACGAATTGACCTGATATTCAAACAACGAATATGACCTAAAAAATGCTATAAAAAAAATGTTATAGCTAATTATAGAATTATAGAAAAGAAAATGTTGAGTTGACTGGCAATATAGACAAGAAGTCGACTCTGACATAAAGTAAATGAAGCAATTTGCAAAACAGTATATAATATTATTATCCTAATTTGTTCTACGTTAAATCATAACGATATTTTCTTAATAAAATTTATAAATAATTACATTCTTGTATATATTTTCATTCTAAATGACAGGATAAAAAAGTTTGCATATTAAATTATTTTATATTCTAAGAAATCCACTAATCTTCAACAATTTTGTATATAAGTAAATTGAATTCATTAAATAAACTCTTCAAATATACATAAGTACAATATATAATACAATTTAATGTATTCATATTCATGTTTGTCTTTAGAAATTACATAAATTTTTCCATTATTATTAAAAGCTATCAAAATAATGAGTCATTTAGAAAGAAAAAAAGAAATTGAATTAATTTAAAATTTATTGAATCAAATTAAGAATTTCTTTCTTTTTGAATATCCTATAATAATATTTATATAAATGTATACTTACATAGTATATAATTCGTATAAATATGAGTACATACGAATATCTCAAAATATGCCTGTTATCATTTTAAATGTAAAAAAAATTATTTGCCTGTTATCATTTTAAATGTAAAAAAAAAGAAATTTTCTAAGAAATAATTATGGTATATAATCATTTTTTTTAACATGAAAAGTTTTCTTAATTTTTCAAATTTTCATGGGAAAACACAGAGAAATGGGAAATCTGTGTAGGAGTTTGATTAGAAAAATTTTTGTAATAGGTGAAAGAATACAAAACAAGTTTTATACTTTTTGCTTATACAAGAAAAATGATTATAGAAACTCATTAAGATTAAACAGAAATAGTATTGAACAGATGGGAACTGTACATATAATATTATTGACACTAAGTATTATAATATAGTAACAATGTAATTGATACTAAAATTAAATATAAAATCAAATTATTGTTAGAAAACTCAATTGATCCTAAATTTAGTAACAGAAAAATGTAGTGTCAATAGTGTTTCATTTACTTAATGATTGTAGAAATAAATTTTTAGGAGATAAATATCGCAGCTGTTATCAACAATTTTACATTATTATATACCGAAAACAATTTCCAATTTTCATTGTAAAATAATTTGTAAATTTGCAATTTTTTGTTGGAAAATAGTTTACAAAATTTAATTTACCTAATTAGAAAAACAAAATTATTTTAAAATAGAATTTGAATTAATGAAAAATTACAATAAATTTACGACGCCAAAATAAGAATATTTATATATAAATTAATATACCGTCTCGTCTATTTATAATTTAATAATATAATTAAAAAATATTGTAAATAATAATTAACAAATTATTAATTATTAAAAAAATCAACCACAGCAAAAAAAAAAATTATATATTAATCAATTTTTAAAATATATAAATTTTAATTTAATCATAATTTATTTTACTTGTAATTTATTTCAAAACTTATAATTATTTATTAGACACAAACTAATTTTTTTTATGATATTTATAAACTCAATTTTTCTCGTATTTAGTCTTATACAGACTATAAATTATTATAAGTTCTAAGTAATTAATGTTAAATTAGATTAAAATTTATTGTAAAATAATTATAATGTATGTTTGTATGTAAGTCCATCATATGTCAGAACATGATAAATTTGAAATTATTAAATGATTTTATAGAATTATAATTCAATCTATATAATTATTATTGAAATATTTATTTTAAAAAAAAAATTATATCTTACATTATACAATTTTCTACCTTGCCAATGGTAATTTATAAATTTCTGAAGCAATATTTTTTTGTAACTCACCTGGAAAAATAGAAAGAAAATAAAATATTTATTAATAAAAAAATATAATCTAATTTGTATTATTATTTATAATTATAAACAAAAATATATTTTGAAAAACTTCATAGAATTTCGATAACAAACTGAAATTGGCACAAATAAAGGATAGGTAAAATTGTAAATAAAATGAAATTTTCAAAAGGTTACAACAAAATCGTAGATTTAATATCAATCACTAATTTATACTTTAAGTATTTTATTCAACTTTCGTCGCAAAATTAATTTCTAATTATCAAATATTTAAATTTCCCTTAAAAAATGTCAAATAAATTATTTGTAAAATAATCGTTTTTTTACATATTTAAAATGCAAAGTGCAATATTGTCTGCATCATAACATAAAACTGCAATTATTATTATTATACAGAAAATATATTGTTGAACTTTCAGTGTGCCCTAAATATTTTTTACAAATAAACTTTTACCACCAAAAAAAATTTTACGCTTGGCACAAATAATGATAACCCCAGCAGATGACAGAAACATGAAAATTATTTAAATTGCAATAACGAATATACTTTCGAAATAATTTTTAATATAAATCAACTACCAAAAAATGTTCATAAATGTTTTTGTAGTTTGAGGTTTTCTTTTAGTAAATAAAATTAAAATATTTTTCCATAATTAAAATTTAGAGAAAAAACGAAAAGTTTTTGCAAAAAAATTGTTACTGGTGTAAAAAGTTCATTAAAATTATAATTAATTTTCATTTTTCAATTTAATTTTCTAAAATATTTTTTATATAAACCATCAAATATAAAAATATATGTTTAAGAAAAATTTAGAATTGTAGTAAAAAAAAACTAAAAAATTCCAATGATTATTTTTGTAATTAACAAAAAAAAAAAATACTTTCAATTTTATTTATATTTTATGTAATTTTTGTTGTGGTAATTAATTGAATAGTAAATAAAACCATTTAACAAAAAACTTTATAAAGTATTCTATAAATCTGAGCACCTTGTGGTTAAATATAAAAAATTTATTATCCAAACTTTGAAAATTGTATACACAAATTTTCTAATTTTATAAGTAAACATAAAATTTGTGTACGCTTTTTAATTGAAAAAAAAAAATAATCTGGTACGTTAACAATTAAAATTAGTTTTACAGATAAAACTTTAAAATTTTCGGGGTCAGTCTGTTAATTTACTATAGTAAATTAATTTATCGCAATCATAGATAAGTAGACTGTCATAGATAATAGAGGAGAATATTGTCGACTGTCATATCTGTTTGTTATGTCGAATGTCATTATTTTGTAGATTTTATAAAGTCTATGGGCTGTTGTCGACTGTAATGTGCATTTTTGCTGTCGTTTTTATGAGTATGTTTACTCTGTCACTGTTTGATATTGTCGTTTTTCTCATAACAACTGAATTATTTAACAGATTTTACATTTAACTTGAAATCATATATGAAAAATTTCTACACAAATTTTAACATACCCATAATTTTTGTAAATTTGAATTGAATAATTTATTTTGTGTATATACATACAAAAGATTTTTTTATGTATATATTTAGATCTACAATATTTATTTATTTATCCATAAATTATACTGTCAACCAAAATTGTTTGGCTTATTGGTTTATTTTTGCTGTTAAAGACTAATAAATTTTGATTTTTCACATAAAGTAGAAGGAAAATGTCAATCTCAAAAAATGAAGATGAACATTTTCAGTGAGTTATTTATGATTATATTTTGTCTAAATCTAATTTATAATTTTCGTTCAATTTTTCCAAAAAAACAAAAAATCAAATCAAATTTAATATTTCATTATAAATATTAAATTTTTGTTTTATTTCAATGAACTTACAACAAAAAATTGAAGTCAATTTTAATCATGATCACAACAGAAATCATGAATCAGAGAATCAGAATCATTATTATTGTTTAACCAAGTAGAACATTCTTAAAAAAAAATTTTTTATTGTTATGATTCATTTTTCCAGAATGATTTTTTGATATTTCAAATTTGTCAAGTTTTTTTTTTTTTTTGATTTTTGTAAACAATAAAAGTTTTTATATTTTCCGGAGTATCTAGGAAACAGACTGAACAACAAAGTAAACAAATATAAATATACAAAATTTTATAGAAAAATGAATTCAATTTTTTTATGCCATTATAAACGAATTTTTTTTTTGTGTTAATTTATTGGCCAATTTAATTGTATAAAAACTTTTCAAAAGCAGCTGTGAAATTTGAAGTATATACAGCATAAAATTACTTTTCAAATGTGAAAGAAACTTTTAACAAAAAATCATAATTTCTTTGTGTTAAAATTTCTAAATGAATTTCCAATTATTCCTAAGTTACCAAATTAACATTTAAATGTACCTATACTAAAATATTTTAATACATAAAAATTATATTACATATATAAATAAATTATTAAAGAAATTATAGTGTGAACAAATTTTCCACTTTATTTCATTAAATTCAATGAAATTTCACTGAAAAGGTGAGAAAAATTATATTTTTATTTTAATATATAATTATTATTTTTGTAGGCAATAAATTAATTTTACATAATTTCTTTGTACAAAAATAAATTATATAAATTTTTATTTATACTTAAATGAATGAAAATTCATAAAAGAATTATTTGAAAAAAATTAAATATTAAAAAAAAACGAAAAATTTAATTTATTGTCCTGTCAAGTCAACATTTTTCCCAAAATTATAGTTAAATTTTAATTATAAAACTTTTTTCAATAATTTAACACAATAATCAAAAAAATATTTTAGTGTAATTTAATTAGGTGAAAAATGTACTTAAGCGACACAATTTATTACCAACAAATTATCTAATTTTATTTCCAAAATCGTCTTAGACTACTTGATTAACATGAGAAATAGAAAGAACAGACAAAAACTAATTTTTACTTCTTACTTATTTACTTATCACGAGAAGTTGAAGGAACATCTCATTTGTAAATTGTACAATATTGAATTTAATAATCAACGAATTGACCTGATATTCAAACAACGAATATGACCTAAAAAAATTTTTATAGCAAATTATAGAATTTATTTAACTTTTCATTAATCATTAAATTAATTGGCATACACAAAATCACTCTTCTGTGTGTGTGGATTGAAAAAATAAATATTTTTATCATGTTTAATGTTATAAATACATAATTATAAATTTTTTTTTAATAATTAAATAGAAAACCATTATTTTTTTTATGCTTTACTCCAATAAAAATATAAAATTAATTTACTTTTAATGTAAATTGTAATAATTAATGTTTTTTCAACTCATATTCTCTATATACTCTTTTTTTACATTAAATAAAATTGTAAATATTAAATATAATAATAAAGTAATAAATCAAAAATTATGTTAAAAGTTTATAATGTGACGTTGTCATTTTTGTTTTTGTTGGTATAAGAAAAAATTATTATGGAAAATTATTGTTAATATTAAAATATAACACAGAAAAGCTTTTATAGGTGTAAAAACTTTGAAATTTTGTCTGAATCATAATAATTTATTAGTAATACAACTATGTAAGTACATATATATATTCTTTAGAGTTGAGTAAATATATAATTAACAAATTGGTAACAAAAATAATTTTTTTGTAGTACCAGGGATGTGTTCAAATTTGTTTATAATGACAGTAAACAGAAAACACACATCCTCAACCATTGAGGAGATGAACTCAACTGTAATAGAAGAGGAGAAGAAGTGGCTGTAATAGGAGAGGAGATAAGTCGGCTGTCATAGAAGGACAGGTGTCTTAGAACTATAAATATCTCATAATATTTAATAAATATTTCAACTTATGGAAAATTCAAGGACAAAGAACTAAACTGTTTCCATTATTCAGAAAATTTCAATTTTATACAACCCTCAAATTTATTTTAATAAAAATAATATTAATAATGTACCTAAAAAATGTATATTATCGTATTTACCTGTTAATTTGATTATGATTTAGTTGTGGTAAAAATTACAAGGTAATTTTGCAAAATAACAAACAATTTTATTGATTAGTATACCTACTAATAGTTACTAATTTCATAGACACAATTTTTCAAAAAAATGATTAAAATTTGACCTTTATTTGTAAGAATTTAACTTATTTTCATATAAAATGACAAAAAAAATTATGATAGATAAAATATTTTTAGCCTATTGACATTATACATTTTGTAGTTCAATTTGTAAAATTTAGTATAATAATGACTTTTGGTTAATAATGTTGTCGACCTTCGTATTCTTCATTATTATTATTATCATTTTTTGATAATAGTTTAATTAAATATGTACAAAGCTACTGGTGTGCCTAATGTGATTAATAACCTAAAAATACGAGAATTTTGAATTAATATTTCAATATTTTATTATCTATACCTAAATCTGCAGTAAAGATTGTATAATTATTGTCAATATTTCTTGTTTAATATAGATTTACTTAATTTTTAAATTAATTTTATTTCAAAATTTGTTAAATTTAAATATTAATTGTAATGAAGACCTTCGTTGTCGTGTTGTGTATAATTCTATACTAGTGCTTTACTATATGACATAATTCGTTTGATCCCCTCATTTTCTGGCCTGTACTTAATCAAATTATTCGTAAATTATTATATCATTGAGCTAATTTACCCTATAATCCAAGCATTTCTCTTTGATTCATAACCCTTTCATATATTAACATAAATTTTGAACTCTTGCACAATTGTATATAAATTACGACTGTAATGTAATAATATTTAAATTATATTTTCTAAACTCAATTAAAAATTAAATATAAATAATTAAATTATTTATACACTTTGTAATTTTTATATATATTGACAACACGTGCGTTTAATTATGTATTTACAATATTAATTATAATTTTATTTTTGCTTTTGCCATATTTTCATTTTGTGTTTGCCAAACATTTTTTATGGTACACACACAAACTAATTACTTTTAGCAACCCACATGACCTTGAATTTAATTTTTTTGGCAATGTTTTATATATATTTTCTTTTTAATTAAACTTGGAATAACTTTTCATATTAAATATTATATTATTGAAACTTTACTAATATTTGTCTTAGATTTAGTACAAAATTGTAATAAAATAATTAAAATATTAAATATAATTAATTATATGATTTTCCTTATATCATTTAAGTCAAAATTAAACTGTATTTAAATATAAAAAAATTAAATATTTTTATTTACATTTGAGTTATCGTTAGAAAAATACTACGAAGAGGATCAACAATTTTTTTTTGGTACATAAACATAATATTATAGTTTTATTATGTTACCATAACACTCGTAATTCCAAAATAATTTATTTGCTATTATTATTAATTAATTAGAAAATAGTCGAGCAGCTTTTATATGAAGTTTTACAATTTCCGACACTATCAGAAATTGAGTAAGTTATACTACAGACACAGCCGACATCTTAATGAACTTTTACTGACGCACACTATCAGAAATATACAATTTAAATTTATTACATAGCCATAAAACTATGAAATTGCGTCGATGAATTGTGCGAAATAAATAATCGTGTTCTTATCAAATTTCATTTTTTTTTATATACCATTATTAAACTGTAATGATGTTTATATATTAAGTGAAGTAATAAAAAAATAAAATGTAAACAAAATAATTTAAATAATGTAATAAAATTTTGATAAAAAATGAGATAAGCAAAATCTATAAACAATATTTATATAAAGGAATATATAAAGATTAAAAATGTAATTAAGCTATGAAACTATACAATATTAGTAATAATCATAATAGTCTTCTAATACCACTATTTAAAGAGAACAGTAATAAAAATACCATAAATTTGGATTACAAATCAAATTTTGAAATATATAAGAATTAAAATCACTTAAAGTCGATCAATTTTGCACTTTTCCTATGATTGCTTCAATGACAACATCATTATAATTTCCAAATGTTTTTTAAATATGATTTTCAGTTTAATTTGACGATTAATATTAAATTTTGATATTTAGGTCAATTTTATTTCTTTAATTTACCTATAAATGATAGAATTTTGCAATCAAATTGAATACTGAAGCCCTTCCTCTGCAAAAAAATCGTGTTTTTTTAAATATTTAATTAATATTTATTCAACGAATAATGGCATAGCAGAATTTTACTTTTGATATATTAAAAAAAGCTTAAATAATTATGCAAAGAATTTATTGTATGAATAACGTGACGAGAAACTATAAACAATAATCGAGTATACCTACATGTGCAAATATTTAATAGTACATAAATAAATGAAGAATGTTAAAAGATCGAATTAAAAAAATATAATACATAATTTTTTTTAAATCATGCAATAAAGTTAAGATTGATTTTGCAAGTTGAAAAAAGTTTATTAAAATAATTTTTTATTATAGTAATTTTCCAGTCTATGATATAAAAATTAATTGAAGACAAAGGTTTTATGATTATACAAATCGCGACTATAAATTTATAGATTATTAATATTTATGCGACTATATTTATATACATTTATTTAGGGATTTTATTGCCAAACATTTCAAGGACTATTAATGAAATATACAGCAAACAAATATAAATAAATAGGAAAAGTTTAATGGGAAATTTTTTGACAAATAAAATTTAATAACAATTCAAATTTTATGTTTAAAAATTTTCATGACAATCACGAATCCTTCAAATTTTCCTAATTGGCCATATAATTTTGTGTCTTGAATAAATTCAAGAAATTTCCATATTTTTCTGAATAAAATTTTATATATTAAATTTAAATAACTAATTTATTCGAAAAATAAAATGATTAAATTTTAAACCACTTTATCTCATCACGGTTTTGTGAAACTTTTCAAATAATAATATATAATTTTTTACAGACCAAATTTTAGAACAAATAAAATTATCCAATTAGCATAGATTTTTATACATAAAAATTCTCTTAAATCAATTTGAACTTTACAAAAAAAAAAAAACATTATTTTTTATTAATCTTTGTTTAATACGGAAAAAAAAATTGTATTTTTAAATTATGAAAATTTCCCAAAACAAAAACCGGAAAATCATAGAAAAATAAAACGTTTTTTCAAATTTAATTTTTTTGTTTAAAAATAGCCTAAAGGCCAAAATAGAAAAAAAAATTGGTTATAAGAAAATTTACAAGCTTCTATAAGGTCACTGTACCCTCCTCGTTTTTATAGCTCATAATTATAATTTTTCTATAAAAATTTAATTTTTTATTGAACAAAAATTATTAATAATCAAAAAAAATAACTTTTAGTATATAGTAAAAATATGTTTTTTTATGAATCTTGCCAAAAAAATGTATTTATAGAAAAATGTTTCAAGAGTTTTTTGTCCGTAATTTAAAAATAAATCAAATTTAATATTTTAAAGTTTTTTTTTACCCTCAATTAATACATAATAAAAATATTCTTTATTTTATAGTATTTTAAATTGATAAAAAAATTTTTATGTTAATTATAAGCTTTTAAAAATAATTAATTTGTTTATTAATAGGTAAATGAATTATGGGATTTTTTTTTTGGTATATCATAAAATTTTCAATAAATAAACAAAAGGTTACTGATAAATCATAAATTATGTCTATATTTTTTTATTACAAAGTAAAATTAGATCAACTTTGTAACATTTACTCAATATTTTGTATAATAATTTAAATTTAGAGTGAAATAGACAATTACTTATAGCAAAATTACTAATGATGGAAAGGTACAAATATATAAAAGTAATAACAAAATTTTAAATAATCAAATTAAATGGTAATAAATTTATTTCAATTATAGATTTATTTAAATAAATATTTACAATTCAATTAATTTTATCATGAAATATTCAATATTTTTTTAAATTTTATATGTGTATTAAAAATGATTAAATCGTGAAAAAAATTTAAAAAGATTACACTTTTACGTATTGTTTAATCGTGATTTCAATTTTAAGTATTAAAAAAAAAACATTTCCTGTATCGTCAAAAAATTGAATAACCAGAAATGGAATAATGACAACGACGTATATCTCTGTTAAACATAATCTCTGTTAAACATAAATTTAAAATGTTATTGTATATATACAAAGGTGCAAAATTCAATTTTAACAATGCATAAAAAATCAAATAATCATCAAAACTATATTTTTTCAACATTATTTAAAAGTTGTTTTAAAAATAAATATTATATTATATTATTTTAAAAATATTTATTTTAAACATTATCTAAAGTGACACAATTTTAAATATATTTAAAAAAAAAAACATTATTATTTTTATTATTATTATTGATAAATAATTTATTAGCTTTATTATTATTATTTTTATTTTTTTCAATAATTTCTCATTGTCGTCAACATTATCAGTAAGTTTGTTTATTTATAATACAAAATTTTCTAGTTTATAGTAAATTTACTTATGTATATAATAAATAATCATAATTTTCTTCTGATACCAATTATCAATTAAGATTATTTTATTTTTATAAAATGAAGTATGTATATACAATTTTTTTTATATATATAGAAAATTGTTCTCTGATATAATTTTTTAAATGAAATTTTATATAAAAAAAATGGTTTATTATTTTTCTATAATAAATTGAAAAATATTATTGAAATATTTAAATTAATTTGATATCAATTAAACTTGGTAAATAGAATGTCAGGGAAATCTAATTACTTAATAATAATAATATACATAATATAAAAGCTCGCAATCACAAATCGAATCAATTAAACTTTACTAATATTTTATTTAAAAAAATCAATCAGACAATGTCAAATATTTTTGCCACCTGATATATTACATAAATACTATATTTAATTAAAGTATATTATTTATTTTAAATTGGTAAATAAAATGAAATTGAAAAAATTAATCATTAAATAATATAGAATGACGCAAGCATACCAACAGATGCGATAAGTTTTTTTTATAGCTATTTTTTCTTATCTCTATATAGGAGGCTAACGGGGTAATTAGTAAACTTATGCACTAAGTGCACTAATTGGAGCAAGACTTAGAGCTCTTTGACCAATCAACCAACCAATTCATAGAATTTATGTAAATTTTGTGATATGATTAATTAGACAGTGTTCATAATTATAATTTATACTGTCGCAACAGTTCAATCATTTTGAATTTATTGGGGTGGTATACAATGTATGACATTTATATAACTAAAATAATATCATTTTACATATTTGATGTTCGAGGTTTTATTCTGGACTTTAATAAGAATCAAACCAAAAAAATTACATAAATTTCACATAATTCTCTATTCTACATTATATCAAAGTCTTTTTTGGTATATAATTTCAATTTTAAATTAAATTTTTTTTCTTACAAATATAAAGTTCAATTAGAAAAGTTTTTATGAAAATTGATACACCAAAATAGCATTGAATTCAAGGAGAACTTGTTCACAAAAAAAAATAATTTTATTATTATACTTTTAACATTTAACTAGTTTTATATCGTAAAACTAATATGGTAAAAAAAAAAAATCTTATTAATTTATTTTTTATGTATGTTACTGTTGTGCGTAAGCATAAATTAACAAAATTGATGTTAAAAAAAAAATAGTACCATATAAAATTTCAGTTCTTATAGAAAATTACAAAGAATTATTGATATTAACTTAATAATAATAAATATATAAGTAGAGGTTCTTTTTCTTCTAAATGTCAAAAAAAAGTTCATTGAAAACTGAAAAATTATTAAATTACCAAGGATTTTTTCTCTTTTTTTTTGTGTTTTGTTATTCAAAATAAAAATTATATTAAATTTAGATGAAAATGTGTAAAATAAGATTATATATTTTTTTTTCAAAAAAAGTGGAACATGCAGATTAGATTTTAATGTGAAATATATATTTTTTGAACTTGAAGTTAATTTTATAATTTAATAGTCTGGTATATATATTAAAAAATCTATATAAAAATTAAATAAAATTATATTAACAAATTATGATTAGAATTTGAAATTTTGCAAATTGAGTTAAAAATATAAATAATATTATATATAAATATTTCATATTTAGTCCAAACTAACCACAAAACTTTTACAATACTTCAATAACAACAAAATCTGATGTAATTTTAGATAATTATTAATAAAGTAAAATTTATTGTCCAGAAAATTATTCGTTCCATTCTTTTAGTCAAATATAATAAACACTAAATAATATATATACTCTTGTGTGTCTTGTGTCTATGATTTTGTATTTTGACTGTAAAAGTTCATAAAATGACAAGGTAATTTGTTACTATGAGTATATGGTTAATTATATCAAAGTTTACCAAGGTGATTGATTTGATTTGGTTAAATCGTACATAAATTTATCGTACATAATAATATGGTAATTTGAAAAGAATAAATGGTAAATTGTGGATAGTGAATAAATATGATTTTCAATAAATTACTTTAATAATTGATTTAATTTTCGGTATATTAATCAAATTATATTCAAAAAATTACAAATTAACCATTTAAATCAATCGAAAAACGTTGTTGAAGCCGACAAAATCAATGATATATAATTGCATAAGAATATTACAAAATCATCTTATCAAAAATGAAGACAGTAAAAGATCTCATATCTACATTTAAAAAAAAAATTGTCCATTCATCATTATTAGGTCAATCATATTTTTTTATTTACTAATATCTCATCTCAAATATTATCACTATATATGGTACCTATACGCACTAAAAATATGACAATGCTACTCAATCAATCAAACACTTATCAATTTATGCACATTTTTAATATTTTTGCAGAAGTGTTTTCTTTTTTTTTCGGAATCACAAGGAAAATATGTGAAAGAGAGAAGCCAGCCAAAAATATATAATATAATTTTAATGGGTCATAAAACTAAACAAAGATTATATATAATACCATCCCAGAGAAATATCACCCGTAGGGCTTTAAAAAAAAAATCTTGTTTTGTGGTTAATTATATAAAAAAAACAATATGAAATAACAGACCAGCATGAATAATTAATTTATCTTATTTCAGATTTTAATATCATTTCTGTTTTAATAATTTTTTTTCTGTTTCATCTTCTTCTGTTTTTAAGGTCGAAAATTGCTAATTATTGCATTATTACAACACAACAAAAATATTATTATAAATTTATATGCTTTTATGCTAATGCTAATTTAAAAATAACAGAGGAATTGTAGCCTCAATTTACCTTTTTTTTGTTGTTTTTGAATAATTTTTTTTACCTTTTGTTTTGTTGTTGTTGTTTTTTTTCATAAATTATAAAATAATTGCTAAATAACAAAATTTAATATGCATAACTGTTGGAAAGAAAAACATATTCAGAGTTTTTTTTTTTGAAAGTGGTTTTTCAAACATGTTAATATGTCAGTCATTGAACTTTTGGTGTATAAAAATGATTCGAATCCATTTTATTATTATTATTATTATTAATTTGTTTATAAGAGCAAAATAATTTATAGAATTTGAGGAGGAGGACAAACACAAAAAATAAAAAATTGTAATGTCTTGGTACATACATAATAATCTTTACAGTTTACACAATCACTTTATCTGGGAAGAAGAATCAGAAAATCTCATTAAAGAAATGAATTTTATATGCAGTTTTCAGATATAAAGTAAATACATATAGTAACTGCACAGGTTAAAATGATTGGGATTAAGCGAAGATAAGTTTGTGATGTAAGAAATTCAGTTTAAACTTGATTATTACCCAGCTTTAAGCAATTAATGAAATGAAAATTTAAAGAAACTTATCGGTAGTGAATATTACCGAAGTGAACAATTTTTAATGGCCCCAAATACTATACTATCGTAAGTACAATGCAATTGCTATTTGATTTACGATAGTAGTATTCGAGGCCATCGAATTAATAAATTACTAATGAGAGGTCCAACAAATCAAGTTATTTCATTCTATAATCAATTTCGTTGAATACTCTACCTAATTCTAGTAATTCCGAATTACCAGTTGGTATTGATGATGGTCAATGATCAGATGATCAGATGATCATTTAATTTCAGACAAAAAAGGAACCTATGCCAGCTTACTAACAAAATTTCTATCTTATTTTCCAAAGCATCTAATTTTCTAGACAACATTTAGAAAATTTAATAAGTATATATATTTAAAGTTAGACTATAGAAGTAATTTTAGACACAATAAGCCGGATGGCTGCAGTGACGAGGCGATTATGGGTCGGCCCTGTACATAAATCTAACCTAAACCTAACCTAAAAGTAATTTGTTGCTTACTCACTAAATTTACACAGACAACATAAATCTTTGAAATTTATGTAATTTTCCAAATTTTAATTAATATTTTTTCAGCAACAAAAAAAACCTCTTACGAAATAAATTCATAAAATTTTCCACGTTCACGTATTAATTCCATTAAAGGGCTAAATTTAGGTATCTTCATTTATATACCTTTAAAAAATTGTATTTATAAATCATTTATGAATTACTCAATAAACCATGTAAAAAAAATAGATTGTCCATATATGTTTTTAATCATAACTTAATTCATTTATCTGACCTTGATCTAAATTGAACTTTTTCGTAAAAAAAAAAAGTTTAAAACTGAACTGAATTTAAGTTTTAAACAAAAAAAAAATTAAGTCGTTATTAAGTAATCAAATTAATATTTTAATCTTATTTCAAATATTAAATTTAAAAAATAATTAATTAATATTAAAATAAATAATCAGCTGATTAAAAATTTTATTATTATTATATTTTAACTTAAATCTTTTCTCATATCATAAAAACTTTCGAAAACATAAACATATTTTAATAATTATGCTAATAAAAAAAATATTTAATCCCATAATTTTTTTTAATGTATACAAAAATATTTTAATCAAGCTTTTAACTATATTAATAAATAGTAAATAAAGATAAATATTATAAAATCACTGAAATCATAAGAATTTAAATTTAGAATTTAATAGCGATAAGAAAACGTTGCAGAATTTTAGCGATAAGAAAATCGCACATAAGTTTATGATAGATTAAATTCTAGGTTTAAACAATCAAAACTCAAGGTAAAAATAATAGCAAATTAGCAAAATTATAGATCAAATATAGACTACAAAAGTTGTTGGCAATATATTTAGGTTGTTGCAAAAATTCTGTATCGTATTTTTAAGAAAACATTTGAATCAGTTTTGAAAAGGTTTATTTTTTATATATTAATCAATTATATAATTTCCGTTATTGGTAACCACTCGTTGCCATATTTCAGGCAACTTTGTCGATTGTCGCAACATAACACATTCTCGCTATACCTATGTTTCCATTGACCTGAGAGGTAAAATTATCTGCAGGTATCAAAGTTGCATCAACCTAATAATAATTTACAAAAAAATTTCTCCAATTAATTTATCCATTTTGTATGTCATGGGAGATTCATTTTAACTATTGACATATTTCATTAATTTTACAATTATACAAATTCAAATTAAAAGAAATATATTTAAATTATATCACGATATAATTTAAATTACATTTTACTGCAGTAAATATTCTTAATTATTACAAAATTATGTTTTTTAATTAATATTTCTGCAATATAATAATAACATTCATGCTATAATAGCTACAATAATTCAAAACCATAATTGATTCAAGCATATCTAAAACAACAAAATTTAGGTATAATAAAATTATATATTTTCTATGATTATGGAAGATTGTAAAATATGACAATGAACCTAAACCATAAAAATGAAAATTTTCCTACGCAATATTTCAATTGTAATTGTAACACAACGTGAATGAATTCAATGAAAATATTTTTTTATATTATACGAAAAAAATTGTTTTGAACTGGTCACAAAATGAACTTATTCCAGTTTATATTTGTGGTTCATAAAAAAAAAAACGAAAATATAAAAAAAAAATTTTTTTCAATCTACGAAAAACAAAAAGGAAAATGGTAAAATAAAAAATAATATAAAAAACATTTTTAAAAATTGTTTTTATGGTGTCGTGAACTGCAATTTGTAGTGATATTTTTTTCCTTTTTGCAAACGAATGCAAAAAAAAAACTTTTTATAGCCACAAAAAATTATAAAACATAAAATTTGTTTTTGCTTTTTTTTTGGATGATTAATAATTTAAAATTTTCGATTGCAATTCCTAAAAATAAAATCAAATTACTATATTTTTTTATGACATTTTGTCTGACAGTTTGTTAATCCAAATTTATTATTATCTTATATACCGAAATGGTTTGGATTTGGACAGTCTCTGTCTGTTCATCGCTCTGTTGATTTTATATATAGATAAACTACAAGAATTTACTGAATTGGAAAAACCGAAAGAACAAAATTGAAAAAGTTGTGGTAAATTTGAACCAGATTACAATTTTATTTTTTTTTTTTGGTTTTTCCCATAATTTATAGAAAATTCACTGAACCAATAAATCTTTGATGAAAAACTCGCCGTTCAAATATTCTAAAATCAGAAAAAAGTATAACAATGTTGAAATTTTCATTTTTGAATTTTGAAATCATCATAACAAAATATTCTTACAGATTACAAATTAGCAAATTTTCTACATTTTAATCTTTGAACTTTGTAATTTTAATATTTCATAAATTTGAAATTAAAATTCAAAAGATCAAAACCTTTTCAATTATTATAAAATTTTAATATGTTAATTATTTAAAATTATAGAAATTATAAAAAATTTTTATTATACTTCTAATTAAAATGATTATTTCGTATATAATTAATGACAATTTCGTTTAATGGAATTTAAAAAGTATGAAATATAAAATTTCAATTATAGCTCAAAAATATCAAAATTAAATCGCTAATATACAAAGAATTTTATTCAAAAATTTATAATTAAATTTAATTTTAAAGAAATTTCTGATTAATTACGAAAAGATTATAAATTAAACCGATTTTAAATATAATTGAATACCAAAAAATAATTCAAAAATATTTTATGGTATACCACCAGAATTTAAAATGGCATATAACTTTTGGTAACCAAAAATTCAATATTGAAACTTTCTAAAAAAAAAAAAAACTTAATAATATTTTAATTAGCATATCGTTGCGCACTAAATAAATTTTCAACAACAAAAATAAAATAAAGATTTATTAAAATGTAAATAGAAATTCTACTATACTACATAACATTAATAAAGCTACCATCATATTTACACAAAAAAAATAATTTCCACATAAAAAGCTAAACAATCGCGAATTTACTACTACGAAAAAAAAATCAGGTGAAAGGGATTTTTTTATCATTGAAATATTAATTTTCACATCTACATGTTAAATATAAATCCAGTTTTTTTTTTTTTTTTTTTGTGATTTCATAATAAAATTTCACGTGTTGTTTAAATATAAAGACAACCAAAACTTGAATTATATTTTCTTTAAGTTATAATCTAAATTTAATCAATGTTTTTTTGGGTCCATAATTGCTGTAATCAACATTCAAATTGGACATAATATAAAATGTACTTTGTAGGTAGCTCCTCCAACTTTGTAAAAAGAAAAGTTAATTACAATCTTTAAAATTTTATTGAATCACAAAATATAATTAATATAACTAAAAAATTTTTTGAAATAAGTTCGTTAAACTTAATATAAATTTTAATGAAACGAAAGTTTTAGTTACTCAATTCATATTTATTTTCTTTATAATATTTTTCATGTTGTTACAATTTTTCTTTTTCTTTTTTGGATTGTTTACTTTCTTCAAAAAATTTCTTTTCGCTTTTATTTCATATATTTTTCAATTAAATATAAGATGAAATTTTTCTTCTGAAAACTGTATATACATATACCAAGTGAAAGAAAATGATTAAGGTGAAATTTTTTTGAATTACTCGTATAGACATCAGTAAAAGAAACTTTCCCAGCAAAATTTTATTTAATTTATATAAATTTTTTGGTGAAACAAAATAAATGAGATCGAAAAAACAAAATAAATGAGATCGAAAAATGTCACATAAGAGGTTGGTGTATCATTCATAATCAGAGCTTCGTCTCTAGAAACAAGAAAAAATAAATTTTGATTAATAATTTAATAAAGAATTTTTTGTATAATTAATTACCTTTGTTCGAAGTATGTACGTGATTCAGATCACATAATTCGTTTAAAGTACAAAAATTTATATGATTCACCCTTTTATATACTTTTATTCTGTATCAAAATCATTTTTATTTTTGAAGTGATTAAGCGCACAAGATGTTAATCACAATTTCAATCAGACTTAAAAGTAAATATATGATCTAGTTTAACGATTGATTAATAAATTAACGTGACAAGAGTTTTTCTCTTTTGCCAATTTATTAATCCAAGGTTGATTTATGATTTTTTAAACATATAAATATTATTTCAGACCAGAACGAGTTGTATTTAACGGTCAAGGTAAACCATTTAAAAAAAAAAAATTAATTCAAAAAAAATTTTCTTTGATTCTTAAAACCATAAACAAATTTAAATTTATTGCGGTGCAAAATAAATTTTCGTAATCATTTTGCAAAAATGTCAATTTTAATCTTCTAAAAAAAAATTTTTCGTTGTACGATAATGTTTTTTTTGGATCAATTTTTTTATTATCAAATTTATCTTCTTGCGATAATGTTTTTGTAGATTACCGAAAATAAAATGATAATGATAACGATAGTAAAATGATAAGAAAATCAATTTTAAAAGAATGTTATTTATTATACTGTAATTTGGCGTACAGGGAAAAATAACAATTTGTAACCAATATTGTGAAGAAGACAAATTGCATGTTAACGAGAATATTTCTTTTTTTTGTATAGAAAATTGCGAAATATTTCTTTAGTGAAAATGAAAAAGTATAAATTGTTGATATTGAGATGTCAATTGTAATGAGTCGAAAGTTAAGTTAAATAAAATTCTATTGACAAATCATAATAATGGATAATTTTTAACAGACAGACTTTACTTGTCACTGTTTAGTTCATTTCTGACTTCTATTTTACTATTCATAATTCAACTAAATATTACAATTTTGTCTAAATTATCTGTAAGTCCACAATATTAGCAAATTTTACAACAATTCTTATCAATTTGATCTTTGTCATTAATTTTTCATTTGCTGTATTCATCAACAAATTGATTTTTTAAATAAACATTGACAACTGTCAGAATATACATAAATGCCAAAAACGACAAAAATTCTAAAAACAATTTGTACATTTTTCAATTTTTATCTTAAGTATATACCCCACAGCCCACAGCTAATTAAATATTATGCCTCACTAAAAATACATAAAGCACTAATTAGATTTTAACAACAAAAAGTAACTTTTTCCTTATATCCAGAAGAAGTAAACCAAAAAAAAAATATTTATTTCTGCCGCTCCTTAAAACTTTTTTTTTTGTTTTAATAATTAATTAAAAAAATATAAATAATTAAAATTTATTTTTTGAAACATTAAAGTACAAAATTATATTATTGAATTTAACTCATGCATAAATTTTGCTCTTCAAAAATAAAATGTTTTCTATTATTATTCCCTACATTAAAAAATTTTGTTTGTTTATTTGTTTTGTTGTTCATTTTTATGGATATAACATAAAACCAACATTTTTCTTTTTTCTACATGTTTCAACCTAAAACTTTAATGTGACGATAACGTGATTCATGTCAATTAAAATGAAATATACATTATTATTTTGTTCGTCCTACCATCATGGGAAATTAACGAAACCATTTGGCAAAAAATAAATTTGGGAAAAAAAAAATTTTCACCTGACTTCTTTTAATTATTATTCAACTTCCTAATAAAAAAAAATTATGGTTTAATCTATGATAAAATGTATATAAATTTGTTTATTAAATTTATATTTAAATACTTTTGCTTTTTTTTGAGGAGTTTGAGTAGTCTACAATTTTTCGGTATATTTAAATATCCTATTTATTTATTGATTTCCTATGGGTTTGGCATGTATACACCATATAGAAACAAAGTAGATAAAATTTATGTAGGGTCAATGGAACTGGTTTGGTCTATAAATTTAATAAATTGTACTAAATTTAGAATTTAATTTATATATATAAAATTATTGGTATAATTTTCAGATCATTTTTGTTAGACATTATCGAATTGTTGACTAGAGATATCCAAAAAATAATTATCATTGCATCAAGATGAATTAAAATATTTGAAGATGAAAGTATATTTCTTATTTTAATTTATGGAAAGAGAAATGGAACCATCAATTATTCGTTCCATTCCAACTCAACTCAATAACCCCTGTTTCCATGCACGCTAACTCGAGTTCAACTCGTCATGAAAACATAGTGTATATGGATTACAGGCAATTTTTTAACTACTATCGCGATCGACAAACTATCCAAAGGATCAAAATCGTTTAAGCATGCTCACCTATACAAGTTCTCCAAACGTTCTACCAACAATTCAAACAAATAGTTAAGTGAAAATTTGAAATGACCATTAATTACCAAATTTACAAAAAAAAAAGAATATTGTAAAATTGATGATTTCATATTTTGTAACATAAAATCATAATATGACCATAACGAGATTCTATCAAAATTCTATCACACCTTTTCTTTTTCAAATATAACAAATTAAGGATTTTTACTTTTTAGAAACTTTTTTTGATGACTTTAAAAGGATTTTCCATTAAGAATATTAATTAGAGAGAGAGAAGTCATTAAAAAAAAACTTATCTTACCCAAAAACAAAAAAACTGAATAATTATTTTATGAAATGAAGAAATATAATAAAAATAATTTAGGATAATAAAATGTATATATAATATTTTTTATATATGGAATTAAATCATAAAAAAAATTATCATAAAAAAAAGTATATATTTTATAGCAAAGACGTAAAATACCAAAAAAAGAATTATTTAAAATATTTAGAATTTTTATAAGAAATTAAATATTTATAAAAAAGGCAAATAAATTTAAATAATTTTGATAGAAAAATTCAGTTTTTTGTTTTATTTCACAAATGAAATTATATAACTAAAAAATTACGTGACAAATTTTAAATGTTATTTTAAACCATCGCGAAATCATCTACTCTACACGATAAGAATGAAAATATTTAAGGTAAGAACATTTAAACAACAATTTTTTAAATATATAATTTTTTACTTGAATTTAATTGTCTTTGATTTTGGTATGAGACGTAAAATAAGGAATTGGATGATTATTTTCAGACACCTACGTGGATTATGGGGAAAACCGAATTTGTAGATTTGCAAAATATTCGATAAATATTTGTCGGATATATTCGCTATATACTACATAGATAATTAATGAATTAGAGACCATTAATTAAATTTTCTTACCACAAAAAAAAGATTCATTAAATTGATAAGGTCTCAAAAAAATTAAATTTAGTGGCTGCCCACTTTCCAACATTTTGGAAAAAATATTGTAAAAAATTTCATAATTTAAAAAAAAAAAATATTTAAAAATTATGCAATTGAAAAATTAATTAAATTTAAATGATAAAATTTTGAGCTTAAATTTTTTCATCTTTTTTTTTTTTGTTAATTTATGTTTAATTTACAAAAACTTATGAAATTGTGTAAATTGATTTTTACTTAGTATTTTTTGTTGTTATTATTCAATTATAGTAGATAAAGTCAATATCTATTTCTCTCTGAATGAACTTAAAAAGTAAGATAATAAAACAATTTATATATATAAACAATTTTCTAATTGAAATTGAGGAAATTCATAAATTGAGGAAATTCAAATAAAAACAAAACAAAAAAAAAATTATACAAATATTTGAAAATTAATATAAGTAAAATTTTTTTGAAAAATAAATTTATTGTAAAAACTTTTTATACTTTTATATATACGCAATTTCCTATTTATGTACTTGAAAAGTGAAGATATTTACAGAAGTAAATAATCTTCAGATATTTATATATAATATTAAAACTTTGTATTTTCTTTTTTTGGGTGGTATTCGTTTAGTTAAAGAATTTAAATCAAAATTGAGGAAGTATATATAAAAGTACTTCTTATAAGATTATTATTTAGATTAAACAAAATAATTTTATATATATAAATAAGACCTTTGTGATATCTTAAAAATATTTAATAAATTTTAATTCTATATTATTTGTAAAATTATTTAGAGATACATAGAAACTATGCAGAAAGATAATAATAATAGTAAATAAGTATATGTACTATAAATAAATTGATAAATTTTATGGAAAAATACTCAAAAAGTTGATGGAAATTTTTGTTGTAATTTAATAAAGTATAAGTTACATTAATTTTTAGTTAAGTTTCGATAAAAAAAAATCAAGTTATTGATTGAATATATATGTCAGGTAAGGTAATTGAACTGTCAGGTGTGGGGATTAATGTAATTGTAATCATAATTTAATTAAATTTACATTATTGGCTGGACAAATTTGGATATTGATTTGATGTGTTGATTAATTAGGAATATAGTGAATATTTTTTTGACTTATTGATCGACTTAGTTTGTAGGCAATCGAACTTAGTCATGAGATCATGTAAAATTTTCTGTAATTTTTAATAATAATTTAATTAAATTTGCATTTTGTTCATAAATTGAACATTGACTTTATCTAGTAACAAATATTTACTAACAAAATTTTATTATAAATATTGAACAAAATTTCTAATTCAAATTTAGTTTCAATTTGAAATTACAATGAAAAACTTTGGTAAAAAAATGGTTTTTTGGTACAACCAACTATTCTTAACTACGTTTTACAAAAAAATATTTTGAATAATTTTGATTAATTTTTGATTTTACATATTCACAAATAAATTAATTCTACATATATAATTAATTTAATTTTTGATATTTTGCAGATCAGAGGAGTTGATTGGCATAAATGGTTATACTTTGCCTGTCACAGAGCTGATTCGCTTTGTATATCATCCATAGTAACCTGTTTAACCATATTTTCTACATAATAAAAAAAAAACAGTTTTTAGTGTCCCAAAAAACCAGTTTTTTTTTACTTTTTTTATATTTTTTTTTTGCGAAGATTTTTATCAACAAAAATTTTTAAAAAAATTCATAAATTGATCTTAAAAAAAAATATGGTCTTAACAGACAGAAAAATCAGCACAACCAAAAAAAAATTAACACTCATAATAAAAATAATAATAATAATAATATAAAATTTAATTAAAAAAATAAAAGAAATATTAAAAAAAATGTTTTTACCTTTTTTATATTTTAAATATTCCGAAGACGACGGCGACAACATTTCACAAAAATATTGTATATTTATATTTATTTAAAATAATAATAAACGAATATATGACATCATCAATTAAAAATCGAATTTAAAATTTAAATTTTACAACAGCAACGAAAAAAGTTTTCAACAAAAAAAAAAGTTTAATTTTACACATCAAACGCGTAAATTATTAAAAAAAGCACTTTTAAAAAAAATTAACATAAAATAAATTGTGTTTTTTTTGTTATATAGAAAATTTACTAATCTCGAATATATGAGTAATTAAAAAAATATATTTAATAATTATTATTTTCACAATTTTATAGTAAAAAAAAATTATAGAAAAAAATGTAAAATAAACACTTTACTATAATAAATAAACACAGAAAAATATCAACACGCAAGAACAAAAAAAAAAATGTAAACAAAAATATGACGTTTGACGTATCAAAGGTTCATAATTTTATTATACCATTTAATTTAAATTTAATTAATTAATTTTTTTATATACTAAAAAAATATCGGAATTTAATTTTAAAATATTTATTCAATTTCGATTTTTCCAGTAAATTCCAGTAAATTTCAAAATTATTTATAAATAATATTTACATATATTATTTACTATTAAAAATTCTTGCGATTTATATATTAAAGTGGCCATTTTGGTTTTTTTTAAGTAAGTAAATTGCGTATTACACACTATGCCATATGATAGTGTGGTTTATAAATTAAACAGGTATATTTTTTTACAAGTATAGATCACTTTTATATTTCTTCATTATTATAATTTTTATATATACTTTGAATATTTAATTAATTATTTTTATGAAGTTTAATATTGAATTTATATACCGACACGCACAAAAACAAAACTTGACGAGACACTTTTGAGACACTTTTGATATGTAATGCACTATTTATAAATTAACAAAATATTTATTGTTATTTGTACATTTAATATTTTCGGTATTTAAAAAAAATGTAAAATGTTTTTTTTTATAATTTTAATCTATACATTTAAAAAAAAAGAAACAACAAAACAAAAATATATATAAAATTTAGGTTAAAACGAAAAATTATTAATATGACAGTATAATATTCCAATTGTATATCTTGTATAATATTATCCACTGACTTGAAAAGTTGGACAGTGAATGGTATTGTAAATGTTTGTGTCTGTAAAAAAAAATATTGCTAAATATTTTATTTTCTTCTAAATCAAACTTTAAAAAAACCTTATTTGTATTTTTTTTATACATATATAAGAAGAAGAAATGAGAAAATGTAGTAGTAATTTTTGTATAGTGTATACATATGTAGTTTCAATTTCTTGTAATAGATTGTTTATAGGTGTTGTAGGGGAAATGTGGGTATAAAAATCGAATTACTAATTAATAAATTTATAATAGATTTAGTTAATAAAGTACACATTTTCTTTATTCCTAGAACTACCAACCCGTCAAAATGACGGATTTTACATTTATTAGTTAAATTTTTTTTAGTAGTATGTAAGTATTTTTTTGGAAATTTATGATGACTTTTAATATGACAACTGACAACAAAGTAATTTTAATAAAACTGACGATTTCTTATTCACAAATTTGCTATTACATAATTGCATTTTTTATATATCCGTCATATATTGACGGATTGGTAAAATTAGGTAGTTGGTACTTCTAGTGTTAAATTTAAAAATTAACATATGCTGATGGTGTATAAGAGATATTCTGTTCGAAATCATTTTTATGACAAAACGTATTAAAAAATTTCATGTCAAAAATTCAATTTTATAAGTAAAATAATAATAATTCTGAATAACTTTTGACTGTACAGCTTAGAAGCATCAATTTCCTCAAAATTATAATTAATTATTTCCTCAAAATGTTTTGAAAATGAAATTCATCTAAGCAATTGTATTATACTTTTAGAATTTACTAAAATTTTTACTAAAGAAACATTTTAATTAAAAGGCAAAATACCATAAAATATTCAATGTAGAGTAATCTTCGAAATGAAAATGACGATATGGTTACCAGTAAAAAACTATAGTAAAATTCATGGAAAACAAATATATCCATTACAAAATTTTTTTGTTAAATATGCAGAAAATTTATATACTCAGAAATATTTTTGAATCATAATCAATTTTTTTTTTTCAATTCTATTAACAAGAAAATATAATTTCATAATAATTAAATGAATTTCAATTCCATTTCAATTATTTAAAAGACAATATTTCAAAAATTTTAACATAAAAATACATAGATATAAATTTTTTTAAAAAAAAAAAGCCGGAAACTAAATATTTACATTTTTAAAATACAAACAACGACACAACATTAAAAATTCCTTCAAATGTATTTGTGTTTACAATCATAAATTTTTATGTTAAAAAAGGTAAATTTACTCTTGGTATTTATTGTTATGGTCAAAATCAAATTTTTTCATTCAATTTGTTTTTTATTCTTAATATGCACATAAAAAATTAAATGTAAAATATTTTAAATTAAAATTTTCTAATTCAAATTTTAAAGCAACAAAAAAAAATTTAATTTACAAAAATCAAACCAAAAAATAAAACTAAGACAAAAATTGACAACATGTCATCAACTTTTAAAGATATTTTTATACTAAATTTTGGGGGAAAAATCAATTTCTTTTTATTATATATATACAAAAAATTTCATCAGCGACTGTACTAAAAATGTGACAGATAAAAAAATAATCAAAAAAATAAATGACATTATAAAAATGCGCATGAGTACACCAACATAAGAAAAATTGCATTTTCAAAATTATATAGTAACGAACATATATATCAGCTGGGGTATATATGTGTTATAATGTTTTGTATGCTAGCATAACATAATATTTTTGAATTACTTGCTGCTATATATACAACCAAGAGAGAGCCATATAACACAAAGATTGAACATAAAAAAAAATTGTTGTATATTTACATATAATCTTTCAAATCAGAATTTACAATTAAAAATATATAAAAAAAAATATCTGCATTGCTAACAAAAAAAAAAAAATAATAATGTTAAAAAATTATGATTATGGAAAGGTTGGTTCGTATATTAGTCGTTGTATAGCTGCATAAATTATAAATAATTTCGAATTAAACATGAGGAAATTGTCGGCTTATTTATAATAATTATAAAGAAACTAATAATTTAATAGGAAAATAATAAATGAATTTTGAATAAATTTAATAAATATAGAAGTTCATATTTATATAGAAAAAAATAATAACTAGTGAAAATTTGAATTGAATTTTTCACACCATTTCGCAAGAAAAGCCGGAAATTTAAATATTTTTGAATGGAAATATATTTTTTTTTTTTATAAATTTCAAAAATAAAATTTATAATCTATAAATTTTTCCATGTAATAATTTTTATTTATATATAAATAAATTGAGACTTTGGATTTGTTTATTAATCATATACCAAAAGAAAAATTTATATAATAAAAAGTTGAAAATTCTTATATGAGTAAATTAAAGATCTTAATGTAATTTCCAACCACAATTTTCACAATTTAATAATTATAATACGGTAAAAGTTTTTAATCTCAACTATACATAAATTAATTTATAATTTTTTATGACATCGTTTTTTAGTTTATGGTATACAAAAAACATACAATTTACTAATTATACTTTTTCATATTATATTTTCGAAATATAGATTTCCAATTTTTACAATTCCAATTTACATTTTCACAAAAAACAAAAAAACGTATACGTATACACAAAAAGACTTTTATTTAATTATTAATTAATTTTATTACAAAAAAAAAGTTTATGCTTTGATTATTTATTATAACTCGAAATCTCTTTGATATAGTATGTAAAAGATATTTTTAAAAAGAAATGAATTTTTTTTTGTATATAAATCTTTTATTTTCGCGAAAATTATGAAAATTATTATTATTATTATTATGTTATTATTATTAAACCGAAAATTTAATTACTCTACACTATGTAATATTTTCAAAACCGAGCCAATTAAATTTTAATATCAGCTCTTTTCGTTACGAATGTTTTCACTCAACTGAATCAGAAAATATAATATAAATAAAACATAATTATTATTAAATTTTGTTGTATTTAAATGTATTTCCAATTTTATTTTATATGATTTTGTAATTTTTATATATATGTATACAAGCCAAATAATAATATTTTATAGTGGTATATAAAGTTAATAAAAGTTTGTTATTTTATTGAGGAATGGGGAGAATAGTGAGTGAGTAGAAACTTTTTTTATAAGAAAAATATATACAAAAAGCATATTAATTTTATATTAAAACTAAAAATTTTTTTTTGAAAAATTTTTTATCTCTTATGTTGGGAGAGAAACGCAATGTTCTTTCTTAAGAGTATAATATGTATAAAAATTTAAATATTTAAAAAAAATAATTTATATATTTTAGAATTACTCTCAAGAGATTTTTATGTTTATATGAAAACAAAAACAAAAAGAAAAATTATTCATTTTTGGGTTGTTGAAAATTTTTATTTGGGGAAAATGGGTAAAAAAAAGTATCTCTGAGATATAATATAAGTATATTTATTTTTCTGATGGGTATATTTAAATATGTATATATATAAATCTGTTTTAATGATAATGAAAATTTTTTATAAAAGCTTATAAGTATATCTATAGATTTTATATGGTATTTAGATTTTAAATAACATTAAAATTTACACGAGCTATATAAGAGAATTTTTAATATCAAAAAAAATTTCTAAAAATATGGAAACTTCACTTAAGGGAGAACAAGTTTTTTTTTGTGTAAATATTATAATTTAAATTTGCAAAATAAAAAATAAAATAAAAAGAGTTAAATTTAATTTTATTTCACAAAAATACAAATAATTTACTCAAGGGGATTTAGTAGATTTAAAAAATTATATAAAATGTTTTTGATAAAATTGAAGAAATTACGATGAAATTTTTAAATATTATAATATTAAAATTTCATTAATATTTATAAGTAAAATTTAATAGTTTTTGTAAGTTTTTTTTTGAGAATTAATTGAATAATTAAAGTATTTAACTGAAAATACAAAAAAATGCTTAATTAATTACAATTTAATAAATTAATTTCAATACTATTATAAATTTCCTTACAGTTTTTATTATATACCAAAAATCTTAAGAAGTTTCTGCTAAAATTCATTGTAAAAACGTTTTGATTGAATTTTAGACAGAAACTTGGTCTATTTTGGTCAACCCATGCCTTATAGGTTTACTCGGCAATTAAGATTCCCAACTATAAAATTCCTCTGTATGAAACTATTAATTGCTACAAGCTAAATCGGTTTTAAAATAGTGAGTCAATAATTGCCGTGAATTGGAATCGACACAGCAAGAATTTTTTCACTATTAAAATTACAGCACTGTAAATGTTATTATTTGGTAATAATTTAAGTAATGAATCTATACTTAGAACGACATTGAACCCACAACAAAATGCTCTCACCTCATTGCAGTGTCACAAATTTTATGCGTCATGACATTTCTTTTTCCAAAATAAATTATCCATAAAAAGGACTACGTATATCCTTAATTATTATGTCATTCATAAATTCTCAGATTTCTAATATATATTCTAACATTTTCAAAAGAATTTTCATATTTTTACTGCCGCCTGTAGAAAGTTTTCATTTAACCCAAAATTATACGAAAAAAAATTCAAATTGAAAATGTCAATAACACAAAACCAATTTTCATTTTATTATATTTCAAAATTTATATTTCTATAATTTTTTTACATTATTTATTTAAGTCTATAATTTCTTTTTAATTTAAAATTTAAAAAACAACAGAAGTAAAATAATAAAAAAAATTCTAGGATTATAGAAAAAAAAAATATTGAATTTCATTATAAAATGCAAACTTTTTCTATATAAGTATTTTTCCCCGTTCACTTGTATAAAATTTTCCATTTCCTTTACGTAGACAGAAAAATCAAAAAGCTAAAAACTTTAATAGAAAAAGCACTTAAAATATTTATAACGTAACAAAAAAAAAAGGAAAGTACCAACTGCGTAAGAAAAAAACAAAGAACTTAAACTAAAACCAAACCGCAAAAAAAGAAAAGATAAATTTATGGAATTATGCATAAAAAAAATTATGTGACGAACGAATATCACAAGATATAAAAGATTTTTTAGTATAGGATACCAGGACGAAATTTGATAGAAATTCAATAAATGTAAAAAAAAATGGAATTGCAATTTGATTTAATTGTAATTTTGAATAAATTCAATGACTTTTTATAGAAAAATTCAGAAAATTGTAATTGGAAATTGTCAATCTCAATAATTTCTGAATTTTTACCATTTTGCGCCTCAATTGAATTTAACAACTAAGTACATTTTCTACAATATTGTACTATAACCTAAAACGTGCTAAAAAATATGATTTATAAGAAGCTTTATAACTTTTTACTTGCCTCGCCCTCCCAAGTTCCAACCCATAACAATATAAAAAAGCTAGAAGAGAAAAAAAAAATTATCGATTAGAAAAACATTTTCTCGTTCTATACGCTATCACGCTGCTGTTTAAGTGTTTTGTATATGTCATCATTGCCGGCAATGAATATATGTATAAGAAAGTTAAAATCAAGAAAAGGAACATTTACATTTCCTTATAGAAAGAAAAATCATTTTTTCTGCTAAATATCCTTTAATGCTTCTTTATACACGTATACAAAAATTTATATATCCAATTTTTTCTGATATAATATTTCTTTTTTCTAACCATCCCCAGAACATAAATTTTCACAAAAAAACTGAAACTTTTCCTTAATCCAAACAATAACAAGAAGGGAAAAAAAATCGTTACTTATGTCCTTTTTCTTAGAATTTTTTTTATGTACTATATCCTTTTTTTCCTCTTTTGTACACCGGTTAAAAAATTTGTTTTTTTTTTCTAAAAAAGGATTTTCTTTCCTGTGATAGATAAGAAATTATGTTATACTTTCGATATAGACGAAAAAATCCTACTGGAAAATATCTTTTACACGCTTTATTTATGTTTTATGTCCAAATTTTGTATTGTGGTTTTTAAGTAAAATTAAAAATACGACTTAAATTTATATATTACTAATACCGTATTAGTTTTTTTGCTAAATTTTCCCACTACCTTATCAAAATTCCTCTTTTCTATCTGATGATTTAATTATTTTCTTTGCCTTGAGACTGTTTTGGTACCAATCTCCTTCGAGACCCCATGGTTAATTTGAGAGAACTCACTAAGGCAAGTTAAAAAAGCCATATCGAAACTATATCGATTAATTCCCCCTAGTAGATGACTATCAAAAGAGCAGTGACTCGTAGTCGCCTAAAATTAGAAAATTAATTAGAAAAATAATTAAAATGTCATAAAATATAATTACCTTCACCAGGAGTAAAACATACTTTTAATCAGCTTTCAAACTACCAATATCATATTACATAGAAAATCCGCTTTATATAGAAACTTTTTTCAACAATTTTCAATAACTTTGTATAACTATATACATAATTCAATTTAATTGAAATAATATTTTAATTACTTATATTGTACAAAAAAATAAGTCAACTTTCATATTTCCGAAACCATAAAAGTTTAAAGTTTATATTCGTATAAAATGGAAGTACATATTATAAATTTTTCAAATTTACGTTTACGACGAAGTATTTTTTTTAAATTTAACTTTTGTTACATTAGTGTTTTCACTGAATTGAGTTCATAAATCAAACACAAGTTACAAGTTACATATTGCATGATATATAAATTTTTTCTGTTACACAAAAAATTTACTATAGTCATCTTGCCATGTCATTGCAAGATGACTAAATTCATAAAATCTAGACAGGAAACACCATAAAAAATATATTTTAAAGAATGTTTTTAAATTTTTTTCCGGAATTATTTATGGACCACATGGTTTTTAAAAGCTTTCTACTTTACCCAAAAAAAAAAGAAATGTGGAAATTATTTTATATGTGCATAAATGTTAAGGAAACACTTTAAATTTTCTTACTTCCCTTATGAATTTATATATTGTCAACAACAGTGCAGTTAAAAGGATATTTGAAGACGGAAATATGCTAGATAAAATATCATTTAGGATAATAAATATTAATCTAATTTTATTTAAAATATTATTTAAATTACATTTTTTAGTATTATTATAATTTTTGGTATAGAAAAATTACTATACACACAAGAAGTAAATCAACTTCAATCACGTAAACATTAAAATTAAACCATAATTTTTTTAGGATTACATGAGATAATTTGAAATATTTAAAAATGCTTTAATTCATCCACCGGACAAAAAATTTTAATTTCAAAATGGAAAATTATTTCCATGGGAAAGAAATTCTACACAAAATTAATATATAAATCAACAAAATGTAAATTCTCGTATATATTAAATCTTTAGAATAATAAATAAATCAGTGAGTAAATCCTCTTAATTATAAATATATATATAAATCTTGATTGTATCCTTGGTTAATGTAAAAAACCATCTTACAAATTTTCTATCCTCAAAAAAAGGAAGCAAGTAAGAAATTCACAATTTGAAATAAATAAAATTCGTATACAAAAAAAAAAACAGAATATAAAATGATTTTATTTGTCCCCAAATTATAATGATTACATCACTATTTTTTAGGGTGTCCTTTTGCTGTGAGTCCATCCTTAAATAAGGACTTATATATACATCAAAAAGGACACTTTCCATAGAAATTTCAATAAATAAAACGAACAATAACAAAAATTGTCATTACTATACCCTCCAAAAATAGAAATTCAAAAGGAAAATTATGAATACAAAAAAAAAGTCCTTTTTGTATCTGTGAGGATATCTGGAAAATAATAATAACAACAACAACAACAAAATTATAATAATAATATAATTGAGAGAAAAATAAAAATGACCATAAAAAAAATATGTTTTATATTTTATGTTGAATAAAGATTTAAAAATTTATGATCAGTTTATGGTATATAAAGAAAATCTTATAATAAAAAAATCTAATTTAATGTAAATTGTTAGCAAATATTATTTACTTAAATATATACAATAAAAAAAGGATATAAAATATCAAAAATTAGAAATTGTTTTTCCTTATTTATATACACATATTTATATTTGTTGGTTTCCGATTTTTATGAATTATTTGGACTCAACTATTATAACCAATTTGATAATATGACAAAATTTAAGGAAATTTTTATAGATTATGTCAATGTTTTTAGGAAATTTTAAAGGAAGTAATCTTCATTGCAAAGGAAAAATGAATAATATTTTAATAATGATAAATTATAACTTTTCCCAATTAAATTTCGTCCTTTTCCAAGGAAAATTCAAATTTTCCTAAATAAATTCTTCCTTTTAAATTCGTTATTTTCCCTCAATTCAAGTTTGATCCTTTTCTGAGGCAAATTCGTCTAGTATCTATCAAATATGTCATTTTCAAAGACTAGTAAATGGAATAGGACGAAATTTAAACGAATTTAATTTGGAAATACAAAATAATTCAACCATCTGAAGTAATGAAAGTCTGAAGCATATTTTTTCGTATTTATCACTACCAGCTAAACTAAATATGTCCTTTATATAGAATTAAGAAATTAAGTATACAAACAGTTAAATTTTAAATCATTAAAATCTAATCAAAGGCATCATTTTGACCATTATAAATGCCCATTAAGTATATATAAAACTGCACTCATAAATGTATTTTTCTCTTTATTATAATTCCGCCTCAAGTCTAAATCCAAAAAATATTTTATCAAAATGTAATTAAGTATTTCCTTTATATACAATTTAATTAACTAATGTCAGAATATCAAACAGCAACAAATTTAATAATAAAAATTAATATATGAGAAATAAATTCATATAATCTACAAGTAAAATTCAAATAGATTTTATCAGTTTCCATAATTACGCTCTCTTTTATAGTATTAGAACCAACAAGAAAATGACTAAAAAGCTTTTACAATTAATTAATTTTCCATCACAGTGCAACCATTTTTATTTTTTACAAAACATAACAAAAACAATTATCTGATAATTACTGCTTTTCATGTTTCATAATTTAATAACAACCAAAAATGCTTTCATTATTATTAAAGGAAATATAATTATACCTAATATACGAGTACATATACTCTGCTTCCTCCACCCAAGAAAATTTTTGGAATTTACAAAAAAAAATCAAGAACTAAACATTTTGAATTTATTTAAATTTTATTCAAAGTTCGTGCTTAAAAAAAACCAAATTTTTACATAATTTTGTTATTATAAAGAAGTAAAAAACATTTGAAATTTAGTTTTTTTGTAATTTTTGAAAAATAAAATCTAGATTAGTTCAACCCCATTCCTTTTTAGTCTAGTCACTTTAACTACAAAATTTATCACTAACAGAATAGAAAAAAAATGAAGTCAAATACAGAGTTACACACAGAGTAGTATATTTTAATAAGCAACCAGGGATACTTATTACATTAACATGAATTTTGTGTAAAGTTTATATATGGTAGACCGAAATAATATAAAAACTTTTTGAAATTGGTGAAATGGGAAATGGAAATTTGTGGTAGTAATTTGTCAAAAAAAATATTATACAAACAATATTATACATTAGAGACCCGACAAAAAGTTACTCCATATATTTTTGCATATATTTTTTTTAGGAATTTAATTTTGTAGATGGAATATTCAACGGTGCAATATTACAAAAAGCAAGTAAGTCATCATAATGTCATATGTATTCCTTGTAGTGTTGTACTTCCATTTTGGTGAAAATTATTTCGGAAAAATTCAATAAATTTAACAAACAAAAATTAATGAGAAAATTTCCAAATTTAAGTCTATATTATGTATTTAATTTACCTATCAACTATTATAATTTTTGCATATTGTTAGGTGTTTATGAAAATTTTGTAATTATAAGTGAAATTTTTCAAAGTTATTAGAAAGAAGTTAATTTTCGAAGTTATTTTTCGTAGTTATTAGTAAATTAATTAATCAAAAATGACTAATTAATTAATGTTTATTGATATTGTGGTAGAATAATTAATTAGTTCAAAATTTCTTCTTGCAAAAATTTATAATTTCAATACGAAATTCTTTTTTTAATCTAACAAAAAGTTTAAATCCTTTTTTTTTTTGTTAAATAATTGGATAAAGTTTTTAATAAACAAAACTTTTTACTTAAAATCATTTTCATTTAATAATACAAAAAATCATAGAAATGTTATAAATAAATTTCTATATACAAATACAAATTCCCAATTCGAACATTAAATTAAATTCAATTTCTTATGATTTTGTTTAATTTTCTTCATCAAATTAATTGATCTTATAAACAAAAATGTTGTTACTGTGTTGGTTCGGTTGGTGTTGGTTTTTTTTGTGTTGGTTCGGTTGGTGTTGGTTCTATATATTTTCGCACCCAAACAGAATCGTGAAAAAGTTTTCTTATCTTTAATATTATAGAGAGAAAGTTTCTATTTTCACCAAAAAAAATTACATATATACAAAAAAAATAACAATTCTCATCGTACTTTATTATTTATATATTTTAGAGATTATATAAGTAAAATGTTCGCAAAAAATAAAATTATGTGATTGGAATATATAAAATGAGCTAAACAAAAATTATAATTTATTCCAAAGCCCAAATATAATTTTAAAGAGTTTCATTTTGGTTTTGTAAAAGTTAAACCAAAAATAAAATCATCTTAAAAATTTGGATTAATGAAATTTCGCATCAAAAAACCACTTTTCTAAGAAAATAATCATACTGAAATTAAAATACAAAAATTTCCAAAAAAAATTGATTTTCATAGAAATATTAATTGCATGATATTATGTGGTTTTATTTTTCATTATAAATTTTGATAAATCCTTGAAATAATTTCATTAAATATACATATCAAAATTTCCCCAATTATTTTCTCAAAAAAAAAAATTTATGCGTAAAAAAATTGTTTTATTAAAAATTTCTTATATATTAAATAAAATTGTCTGGCCCACAGGCTTTAATTGAGAGAATTAGAAAAATTTTATAAATATAAATTTATCACAAAAAAAATTCTATGAAATTCTATTTTCGATAAAATTTTTATTATTGTGGAAAAAATTTCTTAATTGAAATAAATTGCAATTTGATGATGATGGCCATTAATTTTTATTCACCAATAAAAAAATATAAAAATTAATTTGTTACACAAAAATATTAAAAATATTGCATACCCTTAGGCGTTTATGATAATTTGAAATTTATGTACATATAGAAGTTAGTAAGGTGCAGTAGAAGAAGAACCAGGACCACTGGTGGACACTCTGGACTCAGAAAACATCTACACACATTAGGACTAAGCCAAGAACGATTGTGTAGATTTTGCGAATATGAGTACGAAACAGCGGATCATATATTGTGCGAATGTGATACCCAATTATATAAAAGGCTAATACACTTCGGCAGCTATACCATCTTCCCCATCAGAATCATGGAATCTATCTTTGACGAGTATGTATAACTTCATTGCCAGTACTGGACTGTCAAACGAGTAACCAACGAGGGTAGTTACAATAAGCCTATGACTGCAGTGACCAAGCAGTACTCTGCCGACCCGTACTTAAACTTAACTTAACTTAACTTACATATATGTATAAAAAAAATCAGTTTTGAAAAATCAATCATTAAACGAAAATGAAATCAATTGAAATTACAAAATTGAAAATTCATCAAGAAAATTTACCAATTATGATTAAAGTTTTAATCAAATAACGAGAAAATAATCAATTTTTATATTTCTAAATTATATTTTATTTATTTAATGTATTTATGGTATTAAATATACTAAGAACTTATATGGTATTTTCGTTTCGTTTGTTAAAACGTTCATAATTCAATATTTATGAGATCATTATTGTTTTTATGTATATACAAAATTCATAATAAACATATTTTTTTCTTAAGAAAAATATAAACAATATTAGAAAGTAATTTAACAGACATTAATAGAAATTTTATGTTCGGTTTATAGTAAATATATATACTTAATTCTATACTATAATAATACTATAACAATTTATTTATAAACTAATTTTTTTTTATAGACTGATAATAATGTTTGTTTTATACTTAAAATATTTTCATTTTGACAATTTGCGAGATACATTTTAGTCTATAGAATAGTAAATAAAAGCAAATTATGATTATAATTAGATATTCTATGAATTTATATATAAATAGTCCTTTAATTGAATAGAAGAGATTAAGGAATCGATTAAAGACTGTATATTGTTATAATAAGGAAATTTTGAATTATATTATGAACAATATTTACTACTTATTAGTTAGTAATCAGATTATTTAGGGGAATATTTTATTTTATTAAATTAATCATATTGAAAAGGACTAATTAAGTTATCAATTAAAGTCTTTACTTTAAATCAATATTCATATGTATATACATAGTAACGAAATTTTCAATTCGTTTAACGAAATTTGTCAGTAATGAAATTTGGAAATTTGGGTAATAGAAAATTTTGAATTCGTGTAACAAAATTTGGTATAGTAATAAAATTTGGGTAATATAAAATTTATTTCTATATTATTTTTCTGCAAATATCGATATAACTCAATATAATTTTTAATAAACGTATTGATAATAAATCTACTCAATAAATCAAAAAAAAAAATATGAAATTAACCAAAAAAAAATTCAACAACAAAAAAAAGAATTCCGATAAAAAATTATTTGAATATTAACCACATTATAAAATATGATATCGAAATGGAAAATATAATTAAGATTTATTGATCTTTTTAGCAGAAAAAAAAATACATATACAACAAAATTTCCTCCCTTATCCGAATTTCATATCTAAACATTTTTTTAACTATATTTAAAGTGTTTTATTTTTTTGCATAAAGATAAATTATATATTTTTCTTTTGTGTTCACCCTTCAATAAAATATTTTTTATGACTATAGTATATAAGATGAAGGCATATCGTTTTTCAAAATTTTTTTCTCTATAATATATTGAAATATACTTGAAATTTGTTTGAAATTTCATTTATTATAACAAAAATGATGAACACTTTTCTTTTTCTTTTTGGTATGCTACAAACATAAAATATTATATGTAATTTTGTATTTTGTTGAAGGACAAAAATATCTTTTGAAACATTTCTTTTTTCTACATAAAACATAAAGTACTGTAAAAAAATGTAAAATGTCTGCTTGGGAAAAATAATACTTTATATATATATTTTTTTTTAATTCTATTTATTTTAAAATGTGTGAAATCATTTTTCTTTTTCTTTTTTTCATCTTGTAACTATACACACATCAATTTTATGACTGTCACATACGTTAAAATCTACTTAAAATATATTATAAAACTCTACAAAAAAAATTACTCCTTGAAAAAGGATACGAAAAAAAACAAAGATGCGATGATTAAAAGTCTAAAAGACACATTTTATTTTATTCTTTTGTTTCGTTTAGAGTTACATTAAATTTCATTTCATTTTTTCTTAAATTTAAAGATGAGTTTACACTCTGAATATAGAAAAGGATTGAAAAAGTATTTGGGAAATTTTATTTTATTTTAGTAATTTTTCAAAATATTAATGATATTTTTTATGAAAATGTTGTAGTAGCTTCTAGCAAACTAATATATCAGTTGACTAATTGACTAGTAATTTTCCACCTAAAATTTAAAATATATTAGTAATATACATAATATTGATTTAATTTATACTAATATGCAATTGCGTTTGGTTATTGAATGTAAATTTAGTATAGTGCATATTCAGCTTTAATTTTTGACAAAATAATTTTATTATAAAATGAAAATTGGTTCAATTTTCACTGGGAAGAAAGAGTATTATATATACTAAAGAAATATTTGAATGTAATTCTTTCTATATACACAAATTGATTATTTCTTTTTCAATTTTAAATAAATGAAATTTTAGAAGTTTTCTTTTGTTTGTGTGGTTAGAATTTGATAACCAGAGAGAGTAGACTTCAATATCATTTTAAGCTGATTTCTATTAGAAAATGAAATTATTATATTAAAAGTAAGAAAATTTTGAATTATTTTAAATCTATGCTGGTATATAAATATTTATAGAGCATCCAATATGTTCAAATTATATATTCAAATATCTATGAAATATATCTATCAAATATCTACGAAACTTTTGGTATATAATACGTTGTTATTCTTTTTCTTCGAATATCACCCACTCAGTTAAAGTTGTAAGATTACTAAAAAAATAATTTAGTTAATTTAACTATTTATTAGTAATTATTTTTAACTTACCAATAAGTAAGTGATATAACAATTTTTTCATATAACTTTTAACAAAATAACTTTTAACAAAATGTCAATTTTCTGTTATCTAACTTATTCTGTTATAAAATGTCAATTTTCTGTTATCTAACTTATTCTATTATAAAATAGAATTTTCTGTTATCTAACTGATTCTGTTATAAAATGTAAATTTTCTGTTATCTAACTGTTTACTACCTGTTCTATTAACAAATTGTCACAAAACTGTTAAGTGACTATTATAGTTATGTTAAGTAAATTATCATTGAATATTTTCTGTTATTATGTTAAGCAAATGTTAATTGAATAAATGTTAATCAACTGTTAACTAACAAAAATTGTATTATTCGATAGTAAATTGATAAACGGGAGCATATATCCTGATAAGAAATTCTAGCAATTTTCTTGGAAAATTTTATTATCTCCTATAAAAACCGATAATATTTATGCAAGTAAAATGAATGATTTTCCACCTACTTATATAAGAAATTCATTTTTAAAAAAGGACTAAGTATGTAAGTATATATAAAATTTATTTTTCTATAAAATGTTGTTTTCTTTTTAATAACTATTTTCATTTTTCCCATTTTTATTGATATTTTCTCTTCTTTTTTATTTATTTATAATTTATTTTTATTTCCTATAAATAGTAAACCACCCTCTATTCTATCATATGGTATACAAAATAATATAATTTCAAATAAATTGTTAGTTAAAATAAAAAAATCGAAATGAAACAAAATAAACAATTTTCTATATAATATTGCCGATTGCGTGACTAAATAATTTATCCATTCCCTTTTAGTAACGTAAAACTATCTATTTTTTCTCTGTTACATTATGTATATATGTTATGTATTGTATGTACGTAGAAACCATAGACAGTTTTTTTCTCCATTCTTCTGTTAAATGGTAAGCCAATATACAACTTAAATAGATAAAGTACTTTGTTTTTTAGTTAAAAAAACAAACACATAAAAGTCGTGAGAAACCTTACAAAAAATGAACAAGTCAACAGCATAAGAAAAAAAGTTACTAAAATTTATTATGTACAATGGCGGAAAAAGGAATTTGAACATACAAAAAAAAGAAAAAACAGAATGAAGAAATAATAATAATTTAACACCAAAAACGACATAAGTTGTGAAATATACAAAAAGTCTGTATTAAGGATAATTGTCTGATAAAAGTCTTCGTTAAGATTTTTTTTCGGAAATTTGTAGTTGTAGCTATAATTTATTGACCGGAAATTCAAATTTTTTACTATTTCTCCATAAAAGATAAATAGTTTTTTTTTGTTTTGTAATAATAATGATAAATTTGTCTTGCTCAATAAATGAGATATATGTATAGTAAAAGCCAGAAATGTTTCAAGTTTCAATGAACTATAATTATAAAAAGTAGAATTCACTGTAGACTGTAGACTGTAGAATTCATGTAAGTTAAATTATCAAAAAGTTTACTACCAAAGTCGTCTAATTGAGGCTCCAATACTATATTAGTATTGTAGGTTGTAGGTGTATGATTTATTGCGAGTAAGAGTAAAAATACTTCGAAATCTAGAAATTTATTGAATAGAGTAACTTAAACTAAATTTTGTTAAATTACAAATCTCAAATTCATATCTACTTCATAGATGTGTCGACAATCCTTAAATTAGTAAATTTTTATTGTCATTTACTAAATTATTCAAACCCAGATGTTAAGATATTATAGTCGTATTATTATTTCGACAACATATCAGACAAAATTCAAATATTCAATTACGTACATTTAACAAAATGTTTATTACGATAATGAACCAATTATTTTTAAAAATTTATATAAATTATCGATTTAATATATATATTAAATTATAGTTAAACGTTATTTATACAATTTAATATTCAAAATTTGATATTCTTATTATATCTAAAAACGATTTTTTTATACAAATATATATTAAAATATGTAATTAAATTATTCCCACAACATAAACAAAACTCTAGCTACTAAAATTAAAATATATAATTTTTATATATATATTTTCATAGAATCACTTTAATATTGATCGGTCAATATAAAAAAAAAATGTATGTACATATATATTATATTTTATAGCTTTAAGGCATTATCGAATATTTATGACTTATTCTTTCACCTCAAAAAGTGAAAAAAAACAACACCATATTTTTTCTCTATATATAAATATTTCACTTACCTTGCCATTTTGTTATCTATATTTTATAGATAAATATGATTTACAATATAATATGTAATATTAAACTTATTCCTTATTTTTGCAAAATTTCATAAATTAATTTTCCAGTATTTTTTTAATAAATAAAATTTATTACTTATATTTTTTTATTATTTCTAACTATAAATACATACTAATTAGATTAAAGTACACTTTAAATTTTTTATTTAAATTTTAAATTTAAAGAACACAAAAAATTATTTTTTATTTCAAATTTTTTATTTAATTAATTTTAAATTTTCAAATTTTGAGCAGAACTTTAATTTACACCAATTCTGTTAATATCTTTATATAAAAATTAACAAGAAACATTTTCCATTTTTATTCAGAAAATTCCCATAAATTTTTTTCACTATTAACCTTAATTTTTTATGTTAATCTCTATTTATTTATTTTAGGGTCTAACCTTTTAGGCTTTTTTTATGGATATTGTATATATAGTTATTTACCCTTTTATTTTTCCTTAAATTATATTCTAATCAAAATACATTTTGTAAAAAAATTATTAGAAAGTTTTTTAGCTTTCATATAAATATTCTAATAAATTTTCCACAAATTTTTCTTCTATTTCCCAAGTTTATTAAAAATTTACCTATCGAAAAATTTAAATAAAAATTTGTTTTTTTTTTAAACTTAATACTCTGACAGATTTAGACAGTTTTTTTTAAAAAATTATGCTTTCAAAAAATTATCTTTAAATTTACCCTAAAAAAACAAAAAATTTTGAAATATTTTTTTTTTTAGTTAATTTTCCTTTGGAAAAATCTGGCAAAAAAAATCTCTTTAATTCAAAATATTTCACTAATCAAAGTATATTTATTTTTTAACGAATTGTTTTAACTAAAAATAATTTTAATGTTAAAAAAATTATTGTTTGAAATAATAAAAAACAAAATGCTTTAATATAAACTTTAAATGATAATTTATAAATAATATTTTTTAAAAATTTCATTTTATATAAAATTTAATTTAATTCAATTTTATTTGGAAATTACGAATAGTTAGTTAGGGTTTTAGTTTTTTTACACTACCGAAAGAAAATTAAATCAAAATTAATATTTGAAATTAAAAAAAAATTATGATAAATTTTCAAATATTTTAATTTATGTTGCCTTCGCTGAAAAATTTATATTTTCATTGATTTTTTTTTTTTAAATACAAATTTTATTTATATATTATGATTTGAAATTAATTATACAACCGAACCGACTAACATGAAAGTCAACCCTAAACTAAATTTTAAAGTATGACTGGTAAGGAAAAATTCAGGAAATATAATATTTTTCATTTTTTTTTCTGATATGGTAGTAATAATGGAATTGTGTGTTCCTTTTTTATTTTGGGGGGGGGGGGGGGGAAGAGAAAAGTCAATTACCCAAAAAACGAGAAAATAAAATATAGAAATTCTTTGCACATGAGCATTTAAGTTTTTCTTTTGTTAAAGAAAATAAAATAGTATACAAATATTTTTTTTGGATAAGCACATGGTTAATGGTAAAGAGCTTTAGTTAATTTTGAGGTTTTACTCTTAATATACTTGTGAACCAGCTGATAGAAAATTAGGATTTAGGAGGATATTATGAAATAAAAACAAGTATAATTCCTCTAAATATTAGTTGCAAATATATTAGATTTCGAGACTCGAATGAAAATATACTAAAATTTCAAATATGATAAGACAAGAGTTCAATTTTGTGACAGGATAATTGTGAGCCTAAGTCTACCTGATGTTTTTACAGACAATTTTATTGATAAGAATTCAAAATTAGTGATTTTGAAATTAATTTAAACCATATACCTACTACAGGTTTTAATATATACTGTATAACAGCAAGTTCACAGCTAATTAACAGTTCTATTAAGTACAACTGATTATTTAGTATAAGAAAATGTTGACTATGTAAATTAGTTTTTCGATCTACATATGTCACTATGCAGCATGTACGTAAAATTATATTTAATTTACTAAACATGAATTAAATATCCAGAATAATCTTACCTTGTGAATTCATGTTCAAAATTTATGTGTTATATTTCCCTCTTTATTATGGTCATTAGTCCTTCTTTTTGACAGACATCATAATCATATACACTTTCAAAATTAGGAAAAGCAGAACTTCGTCATAAACACTAAAAAAACCTACAAAGAAATGTAATTAAAATTATATTATATACAAAATTTATATTAAATCCAAAAGAAAACTTACTTTTTATTAAACTTTATAAGTTTCGTGAATCTATTTAAGATGTAAAGCATATATATAAGACATTAATTTTGTATTCTGGTATACCAATTAATATCATATAATATAGAAAACTTTTTTAATATTATTCACACAATATAATCTATCATTTTCCCAAGCTGTCATTGGTAACTATAATATTTATATAAACATATGTACTTCAGTTAATTATCTTTAATAAAATTGCATGTTGCACGTCTTATACTTCAACTTTTATATTATATGTAATTAAAATCATATAAGAAAATCTTTTCGAAAACTTATTTATTTTTGGCTTAATTTAGATAATGTGAAATATTAAATTTTGAAGAAAATTCAGATAAACAAAGACTCTTTGAAGTTAATTATACGCAAACACTTCTCATTTTATACGAAAATTAAATAAGAAGTATCATTTTCTATACCATCATATAGCTTCCAAAATGTTAAAGGAGAAAGAAATTTATCTCATTTATGCTTCCAATATGTTAACATACTTCCTGTATTTGACTCATTTAATATAAATTTTTTATAATTAATTGCACAATTTTAGATAAATAAAAAGGATATTTTTAATTTCAATCTATATATTTTAAATTTATATAATTCTAAAATTCTGTTTATATTATTTACACATATTTAAATCTATGAACCAAAAAAAAATGCTTGTATATATCATTTAGAAAAGATAGAAAAAAACCATTCTATAAAAGTTATTTTATCCTTTAACAAAATTCTTATTCAAAATATTTTAAATATTTTAATAATTCATTTTTTTTTTTTGTAATGTAGAAAAAATATTGTTTTTATTATTTAAAGGACATGTACAAAACCTTGGAATACGGTCTAGTCAACTTAATTAATTGTTGGAGACCATTTTTAGATTACAGAAAAAAATATTAATTTATTCATAAAACCTGAAAAAGTTTTTAGCAATTACAAATAATTTACAAAGTAATTAAATTTATACATAAATTATGAAATTATATACTAGCGCAAATTGGTATATAGAATGGTAACAAAAATCAATTCATGTGCCACAAAATTTGACTATACCTGTCTGGTTAAACTATGTATATATGAATATAATTTATTATTATTCTAAAAAAAAAAAAGGATATATAAAAATCCCTGAATATGAAAATACGATAATAATAAAAGAAAAGTCTTTGTCAAGGACTTCAAATAAATTGACACGTTGCCAACAAATTCATATTATATAAAAAATACACTACGGAAATATTATTTTAAATATACTTTGTGTGTGTGTAAATTTATATTTTAAAGGACATTTAGTATATGTATATATAGAAAATTGCTGTTTTTATTATATATTTTATATAAAATAAAAGGATTGGCAAATAATTTATAATTTATAATAATAATAATAACGTTTAAGGGGTGCGAGGTTAGATAATATTCATGACAAGGTCATGGACAAAATTGTTATATTTAATATTATTTTTATGACCCTCGATAATTATGTTGGCGCTTTTATTTGATTATTAAGAAAATATGTTTTCAAGGATTTTTTAATTCCTTTTTTTTATGTATTATAAATTAAATGAATTTAAAAAATGTATAAAGAAGACTTAAAATAAAAAGTATAGAATATTTGAAAACTTAGTAATGTAAATATATGAACTGAAATGTAAAACATTTTAGTTCTAATTTTTATATGATTCGATAAATAAAAGAGAATTTTAAATATTGATTTTGACTTTAAACATTTTTTATGTTACAAAATTATTTACTCAATTCGATATTTCTTTATAATTAAAAAAAATGGGGAAATGTTACACTGTACACTATTATTTATTATAATTTTTAAAGTTCATTAAACTTTTAAGCTTTCTGAGATATACAAATTAATATTATATTATTGAACGGTGTAGTAGAGTATAGAGGAGATAAATTAAATCTATCCAATCTGATATAATCATCAGATTACTTAGGTAACTAATATATATATTTTCAAATTATCTATTAATCGAATTTCGAAATGATTGACGTCACATTAACGTCACAAAATCATTTGAATATCATTACATTCAGCTGCGATGATTAGTACGACAATTGTACCACAAAATTCCAGTCTTAAAATACTTTAACATATCCTTAAAAATATTTTTAAAAGGATATCAGGAACAATTAAAATTACAAGCAAACTTTTGAAGACCATTTAACATTTTGCACTACTATAAAATCTCTGGAGGCTTTTAGTACCAATTTTAAATAATAATTTTAGTAAAAAAAAATTTTTGTAGAATTTTTATTAAAACTAAAATTATTTAAATATTAAATAAAAATGCTTTTAGATATTTAAAATTCATCATAAAACCTAATAAAAATCAACAACAAAAATTCTGAGACCTTGGGAAATTTTATTTTTGGTATGCAATTTAATAAAACATTTTTATTAAAATTATTTCATGGGCACGTAAATAATGAAATTTATTATATTATACACGATAAAAGAAATGATTATGTTTCATCATTTTTTCATGCTTTAAATATTTACATAAATGGATAATGTCGTACGTTAAAAATAATAATTATAAACTATTTATCAAACATCAAACATAAAACAAGGATTTGAATTATTTTATTGTGTAATTATTCAAAAAAAAAGAAGAAGGATATAATGAATGATTTCATTTAAAATGATTTAATTTTTGTTTTTGTATATATCCTTTTCATGTCACCAACATGAAAGAAGGACGAATTTGATGATAATTTTCTTGATGAGTGTAATTGTGGGTATATACTTAGTATTTAATTAGCCTTAGGATATTTTTACTTATCAAAAAAGGATAAGGTTTAAAACAAATATGATAAATTCAAAGTGGATCCTTTTTCACAATCATATTATATACATATATTGCGTATAATTTATTAATTCATATTAAATTTATTTCAAAATTTAATATTTATAATGTCGTAGTTACAATAATTAAATAATTTAATTTGATTTTGATGTTAGTAATGAGTGGACTGGCATAGTGTAACAAAATTGTAATCAAATTGTAGATAAGAGATTTGTGTCTTACTTCTTCTATGCTTGTTTCTTGTTCTCCTACAAATAAATATTATAAATTAATTGCAACAAAATATTTAATTAAACTTACCATCAGTTGACGGAACCAAATTAATGCAAAATAATTCATACTTAGATCCGAGGCTAATTTTTTACATGTTCGTACAGCATTATACTTATCAAAATTCTTAATTAACTTAAATTATTCATGTTTTTATTAGACCAAAACATTATATAACAAAAATTTTCAATTACAAATTCAATTTGAAATTTATTCAACTTTTTTTCTCAATCTAAATTTAGTCTACATAGAAATTATAATAAAAATTCAAATAACTTTTTTTAATTATCGTCTACACAAACTGAAAATTAGTATTCCCATTGGTCTGGCCATTTTTCTGAATTCATTATAATCGTCTAGTAAAAAAAAATCATTTCATAAAAACTGATTTACTTGAAGTTGAACAAGGATGATTTTATTACAATTTTTTTTTTATCATATTAGTAATTAAATAATTTAATTATAATAAATGTAATTTTATTCAAATAAATTTAAAATTGTTATTAATTTTTAATTTACAAGAAAAATATTAAAATCATATTTGCATTTCTATTATTTGTTTATGTAAACTTTAAAGTTGACTACAATTTAAATGTGACAAATTTTTGTAGAATTTTAGACAAGAAAGAAAAATATTTTTTTAAACAAATTTAAACAAATAAAAAATTTATATTCCTTTATTTATATGTCCATTTTTTTTCTATCCCACTCAAATTATATTCCGTTTTGCAACATTTGTTACACAAAAATTTGTTTCTACATTCTACCAATAAATAGAAAATCATAAAAAAAAAATCAGAAAAAAGAAAAAGAAATTTACATAATTTTGAAATTTCTTCGAGACATAAAAATCTTTTTACAAATTCCTTAGGGTAGGAAAAAGTCCAAAACTTTATTTAATATTTACGAGAAAAAATACAAAAATTTACAATGAAAATATATTTTTGAAAATTAAATTTTCATTTTTCCTTTTTTTTTTTTGTGTGATGTGTCTAGAGAAAATGAAGAAAATTTTTAAATTTTTTGAAAATTTTCTAAGAATTTTATTAATTTATAAATTTGAATTTTTTATTATACCTTAAATTGATTTTACAGGACAGGACAATATCCAAAGAATAATAATAAAATATCCTTACAAAGTTATAGCTGGCTGAATCTGAAGATTTGTCCACTACCATTTGCTCTGGTAGTGGACAAATGAAATCCTAAGACATTACAACCTTCCAGACAGACATATAATCGTCCTTTTTGTACAAAATTAATAGTTTTTTAGACTATTTTCTAAATCGAAAATTGTAATTTCCTTCAAATAATATTAATCATATTTAAAATTTTCCATATTATCCTTAAATAAAATCCTTGATTTGATATAATCAAAATCTGTTGTGAGTCTAAAATCATTTTTTCCATTAAATGTCATATGTGATCATTTATAATTTAAACAATAATTAATTCATTTTAAATTAAATTCCCAAAAAAAATTTGTTTTTATACTCCAATTAATTGAGAATATTTAAATGTAATTGAATAATTAATTTGTTTAATGACTTTTGTATAAATAAATATTTTCCGAAATTAATTGTGGTTTAAAAATAACACGAATTGAAGAGAAAATATTTTATGATGATGATATCATTTCCACCTTACCACAAAAATATTTTCATAATATGACAATAGCAGATGTTTTTATTAGACAGAAATATAAAATATTTTCATGTTGAATTTTACATTTACATAATTTAATAATTGTTATATTTTCCAATTTATGGAGAAGTTGAATAAACTATTTTGTAACATATTTATGTAAATTTTAAATACTATTTACATGATATATGGTTAAAGTTGTGGTTTTATTTAATACTAATATTTTTTGATGAAAAATTAATTAGTGTAAATGAGTAACATATCATTTTTTTGTACATTAATTTGTCCTAGGGGAATAGCAAGTCGATGTTACGATGTTATAATGAAAATTCAACTTTCTGAAAAAATTAAATTAAATAATAGTTATATCAAAGGATAATTTAAATTATTCTTACCCAAAAATGACAAAACTACCAAATTTGATGACAATACAGTAAAAGCCCTTTATTCCGGAATGGTCAGGGGGAAGGTCTTTCCGAAATAACGTATTTTCCGAACTAACGTATTTTCCAAATTCCGAATTAAAGGATTTTTACTGTATCTCGATTTCTGCCCACTTTAACTCAATTTTACTATTATCAATTAAATTTTGAACTGCAATTAATAAAATTTCAAATATTTTGATGGAAAATACATCATAAAATAATTATTTCATGATATATGTATTTCTAATTACACTAATATTTTAAAATTTCAACAAAAATTTCATGTCCAAATAATTAAAATTGACTATTGACGATTATAATAATCAATATAATACTTTTAAAAATTATGGTTTATCATTAATTAATATCAATTAAACAATTTTACTATTACATAAAATATTGGAAATCTAAATTTAGAAAATTACTATATATAAATAAATATTTCAATTTGATTTCAAAACGGCGTAATTTCAATTTATTTTTTAGATTAAAAATTAATTAAATATTAAATTTCATATAAAAAATTGAAAAAACCTTTTTCTTCATGGAAAATTTTTATTAAAAAGAAAATTAGATTTTTCAAAAAATTAATAACTTATTGAATTATCACAAATTTTTTTTTTTGTGTTGAAAGAATTTCAAAAGGAAGGAATTGCCAAAAATTATATAAAGCTAAAAAAATTTACTACATTGCCACAAGATTAAAATTTATCTTGTGGCAATAATATATATAATTTTTCACAAAGAAAAGTTAAAAGAAAATAAATTCTTTTTGATGTCTGAGAAATTTATAATCTTCAAAAAAATTATTGATTAAAAGAAATATAGAAAAATTATCTAAAATTAAATATGATTATTATTTTAAATTTATGTAATTTGTTAAATTTTCTCCAACAACATTTTTAATATATATTACATTTAAATACAATTAAATTTTAATAAACTATCATCAATATTTTATATTTATAATAAATTCAAATAAAATTATTGTATAAATTTCAATTTTTAATTTCCTTGGATAATTGGGAAAAATTTTGAAATCCTGATAATGATTTCCGGTCTAGACATACAATTTTTATATATTACAAAATCAATAAAATTGTAATAAAACAATTTAAATCAATTTAATTTTCCACTAAAACGAGAAAAAAAATTTATAATACATATATGTATATTAGAAATTTTAGATTTACTTTATAGTTTCATTAATTTTTGGTATTTCATTTATTCACTAAATTAATGAATGACATTCTAAAATCAATTTATAATTCATAGTTTACTAATAGAAAACTTAACCGAATTCAAATAATTTAACCAAAATTTGATTGACAAATGCGAGTTCCTCATTCTACGATACAAAATTAAATATTAAAATAAGTTATGGAACAGAATTTTTAAAGAAAAATAAAATAAAATAATTTCCCTAAACATTTCTGAACATTAAATTTATGGTATTTAATAAAATATTTTTGCCTCTTTCTTGTTTTTATTTTATTATTACCACATAGTTTTTCATGAAAATTATGAAAAACTTTTTTATATTTAATTTTTAATATACCATTTATTTTTATATACGCATGAAATATTTTTCATTTGTGGAATTTTTTCATTAACATTTTAAATGTTTTATGAAAATGAATATTAGGAATTTTTGAATTAAAATATTTATAATACGAATTTATATTGAAAATTATTAAATTATTTAAATTAAATTAAATATAGAAAATTATTATGATAATTTTGATTAAATATAGAATAGATAAAATTAATTTATTTTTGGTATATATAGAATATTTATGGACATTTTAGAGAAATTATTTAAATGTTTGTTCACATTATCCTTTAAAATTATGTATACACCAGTTTGATAAAAATTGATTTTGCTAAAGAAAATTTATATTAATTATTTCTTGGATGTAAGATTTCTTTCTATAATTTAAAAAATTTCCCAATATTAAATAAAATTTTCATTTTATTAGATAAGAAAATAAATTAAAATGAAATTTCACAAAAAGGAAAATGAGAAATTGAAGTAAATTATATTAAAAAAAAAAAAATATTGTCAATCTAATTGGAAAACAATATAACAATTTTTTTACTAAAATAGCACCAGATGCTATACACATAAATTTTATAGAAGAAAATCTAATAAAAATAAGTAAAATTTCCTATTGATTGATTTTTATATTATATGTATATTTTCCTATTGTTTTTCCTATTGTGATGCAAAATATTTTCCATATCAGGATTATATTGTTAAATATAGAAAGTGTATATAAAAATGAATATTGTATAGACTTTCCAATTGGTTTCATTTTATTCAGATTGAGTTCTCAATAAATATAATTATTATAAATAGAGTTTCTTTGTTATTTTTCACATAATAAATTTCAAATATTTAATGAACCACATTCACTACATAAATGATTGACTCAGCAGTTTTAATTTCTGTATAATATGGTCTAAATGTCAATTATAGAGAGAGTATTGGAAATTTTCATTTGATTAATTATTTCAATATTATATAATTTTACCAATTTTATTAGCATTTACAAAATCAGTTTAAATTTCATTGGAATGTTTCTAAAAATGAAATATATATACAAATAAAGAATTTAGACAATTCCAATTAGAAATTATGACAAATTCGAAATATTGAACTTACCAAGGCTCTACAAAAAACTATATTACTTACTGAACCGAAATATCCTGAAACTGTCATCAATTTATATAATTGAAATTTCCAAAAATTTATATAACAAAAAATTTATATACCAAAATTATATATCCCAGTATTAATATGATCTAAAATTCAAAGATTAAATCAAATCACAAAAATATATTTGATTTGTTTTTTTTTTTTCGTAAAAAAAAACAATTTTATTTCACTTAATCCTTACATGTCCTTTTCCTAATTTCATATATAATATCACGAATATATACATAAGAATTTTATTCATTTCATTTATATATACATATATACTAAACCATATTTTTAATCCACTTTTCCTTTTACGTAATTTGTGTATATATACACAAAATTAAATTTCACACTAATTGATATTGTGTTGCGTGTGTTTAGTATTTATACGTAAATCTCTTTTAATATTCTTTTAGTTTAAATAGAAAATGTTTGTTAGAAAAGGATCTGGTAAGGATACAAAATTATCCTTTTTAATGATTATACTCTTCCATATTCCAAAAAAAACGAAATCTAGTATAGTGTCTTAAGTAAAGATTATTTACCATGTTGTGTTTTTAGTATTAGAGAATATTTCAAAAGTTTATAGCTCTTCAGAAAGATTAATTTTTCTGTATTTTGTAATACCAAAATCTACTTATACAAACATATTACATATTTTGAATAATGTTCAACTGATTAGATAAAATAAATTATTCTATACTATATATTTATATTTTATGTAAATATACTTAAAAAGTAGCTTCAATAAACAAAATTAGCATAAAAATTATATTCATAAAACATGTGATGGTATATTAAATATTATTTTTTAGATAGACAAAAATAATTTAAGAATTTTCCATATTCGAAAGTTTATTAGATTTTTTTTCACCTCATCAGTTATTAAATTTATAAAATGACTTAAATTTTAATTAAAGTTTTAATTAAAATTTATTTAAAATTAATAATGAGAAATTCCGTCATTAGTAAAGACAAATGTTTCTGAATATAGTAAAAGAATAAAAGGAAATTATTTATCTGATAAATTATGGTAAAATTTCAGTTATAGATAATTTATTTTTTCAATTATGTAAAAACAAATTCATGTAAGTCCTCAAATTTGAAGAATTGTATAAAGCCATTAAAAGACAATCTTAAATTTTTGAAGGATTTCAACAGGATTCAAAAAATTTGTTATGGTTTATACTAAAGGAATATGGTAACCTATCAAATATAACCATCTAAAGCCGAATTACGATTGTAACTAATAAGTTTCTAATATAATTACAATTGTAGCTTAAATTAATTTTATTTAAAAATATTTAAATAAATTTATTCAAACAAAATTTCAATATTATATTAACCAAATAAACAACTAAAATCCTTGACTATATTATAAATAATTTCCAAAAAAAAAACAAATTATATATAAAATCTAGAACAAACCACAAATGTAATTGAAAGATTTTGTTAATTTTATTGAAGGTAAATTTAAATAAACTTTTATATTACATTCAGTTGGGAAATAATACTATAAATAAAATAAGAGAAAAATGATATGATAAAAGTTATATAAATTTTAAAACTTTATCTAATAAATTTTATTCATATAAATATATGCTATATATCACCTATCAATGACAATGTTGGCATTTTGATATGTTCTCAAATTTACACATCACTTAACCGAAATAAAATATATAGAAGAATTTATTTATAGATGTATTTATATTTTTGGTAAAATAATTTATATTTTTAAAAATTTTTAAAGAAAATTGATAATATATTTTCATATTGGTAAATTCAAGAAAATTTCATTTTGATTTAAATAATTAGAAAATTCCTAATGTGAAATATTATATAAAAATTATATGTGAAATTATTATATTTAAAATTACAAATTCAATTATTTTATATATAAAAAACTTACTCAGTCCGAAAAATTGCAATTTAAAATTTTTATTTAAATTTAATAAAATGTATAATTAAGAGCATAGTCAAATTATTAAACATATTACATTAAATTGTTATAATCTCAACAATTTATTATAATCTCAATTAATCTTAATTGCTTTGCTGTACAAAAAAACTTCTCTGTTTCGTAAACAAAATATGATAAATGCACAATTTGTTACAGTATACAAACACAAATTATACATAAAAAAATTATTGCAAAATTTATTATTTATGTAAAATGAATTATTTAAATTTAATGTCATGGATTTTCAAACAAAATTTCTCATTAATCTTTTCACTATTAATGAAAATTGTATAATTAAAATGTTTATAAATTATAATTAAATTTCACTACTTCTATATATATGTAAATCATTAATAAATAATTAATGTAGTTAAATGAATTTTAAATTTGTATATGAATAAATTATGGAAATTAATGAAATTTTTTGATACAGATAACAAAAATTTTCTTCCAATTTCTTTCATATATTTAAGATAGAAGATGGAGAATGAGATTGCCATCATAACACAACCATCAGTTTATATGAATTGGCGGATAATGTACGATAAATAAGTTTACCAAGGAAAATTGTACTTTAGTTCTGATGAATTAAATATGATTCTTAAGATTTAAAAAATATATGTAAAAAATTATAAATTAATACAAAAATAAATTAATTATTACATAAAACTCAAAATTTTATACTCACTATAGAAAAATTTATAACTTATAGAGTAAATTGATTTTTATTATTTACCAATCAAACCATCAAACCATTTTAAAATCAATTTTTTTTTTCCAATTTAAATAATAAATAAATAAATATTTTTTATTTATAATTTTTTCTTTCACAATTTTTTTTTTTGGTAAAAAGTAAAAACATTACATAACTTTTCTATTACTCAGAGGCGTTTTATTTATTTGACATCCAACCAATAATTCAATATTTATTATTTTCAAACAAAAAAAATTGTTTGTAAATATTTACTTTACATATTTAATTTGCAAAAAAAAAAACATTTGAAAAAAATATGAAATTTTAATAAAATTTATTATTAAATTTCAATTCAGATTTCATTTCTATTTATCGTATGTACATAAATCAAAAATGTTACATAAATTAAGACTAAGAAAATTTCATTTATAAAATTTACTATTTCGAAACTAGACCATATCTAGACTATCTAGATCTAGAGCAGAGCTGATTAATTTGTAAAACATAAATAAGTTTGTCGATATTCACAGAAGGTTGAAAAAATCAATATTTCCACAATTTTCAATTGGGATAAACTAACCAGGGAAAATCTCTTTAGCCAAATATATAATATAGTATAATATTAAGTGTAGTCACGTATCATATCGACGAAGGAAATTGAATATATCCTGATTGGATTACACAATATGTGTCAAGATGGTTTAGAGGTCATAATATTACATAGGAAAAATTATATAATATTGGTAATTTTTTTTAAACGAGAATAATGGAATGAAAAATTATTAAAAAATTAATTCTTTTTTAAAATTTTAAAAAGTTTATAAATGAAACTTTTTTTTTTTTTGAATTATATATGTAAATTTATAAATTATATCATTTCTTCCGGAAAATTACTATTGACGACAAAATTATGAAAAAATTTAAAATACCCGACAAAATCATTAGCTTAAATCATTTTGAAAGGAAAATATTTTCACTTAATTGAAAATTCTATCTATTAATATTAATTTTTCACAAAAATTCGAATGTTTATTTAATTGGAAATTGGTAAAATATCCAATTGGTGTCCGAGTAATTCGTACAATAATTTTTCATATATGCAAAATGGTTTTTATTGATTTATTTTATTACCTAAAAACAAATCATTTGGAAAAATCAACATGAAAAGCACTTGTTAACTACTCCTATGTATATGCAATGTTGATTTTTTTTATACTCGTATATATAAATTTTTAATTATACAAACCACTTAAAATGAAAATACATATATATTTCCATATTATTTTTCTTTTAGTTAATTTCCGGTTTGAAAACGAGTAAATAAAACAAAAATAAAAAACATTAAAAAATGTTGGCAAAAGGATGAAAATTTACACAAATTCGTTTTTTTTTAAGACTAGTAGAAAACAACATCAAATTGAGATTTTGTACATTTGTTATATCCAAAACCATTAAAGAAAATCAAGATAAAAGCATGAAAATATTTTACAATTTAAAATTAGAATTTTTACTTTAAATTTGCCTGGAAAATTGATGCAGAATTAATATTGCAAATTAGGAATATTTTAAGGACGAAATTATTGAAAAGTGCTTATTCATTTTTATGTAAAGAAAATCTTAGTCTTTTCTTCAGATAAATAGTAAATGATGATAGACTATCGCATTACCATAAAAATGATTTGATAACAAAAAAAAACAAAAATATTTTTTGTGAATAGACAGACAGACTGGCGTCAAACATAGTTAATATTTATAAACATATTTTAATTTAACAAACATAAATGACCTTGGGTTTTATCTATTATATCATTTTTTTTTTGTTAAGATTAGGCCTATACAAAAATGATAGAAAAATATTATTTCGATTTGTTTTATTTTATCCCAGTGATTTTATTTCCACAACATTTAATTTATATATAAATATGTATATAGTATACATCAATTCAAGTTCAGTGATTTTGGTTTCATGTTCATTTCACTTTAGTAGATATAAAAGAAAAAATTTTTGGGTGGAAAATAAAATAAATATTTAGTATATTTATTTTATCATATATTTTATCTTTAATTTCTGAAAATTATAAAAGATTATAAAAATAATATATACATAAAATGATTTGTCACAACAAAAAAAAGGAAAATGTGTACATATATGGTTTTATATTTTAATTATAATAAGGATTATGATTTCTATTTTCATGTGAATTTAATTGAAAATTTGACACAGCAAAATTAATACTATACTTTCTGTAATTTACTTCAATAAATTAATTCTTTTAAATAAATATAAACATTTTAAACTTTTGATTGAAGATTTCAATTAACTCTTAATCTATTTTCTGTTTAATTTATATTTTGGAAAATATTTTTCGTTAAAAATTTATTTATCATAAATAGAATTAACATCATTACAACATAAATCCAAAAAAAAAAGGATCAATTCAAAAAAGAATTATTTGACATTGATAACACACCATTGAACCTGCCACTTTAAGCTGTTAAATCCTTGACAACATCTAACTCTAAAGAATATGCCAATTTTGTTTGGATTTTTTTGGGAAAGAAAATTTTTTTTTTAACGTGTACAAAAAAATTCCCTGGAGCAAAATGAATAAAAGAACACACAACTCCTTTTTTTTTGTAAGAGGAACTGAAAATATATAAACATTTGGTTCAAACTTTTGCACTTTTGTCAATTTGAATATGACATTAAAATGTGTCCTTTCGAAATGATTTTTTTTACATATAAAAAATTCGTCAAATTACGAATTTTGTATACCGATATATTTCTTTCAAAATCATTACCCAGAATTGGATTTTTTTCGTCCTTAATCAATTTTATTAAATACATGGATTTTTTTCAATTAAATGTGAACAGTTTACAAAAATTTTGGTATAGTAAATTTATATGTAAAAGGATACTTTGAAATTAAATTAAATTTAATTTCATGTTGTGTTGGTTTTTTTTTGGGTTAGGTACATTTTAATTTAAAGGATTTATATTTACAAAATTGGTTATTGAACAAATTCTAATTGACCCATGCTGGAAATTAAAAAAAAAAGGCTGTTGGACATTATTTTGACAGCATTCAATTTAGAAATTAATTTTCACATATTACTAAAATTCAAAAAAAAAATAAAGCTAAATATTACGTTAAACCAATTCCAGGAAATCAATAAAAATGTATACATATATTTTCTATAGAAATTCGAATATTTTTTGGGTCATTTATGTTGTTACAATTCAAATTTTTTGTATATCCTAAAATGAAAATTTTTAATTAACATTTTCCTGTTGTATACTAAAATAAATACATTTGTCCATAATTTCTTGTTTAAACAGACACCAAGTCGAAACATGGACCAACTCCAAACATAAAATTGTATATTTGTTTTATTTATAAACTTTTGGATAATAAATATTTTTAGGTTATCCTTTATTACATATTGAAAATATTTTCTATTACGAAATAAAAAAATTATTAACTGAATGCACGCAATCCAGAATATAAAATAGAAATTCTTTGATTGATTCGCGAAAAAAATGAGGATTAAAAATTAATTATTATTCAAAAAAATAAAAATAAATAGAAAAATTTTCATCAAAATCCTTTTACACAAAAAATCATTCCTTGTCTACATCATTCAATGTTAACCAGTCCCAAATGAATTTTTATCAGTTTACCTAAAAAAAAAAAAATATTTCGAAAAAATCTTTGCAATTTTTTCTTGGTAAAAAAAACAAAAAATTTCTTCCTTAACAATAAAACTTTTTATTATTTTTTTTTTTTTAAAAATCCTAGGTGGAAAAAATTATATGTTTCCCAAGGAAAACTCTTCAAAAAAACAAAAAAAAATTGGAAATAGAAAAATATGGAACGTATATAAATAAAGATCCTATCACGTAAAAAAATCTACATTTTTCGTTATTTGTTTTATGAAATACAACAATTTTTTTATATGCCGCATCGTTTAATAAAACAATTTTTTTTTTTAATATTCATCCTGGTAAAATATTTTCCTTTTTTTCTGTTTTTGTTTTTGCGTATAAGAATTATCCAAAATCCATTTATCCTTCACCACATTTGCGTTATACGTTTTTTGAATATAGAATATTTAAGTTAAAAACTTAAAAAAACCTTTTTGTTTTTTGTTTTTTGGTTAGTAAAATTGGATAAAGTTGAGAAAGAAATATTTATTCCTTTCATTCTGATGATTTTCCACCAATATTTTTGATAGGAAAATGGATAGATAAAAAAAAAATATTGCTGATAACTTTGTTTTCTTTACGAATTCCTTTTTATGTATTTATTGAAAGATGTTATTTTAGATTTTTTTTTCCTTATGATATTATTATTTACAAAGTTTTTGTAAGAATTTGATTGATGAACTTAAAGTAAACAAGGATAAAGTAAAAACTATTTTTAACTTTTTTATGTGTTATTTTTAACATTAAAAGATATATACAAATTGTATATGATTCAATAGACGTCAGTAAATGTCGGATATTAGTTCAAATTTTTCAGATTTTTTTTAATTTTTCTCTGAAATTTAAATTTACAATAGTAAAAATTAATTAATTTCAATTTAAAATTGGGAATTGATTATCAAAATTCTGTGCCAGTCCCTTCTGATCAAAGATCCTTCTAAAATTGTTGAGCCAAAGCAAATAAATTGTCGAAATATTAAATTTTCCCTTGTAATGAATGAAATTTTGATTGAAATTTTACGATATTCTATAAGACTATTTAAAGATTGTTACAAATAATTTGTTACCAAAAATGAGGAAATGGAATGTAGGATTTGACTTGATGTTGATGCTATTCGTATTCCCGGACAAACAACAACAGATTAAAGAAAATGTTATTTAAGAAAAAGTTTTTCAAAATAACAAATAATAAAAGGACAAAATTTCGGTAAAAGGGCATAAAAAATAAACATAATATTTACAAAAACAGTTTTCATTTAAATTTATTTGTTTGTCTTTAAGAAAACAATTTCACTGATTCATATATTTATATATACCTAAAAAAAATGGTTATTTTAAAATGATGGAAACACTAATTTTAATACAGAATTTTAACAGAAAACTGTTTTCACTCCTCAGCTATTGCCAAGGAAAATTTACCTACTCCAATATTAAAATATTAAGGAGTTAGGCTCTGATGATTTAGTGTTTCCATCACTTCACTGCACAAATTTACGTTTATGACTAATTAAGATATTTACGTTTACGATTTCTTAGAGTAAATGGTAATGAATAAGGGAAAAATAAGGGAAAACCTCAACAATTTAATTTTGCAGATTGAATAAAAGGAAGGTCTAATAATAAAAAAAGATCTGACCTTTGTAGTCGCATGTTGTTGAATTCGATGCTGGTTCAATTGATTCATTTTGATGATTCGTTGGTGTTTCACTGCTGCAGATATTTGATGATCATATTGTTGATTTTTTATATAAATAATATTAATATACTTTTTTAGCACTATTTCACATAAATATATTAATGTACTTATGTCCATTTTTAAAATTTTAATGTGCTTTGTAAATTTTTAACATTTCACATTTTATTTTGTTAATAAATTTTGCAAAAAAATAAGAAATTTTGAAAAAAAATGAATTTTTTAAATTATAAATTGCTTAATTTTCTTGAAATGAACGCTGAAATCTCAAATCTCTTATTGATTTTCTTTGAATCTCTGGCTTTGTACAATGTACCTGAAATTTTTAAAAGAACCGCAGAATAGGTCTCACGAATCTTTCCTAACCGAAGGATTTAATTATATACAATTCATACTAAATATGATAAATTTCGGAAAACCAAGGGAAAATTTATATAATATAATTTATATAATATAAATAAAATATAATAATAATATAATAATATAGTTAATGAAAAAAGATCTGACCTTTGTAGTCGCATGTTGATGATTTCGATAATTCATTTTGATGATTCGTTGGTGTTTCTCTACTGTTGATGATAGTTGATGATAATTTGATCATATATTATTTGCGTTTTTCACATTTGTAAATATTAATGTACTTATGTCAATTTTTAACACTTTATACAACATTTTGTAAATAAATTTGGGAAAAAATTACTAAAATTTAAAAATAAATTTTTTTAAATTAAAATTTACACTAAAATTTTTTTTTTTGCAAAAAATTTAATTTAAAATTTAATTTTAATAAAAATATTGCACTTTTCAAAAAATTATTTTAATTATCACTTGTATTTAAAAAATATGCTCAATATTTGCCATTTGTCTTGAAAATAAAATTGTTTAATGTTGAAACGCTTCAGATTATCCTTCCATTTTAAGGGATATGTTAAAATTCCTGTGAAATAAATAAAAATAAAAAAGATATCAGTTAAATGTTAAATAATATTTTATCAAGAGATGAAACCACTAATTTCATTACAGAGTTTTAACAGAAAACTGTTTTCACTCCTCAGCTATTGCCAAGGAAAATTTACCTACTCCAATATTAAAATATTAAGGAGTTAGGCTCTGATGATTTAGTGTTTCCATCACTTCACTGCACAAATTTACGTTTATGACTAATTAAGATATTTATGTTTACGATTTCTTAGAGTAAATGGTAATAAATTACCTAATCACATTTTCCACACTTGTACTGTGAAAATGGGAAAAATAAGGGAAAACGTCAACAATTTAATTTTGCAGATTGAATAAAAGGAGGGACTAATAATAAAAAAAGATCTGACCTTTGTAGTCGCATGTTCGTTGATTTCGATGATGCTGGTTCACTGATTCATTTTGATGATTTGTTGGTGTAGGAATTTGATTATCATTATTATTATTTTTAATATGTAAATATTAATGTATAAATCATTTTTTAGCACTCTTTCACATAAATATATTAATGTACTTTGTCAATTTTTTAATTTTTAATCTATTTTGTCAATTTTTAACACTTTATACAAAATTTTGTAAATAAATTTTTAAAAAAATAATAAATTTGGAAAAAAAATGAATTTATTAAATTAAAATTAAAATTTGGTTGATTTTCTTGAATTGAACACTAAAATCTCGATAAACTTATTGATTTCTCTGCATAATTCAATTTACCTGAAATTTAAAAAAAAACCGCAGAAATGGTCAACCGAATCTTTCTCAACCAAAAAATTTACTTAAAATAATTCATACAATATGAAAAATTTCGGAAAACCAAGGGAAAATTTGAAAATTGATATAATATAATTTATAGAATATAATAATAATACCGTATAATAATATAGTTAATTAAAAAAGATCTAACCTTTGTAGTCGCATGTTGTTGATTCAATGGTGGTTCATTGCTGTGCTGATTCGGTGGTGATTCTTATCATAATTTTGATGATCATTACTATTTTTCATTTCACATCAATATTAATGTACTAATGTCAATTTTTAACACAATTTTCTAATATAATTTTGAAAAAATAAATAAATTTAGAAAATTATTTTTTATTTTATTAAAATTTACACTGCAATTTCTTATTGCAAAGAATTTAATTTTGAAATTTAATTTTATTTAATAAACATATAGATAGGACTTATTAAAAAATTATTTTATCACTTTTATTTAAAAATAAGCTCAAAATTTGCCATTTTACTTGAAAATAAAATTGTTTAATGTTGAAAAGCTTCAGATTATCCTTCCATTTTAAAGGATATGTTAAAATTACTGTGAAATAAATAAAAAAAAAAAGATATAAGTAAAATGTTAAATAATATTTAATACAGAGATGGAAACACTCATTTTAATACAGAGTTTTAACAGAAAACTGTTACACTTACACTCCTCAGCTATTGCCAAGGAACATTTACCTACTCCATCAATATGAAAATACTAAGGAGTTAGGCTCTGATCCTGATGGTTGTGTTTATTAACAAGGGATAAAAAAAATATTATTCAATAAGAAATAATTCTTATGGTCGTTTTGGGATTACCTAGAAGATCACAAGTATTCACTACACGAATTTAACTAAATATATAAAATAAAAATTAACTAAATATATAAAAGTAAAGTAAATATATATTGTAAGGAATACTTTAAATGAAATAAATAAATAAAATAAAAAATTTACGATTATGACTAATTAAATATAATATTTACGTTTACGATTTAGAGAAAATGGTAAGAAATTAAAAAAAATTTAATTTTGCAGATTGAATAAAAGGAGGGACTAATAATAAAAAAAGATCTGACCTTTGTAGTCGCATGTTGTTGATTTCGATGATTCTGGTTCGCTGATTCATTTTATGATTCGTTGGTGTTTCACTACTGTAGAAATTTGATAATCATTATTTTTTATATAAATATTAATATTCTTATGTCCTTTTTTAAAATTTTAATGTACTCATGCCAATTTTTTTTAACAATTTATTCACCATTTTATAAAATAATTTAAAAGCCAAAAAAAAAATTAAAAATATTTTTTTCTTTAAATTAATTTACACTGCAATTCTTTTTACCAAAAAATTTAATTTCTAATCTAATATAATTTCCTATTTAAAAAAAAAAAATAAAAAAATTATTGAAGGTTTTATTTTTATTATCGAAAAATCTGAATTTAAATTTATCGCATGATTGCAAAATAAAATTACACTTTTTTCCTTTAATTTAAATTTAAAATAATTAAAAATACAAAAAATATTATTTATTTTTTAATTAAATTCACTTCTATTTAAAAAAATTTATTAAATTAAAAAAAATTTTCAATATTAAAAATTTTCAATATTAAAAAAAATAAATACAAAAGAAAAAATATTCTTTGTAATTTTTTTTTAACAATACACACACAAAAAAAATATAATTAAATTAATTTACTTACTGCACTGCATGCGCAAACTGCTCTGTGCGCAATCCAAAAAGTCTCTGACTCTGACTGCCTGCCTATTCACTTCTATTTAAAAAAATTTATTAAATTAAAAAAAATTTTCAATATTAAAAATCACATAAAAAAAATCTATAGAAAAAACTTTCATTTTATTAAAAATCACATAAAAAAAATAAATACAAAAGAAAAAATATTCTTTGTAATTTTTTTTTAACAATACACACACAAAAAAAAAAATAATTAAATTAATTTACTTACTGCACTGCATGCGCAAACACGTCTGCTCTGTGCGCAATCCAAAAAGTCTCTGACTCTGACTGCCTATTCAAATTTATAAAATGGTCTTTTTCTTTTGTATTTTTTCCTTTGTTGTGATTGGTCGATATTGAGTTAAAGTTAAAGAGTATTTTTGGTATGATTAAATATTTTATATATTCCTTCATTTTGTATGGATACAATTTTTTTTTTAATGGATTGCTGAGTTTTGTACATAATAATTTATGTAATTTTATGTTAAAATGGTGGATTTTTTTTTACAATATAATTATGCAAAATTTAATATAATTATTTAAGAGTTTATAATTTTATTTTTGGTAGACAAAAAGCATTAAATTTTTCTCCAATTGAAATTGAATTTTTGAGTCCTAAATTATGACGAAGGATTTATACTGAAAATTTTCAGGTTTTCCTTAATAATTTTATGTAATATTATTAAAAAGAATTGTTGTTATTAATTTTTTGACAAAACTCAAAATTTATTAAGAATTTTTTTTTATATTTATAATTTAAAAAAATTTAAATTGAGTATAAATTATTCATGAAGGAAATTTTTATGTTAATTTTGGAAATAACTTTGGGGCAAAAACAATTATAAAAGGAAATTAGCTATACATTTATCTTATATATTTTTGTATATATGTATAACAAATCCTGGAACAATTTAAATTTAATGATGAAATAAAAATTACTTTAAAAGTTTTATTTACCTTAGAAATAAAATTGAACGGAAATTATGAAATTTTTCTTGATAAAATTTTAATATTTATACCTTAAAAGCCCAGGAGTTTCCAAATTATGAAGAAATATTTCTGCGAAAATAAAAAGGAAAATTTTAAATACATTAATAAAATATAAGAGTAATAAATTTACATTTCCAATGAGGACATTAAACTGTTTAATCATTCTGTCATGCATTTTCGGATAAATGGCCTGAGTATATAATTACAATTTTTTAGTACCCTTAATATGCGATTTCAATTATAGAAAATTGGACATTAAAATTTGAAATAAATTAAATTTTCTAAAAAAATTTACAAGAATATTAAATACTTTTTCGAAAAACTCGAATGTTTACTTTTTATATAATTTCATATAACTAAAAAGATAACAAAAATTTTACCACAATTTTATTTTCGAATATTTATGTACATCACGAAATTGAAAATTATGTAATTTCAAGAAACAGAATAAAAATCTGTTAAACAATTTTAATCCTTCTGAAAATGTAATAAATCCTTTTAAAATGAAAAATTCCACGATTTTCTCTTTATATAATATAAAAATTTAAATGAAATTATTTTAACAGAACGAATGGATTTATTATATGATTTAAATTAAATTATATTAATTTATTTAACAAATATAAAGACTAATATATAATGTACAAAGGATATTTTTATGATATATATTTTTCTAATCCAATTATGAAAGATTTACAACAAAAACAACAAAAAAGAAGAGGAGAAAAACTGAAATTATAAATTTTATTTTCGAATTTATTTTAATTCTAATTATTAATTCTAATTATTTAAATATATCCTTTTTAATGGTTTTATATGATATTGTAAAAGGAAATATATGAAATATATTTAAAATAATTTTAAAAGGATATACATATAAGGAAATTAAATTATATATATATATATATATAAAATATCAAATATAATTCTTTTCCAATATAATCAGAAAAGGAATAGAGATTTGAACATTTCAAAGAATTGTCAATAAATTAAATTAGATTTTTGTCCTTTTACATATTTCTTCAATTATCCCTTATACAATCAATATTTGAAAACTTAAATGTATTTTTTTTTTATATGAAAAATTGCATTTTCGAATACCAAAAACTTTTCTTTCGTATACCATAAAAAAAAAAATTATGAAAACTTTTAAGTAAAAATATTTGTTTTTTCCTTCGATAAACTAATAAAAAGTTTTACAAAAATCTTTTTTTTCCATGTTTGTTTTTATGTAATCATCAAAATATCATAAAAAACTTATTAGTTATATACTTTAATTATATTATATTATAAATTTCATAAAATTACGACAAAAAATCTCAAAGAAAGTTTTATACTAATAATATAATAACTTATTTATTTTAATGTTTATAATTTTTCTTCATATAAATTTAATATTTTTTCAATTATATTATATAGCAAAAAAAAGTATATTAGTAACATAAAATCAATAAAATATAAAATTTAAAATAATAATAAAAGTTATAATGTAATATTCCCTCATGATTGTCATTAAAACAAAATTGGTTTTTTTTCCACAACAAATTTTATTATTTCTAATTTTTATTTAACAAGAAAAAAAAACTTTAACAAATATAATAATGTAATATGGTTGAGTTTTATTATGCTCCCTAGGAGAGACTTTCAATAAGATATTTAGGTGAATGTACAAATGGAAGTGACCTTTACAATAAAACTTTTATTAAAATTGTTAAATAGTCATATATGTAATTTATATTATTTAAGTTTTAAAATTGTTTTTAAGATAAATTTAAAGTGTAATTTAGTTTCTAAGATTTACAATTCAAAAATACATATATATGTTCTATTCTTTGTAAATCAAATTATTCCAATATACTTGAAAGTTCTTAAACATTAGAAGAAATAAATATTGTAGCAAAGCAAAACTTTAACTCAAAATTAAATTATAAGAAGTAGACTAATTGCATGCATCAAGTCGCTGTTAAGTTAGATGGATATGATTAAAATCAGGATATGCCAGAAGAGGTGGTTGAATTGGTCGATTTTTAAGTTGTTCGAATGCTTCTTTATGCTCCGGAGTCCACTTGTAAGACTGTGATTTATAGTTGCCATTTTGTACAATGTAGCCCCGTTTTTGGCTATAGTTCCGGCATACATGGTCGATAATAATTTATTAGTCCCAAAAAGATTGTAACTCCTTGGTGGTGCTTGGGTGGTATGAAATAATTTATAAATATTGATGATACCAAATATTTATCATTGTAAATTTCATATTTCAAAATATCGAAACGTTTTTTCCTCATTTAAAATATGAAAATTATCAGAACTATCATACAGAATTACCTAATACATATCAAAACTTTCAATATATTCATAAATTTGAATTAATTTATATAATAATTATTATCCTTATTGGAAATTTATAGAAAACCACATAAAGATTAAATCAAATTTAATAATTCGAATTATTATTAATACCGTATATTAAATTATTTTGTAAAACAATATTTTTAGAAATATATTTACATAAAAAATATAATTTTATGTAAGTATATATTAAACTTTCATTATTTCAATATCAATATTTGATTTTCACATATATATTAATCCAAAAGATACAAAAATATCTTTTATGATGATATCGTAAACATAATTCTAATTAGTTATTTCAAATCTTTTATACTTATATAAATTTTATATAGTTTTTTGGGGTAAAGGATGAAAATGTTTCAATTGAAATTATATATCTTAATATTATATAAAAGATAAGAATCACGTAACAAATTCATACCAAATCAATTTTACATAATATAAAAAAAAATAGAAACTGAAAATATCTATTAAAGAAAAAGGTAAGAAAATTATTGCTTTCAGTAGTGATAACTAAATATATATATATATATGAAATATGTACAAAAAGATAAAGGATATAAAATAATTTTCGTTTTTTTTTCTGTTACATTTTAGAATTATAAAAGGGTTAACCTTTGAAGTATTTAAAGGAAATTATATCTCTAAAGGTACTATAAAATATTTTCCATTTTTGAATATATATTTACAAAATGAATTTGGATAAATAATCTATTAAATAAAGATATCTTTTTGGATTGACATTATTATTATTTTATAGTTAGTTAATTAACAAGATATTTTGTAAATGAATTACATTTTAAACATTTGAACTTTTTGTATACAATTTCTAATGATTGGTGTATATACTCATTATTAATCCTTCAATATTTTTTTTTAAATATTATAAAATTTTTCTAACACCTTACACAAATATTTTCCATCAAATTTTCTCCAACACATAAACGAAAATTTTCACTTAAGAATTAATTACACAAGCATATAACATAATAATAAAAAAACAAACCACCTCTTTTAGATTTATTTTCAATTTAATTAATTTGATCAAAATAATGGAAATTATACCAAAATGAATTTCGTTTTTTCTGAAGATATGTATATAAAAGGATTTTCTTCCAAAATATTATAATAATGAAAATTTCTTACTATATAATGGTTGTATACCAACATTTAATGAATGTTTGCATGGTAGAACATATATTTTTACTTTGGGTAATGTGATATGAATTGAAAATGGGTTTTCTTGTTTTCATTAAACGAAAAATATAGACTGGCAAAAGGAAAATAATCAATTCAGAATTTGGCATTTGTTGTTATAGAAAGTGGTAACAAAATATACACGAAAAATTATATTTTTTGATATTCATTAAATTTTATCATAAATGTACAAGGATAATATGGAAAATATTTAAATTACCAATGAGATAAACAATGAGTTGAGGAGTAACATAACCTAATGGAAGGCATTGGATAGTCGCAGCCAGTGAGCTTCCTGCACAGTCGAAGCCAATGAGACAGTGAACTATAAATTAGAATATTTGGGCCAAAGGAAAGTGTCTTCGATAGTCGAAGAATAGTGGGTAGGCTCTGCACTGTCATGTACCAGAAAAATAATGACGTGAATTCTCAAGCCTTGTATCTCACAGAAAATCCTTAAATACTAAATTATAATCTATAGTCTTCAATTTTTCTTGGTATTCTCCTCGTAAATATTCTGATAAAAAGTAAAAAAAAAAATTATCAAGAACGGAAAATGCGCCAATAAGCCTTATTTGCAGATTGATAACGAAAATTATTTAACCAAGAAATTTCAAAGGATCTTTTCCCCTTTTCTTATTGAATTGGGAAATGCAAAATGGGAAATGTTTTTTTTTTGTAGTATTAGAAATTATAGATAAAATTTATTCATTAATTTTAAAAAATAATTATAAGAAAATTGATGTTAACAATTTGATAATCAAAAAAAAAACAGTACCATAATTATTTTATTACAATATTTTTTTTAAGATAATTTAATTGTTATCCTTAATAATATAATTTTATGATAATAGGTGAAATATATAGCAATTTAAATATTAGATAAATTAAATATTATATTTCCAATAAAACGTTTTCTATAATTTAATCGTTTTTTTTTCGTGCCCATATGGAGAAGATAGCATAATAAAATGGTGATGGTTATCATAATGAATTACACAAATATTTCAAAATTAATATCACTTAAAAGTATGTTTGAGGGTTTCAAGGATGCTACCATTTAATAAACATATTTTTAAGAAGCTTTCTATTCCAAGTCTAATATTGAAAGATTTCTAACAAATAATTATTACTATAAGGAAATAAGCTATAATCTATTTATAAATTTGTCACAAAAACTTTGATTTAAAAGCTTTTACCATAATAAACTTAAAAACAAAGCCGCATAACATAATTATTTGTATATTACAATTTTGTTTAAACATTTCCGTATTATAATATTAAAAATTATATGATTCAATTCTTTAATAAAATTTTTATTAATGATTGTTATTTTTTTCGTTTTATCATTTATCCTTTTACATATTTTTGTTTTTGTTACTCTGTACCCGGAATTATCCTTTAAGCGAAAATAATAAAAATAAATTGCTGAAATAACACGTAAAAATTTTATATACAAAAAAGTTTAGATTTTTTTTTTTTTTTGCTTTTTCCCCAATGGTTTTTTCTTTTGCGTAAATTTAATGTCAAATTTAGTTGGGAAAAAAAAAATCATGTGACGTTTATCAAATTATGTACATGGAAAATTATATGGTAACGAAAAAAAAAAATGAGAAAAATAATAATTGAAGAAACATTTTCACGTAATATGAGAATTTATATTTTTCAAATATATCAAATATATTTTTAAGGAAGAATATATCAAGGATTTTCAAGAAAATTGTATAATTTATTTTGATTATCAAAAAACAACAAAATAATGTTTACAATTTCAGAATTTCAGAAGTCTCCCAGTCTTCCGAGGAAATAATAATTTAAATAATTTCCTATTAATATTTAAATGATAAATAAATTTTTGTTGTTATTAAAATTTCGTTGTTTAATATAAATTAATTGCACAATTTGGCATTAATGGTTTAATTATTGTAACATCTCTAAATAATTATTTTTCCAAAGTTTTATAAAGAATTTATATAATCCTTTTTCCATTGAAAGGATATAAATTGCTTCATATATATATTTCTTTAAATATTTACACATATTTTTAGTAGTACAATAATACATAAAATTTCTATATGATCCTTGTCAACATTAACAAAAATTTTGTTTGCTTGGAAAGCAAAGCAAAGTGTAGTATGTACTATAACATAAAAATAAGTAACCATCTCTTATTTATTTACTTTTTTATATACAAAGTCATAGACGAGATTTCATTTTGCTCACACAAACAAAATGAATATGAAAAATAGAATTAATATAGTCTCCACTGCAAATTGGCATCATTAAAATGATAAATTTACAGGAGAAAATTTTTTTTTTACCATATCATCCAAAAAGGACGAAAACAAATGAATAAAAGCAATTGAAGAAAATTATTATGTTTTTATCATAAAAAAGGGACTATGTCATCTTTTTAATAAGTGTGTCATTTTTAATTATAATACGCTATCATTTTATAAAGAAGAAAATACATTCTAATACACACAGAAATTAAGGAGTTTGTTGGTGTAATTAAATAATAATTAAATTAAATTTACTGCATAATATTGAACTGAGAAGCAAATAGAAATATTTCATTATAGATGTATTTTAATTTTCATTTTTTGAAATTGTAATCAATCTTAGTATAATTTTGCATATACCCAAGCGGAAAATTTCCCTTTAATTAATTCACAATTGCATAATTCTGTTTTTTTCGGGCCGTCGATCTTTGTAATATTTTTAAATTAACAAAACATTATTCTGATTTTGTGTCCATTTGTTTATATACCAAATAATTAAATTAAAATCTTTATCTTCTTCTTTATAATTTTGCACTCACAATAAAATTATATTGTCACAATTTATGTCATATTTTCTAACCTTATTATTATTAAAATTATTTTTATTATATTATATAATCCTTCTATTTATATTTAAATAAAAAATATCTTCGTATATATGTGAAACATAATTTAATAGCATAAAATTTATGTAAAAACATCAAAAAGATGAAAAACATTAGAAACATTTTTTCTTCATATATTTTCTTATCCTATACGAGTATATAAAAAAAAGCATAAATATTAATAATAAATTTTTAATGTGCATCATTTTCCTTTTTTTTGTTAAATTCAACAGCGAAAAAAAATTTAATTATAAAGGACATGCTTTTATATGCCTTTTAAAAAAAATTTTTGAAATAGAATATATAAAAAGTGATTAAATTATGGCAATTAAAGACTAAAATCATAAAGACCATCATTTTTCTTTTGAAAAGAAAAATGAGAAATTTCGTTTTTCTTAATTAAAAGTTATTTTTTCGACGTTTCACAGGAGATTCCAGATTCGTCATATAAATATTTGTAGTATTTTTGTATACCTTTATATAATTGTAGATATTTTATTCTATGATAATTTATAATTTAACTTGCTGAAAAATACTAAATTAGTATATAAAAAATCTATTTCTAGTTTTCCCATAATACAATCATCTATATCCTATATCGTGCAACACAAATCTAGACTCAAGTTTCGTATACATAAAAACTGACATTACAGCAACAGATTGTATAATAAATCATAACATATTTTTGTATGCAGCAACATGTTGCTGTTAGTTCTTAACAGCGATTTGAGTACATAACAATATACTGTAAGTAAATGGATATACATATATTAATATTACACAGTGTCAATCAATAGTAAAATTAATTAATTTCCAATTTTATTATAAGTATTACGTAACTGACTACACAAGTAAATATCTCAAAGGATATTGTACTTAGCAAATTTAATGATGTCAATTATACTATAATCAAATTTATTTGATAATTTCACTATTAGTGCATAACAAATCAATTTCTATTTCAACAAAATTGATAATTTAAATTGAAAATTATATGAAATAAAAATATTTTTAATTTTAATTCATAAAAAAAATATCAATTTTCGCAAAATCCTTTTAAATCTCTGGGCACATATAAATATTTAAATAGTATACCAATAATTGATATATTAACTATAATAAATATAAACAAAAATTATAAATGCAAATTTAAAATTGTTATAGAAAAATAGAAAATATATATCGAAAATTTCTATTAAATTATAATTTAATGTATATAATTTATTTCCATATTCTTTTACTATTTCCAATTTTGTATTATGTTTAAATAAATATTTAATGGTAATATTTTTTTGCTGTGGATAACCAATAATAATAACCAAAAAAATATTTTATACAAATATGAAAATGTTGACAATTATAATTGTTTCGATATAAAATTTCAAAAGGATATTATTATATAAATTTTAATTATAATATAAATATTTATATTACATATATATTTTTATGAAATAATATTTTCACATACCAATCATTTTTTTTTTTTGTTGGAAATTAAATAGAATTTTAATATATTTACCAAAAATTATTGCAATTTAATAATAAATAATACAATATTTTGTCATAATTGAATTGAAATATTATTAATATACAATTACTATTTTGTTGATATTGATATGTCATCTAAATAATTGAACTTGTGAACTATATAAATTTAATTATTATAATTATTTGTGTTTCATGAACACAAATAACAATTTATTAATTTTATTTGTATGTTAAAGATAAAATTTTGTATACATAATTATTATAATTATTATTTCTGATTATGATTATTTAGATCGTAATTATAATATATTTAAGCCTAGTTTGCATATTTTCAGGCGAATTCAATAAATTTATTATTTAATCATAAAAATATACAATCATAATTTTTCGTAACCAAACCAGAAAGTAAAATAAAAAAAGCTCATCTCTATTTTTTATCTATTTATCTTTCTTTCTTTAAGTCAATAATATTCTATTTCTATATATATTTTTGTATTATCTTTTTGCAAAACATTAGGAAACCTATTAGATAGCAAAAGAACAGATATTTAAAGTCTATTAAACACAAATTCGGTTTTTGTTCAGATGGAATACAGAAATATCTATTTTTTTCTGTGTGTGTTGCCTCATTTTTCGGATTTCTTGTCAATAAATTTTTATATTTATCTATTTTTTCTCACTATATATAATTCCATATTTTTATATACTATAATTTTTAACGATGTTTTAAAAGATTTTACCCAAGTCTATAATATATATATATACTAAAGATAAAAGAGATAGTAAATTTTGTTATTTTCTTTTGGGTTTATTTTATTTCTATTTATAACAAATCTTTTAAAGATTATTTTCTTTTTTTTTTTTGTAAATGGTCAAGTAAATTTTATGAATATAAAAATTGTAATAAGGTAAAATTTTCTAGTTTCTTTATTGCTTTAATAATATTAATGATATTATTAAAAATTATATTGAAGTTTTCCACAATCAGAATGTATAAAATACAAATAAATAATTTAATCCTAGATTTAATCTTTGAAGAATATTTTAATAGTATAATCAATTAAAATTCTTTCAACAATTTATTCTGTTAAATGCATTGCCTCTCAGCCGACTTTACAGTAACATGTTAAAAGAAAATTAACAGTAAAATGTAATTAAAATTTTCGTAAAATCTTTTAATGAGGTGTAGTTTTAATTTGCATACTTTCAGGCAAATTTTTTATTAAAAATTATTTGTATCATCAGCGAATAATTTAGTTTTACGATTAATTTAATTTTTTAAATACGATTTTAATTTCTTATAGAAAATTTTTTCAAAATTTTATAAAAATAAAGAAAATATTTTACCATTTTAATCCTTTTTCTATTTGTATGTATTATAGATTTTAATACTTTACATAATTTTGAAATTCAAACTAAAATTTATATTAATTAACTATATAAATGAAGTTGTAATTAAATTTTTCATAATTAAATGTTATAAATATAATTTTGCCTATTCTTTTGAATGTTAATTATATACAATTTTAAAATATTCAATTAGAATTAAGTCAATATTATATAAAAGATTATTTTTCAATTATTAATTTCAATATTCTAAGGATTGTGTGGTACCACAGTGTGTTATACAAAAATCATTTGAAATTGGTTTCAATTTAAACGTGACTAAAATAATATAATTTACAAATTACATAAAAATTTATTTGGGTTAGTAATATTATAGTTTTAGGATTTTAATTAAAATATTCAGAATATAATATAATCAATTTTCAAACTCTAGAAACTAGATAATTGGTTAAAATTCAACATGTTAAAACAATAAAATACAAAAAAATTATAAGAATATATCTGGTTAAATACAAGAAATTAAAATATTTAAGAAAAATTTCTGTAAATTATTCATAAAATTTACAATTTTAATTCGAGATAATTGAATTTTTCGATTTTTCGCTAAAATTCCAATGAAAAGCAAATGTCACTAACTAAACCAACTATATGTGGGACATGAAACCACAAGAAAGAAAAACTTTAATATAGTTCAACAAAATATTTATTTAAATTTAAAAAAATTTTCCTATAGAAATTTAATTTCCAACTAAAATCCTTTTTCCAAAAAAATAATTTTACAATTTATATATTTAAAATATTTATTTTTAAGTAAATAATTTATAATATTTTCAATAAGAGAGAGAGAGAGACAGATGTAATAAATTATTAATGATCCTAATTAAATTTTCGAATTACTTTTTTTTTTCATCAGAATTTCTTAAAATCCTTCAAAACCTTTTCAAAACCGCCAGTCCAATATATATACATATTTAATAAATTATATTAATTGATATTTTAGTTATTTAATATCCTTTAATAATCAAAATTTTATAAATTGTTAATTTAATTATTATATATAATATAAAAGTTTTGAAGGAGATTGTAAATTTGTGAATTTATTTTATACAAAATTTATATTCGTTGAAAGATAAGAGTATTAAATTTAATATCCCTTTTTAATAATAAAATTAAAATAAAATTAAAATGTTTAAAGAAAAACTGAACCATAGAATTATTAAATATTAATCTAATATAAATTTAGATATTCATTTATGTACGTACACTATGATCATAATCAAATCAAGAGTGTTCTTAAAATAATTTAACAAAAATTTATTCATTGTAATTTAATATTGTTTATTATAATAATCAAAAAATGTATATTATTGAAGGAGTAATATAAATTTATATTTATTTAATATAATCAATTAAGTGTTTATATATTTATATAATCATAAAAAACATAATATAATTATTTAGATATTGAATTCTTTAGCTATGAAATAATAGTTAAAATAATTATATGTATATAATTTATTCGATAAATGTTAATTAGTTTTCATGTTACTGGAAATATATTCCAAAAATTCATTACACAAGTAAAATAAAATTAAACTAAGTATATTTCCTTTTTTGTTTTCCATTGACTCTACAGCCCAAATCAGGACTTCGCCTCATCTATATTCTCCTCTTCCATGTATGTCAACATATGTCCGGTATAAGTGCGCCAAGTCACATGTCACTGCATCCAGCCTGAATCGCATAGTATATACCATAATTGGCCTATTAACTTCAATTTTTGCATATACATATAGTGAATTGTAGTATAAAATGTAAAGTAATATATACTTAACGAGCTCGCATACAATGTCATTATATTTGAAACCGTATACATGAGTATATCTTATTATCCACCACTTCATATTCACTTATTAGACCTCTAAATCTAAAAGATACGCACTTTCAAATTTTCCTTCAAATTTATTTAGTCTTCCTTCTGCTATTTCCTACATGATGGTCCAGCTTTCACTTACATAACATATATGACAAGATGAATCAAAGTTTTGTACAAATTCATTTTATAGTATTAGTTATTATTGTTTATTTTTCTTAGTTACTTGCAATTTAGATGCAAGTATGGATGGATGATAATTATATTATTTTTTCTTAAAATAAACTTCAAAAATTATTAAAAGAAAATTTATTAAAAAAAAAAAAAATTAACATTTTCAGATCAAATTTTACAATTCTATGATGAGAATATTATTATTTCGGAAATAATAAATGGGGAAAAATCAATTGCAATATATTAAATTGGTTAATGTCGGTCTGATTTGTATTTGGACCAATATTTTCTTTAATTGAACAAAGACTAGTATATAAAAGATTTATTCCAGTTTTACATTTAGAAGCTGTATCACCAATTTTATAAATTGGCTCTCCATGTAAAGGAAACATATTATAATTACAAGTTAATAAAATTGATTCCTCTAATGGAGGTTGTAAAGTTTTAAGCATTCCACAACCCATTTTTGTTACTCTATCCATAACAATAACGTCAAAGGATGTAGTATGAATTTCTCTAAAACAATTATAATAAATATTGTTTATATCTGAATTATAAATATAATATAAATATTATATACGTGTTACGATACGCGTCATCATGAAGCTCGACAAGCGTAGTATCAACATATATATAACTATGAAACCAACTATCTACTGCCATTTGAACAGCATCCTTTAATTCAATTTCACCTGTACTCGAACTTGAATATATATTTTGTCCTGGACGTGGATACCTTTTCGTGGCCAGACATTCATCATAATGAAATATACATGTTTTTACATTCAGTTCAGCCAATGCAGCTAATTCATTATCCCATTCAATTGTTGGCATTTTAATTGCTGGTTTAAATGGTAAAAACATACCACCAGCAACTTTATTCCTATATATATTGTGCATTTTCAATATATATTTTTGTAGATTATCTATTTTTAAATCAATTAAAGTAGATTCATCCTTACATCCTGCAATTTCCTATAAATATATATATATATATTTTATAAGTTGAAATAAATTACACGTTGTAAGTTCTTATATATATACTCCATTATTATGGCATGCAATATGATTTTTACACAAACTACAATAGTCATAATCATCACAATTGACCAAAAAAAATAGTAATAATAATAATAATATTATATTGAACATAATGTTCACTTAATAATTACTAAAATACTTCTAAATTTCACTTAACTTAGTAATTCCACTTTTATACCTAAAAAAAAACTGTGCGAAAATTAATTAATTCGAAACATTTAATTTAATTATAAATTATTTCGATACCATTTACAATTTTGCAATTAGAATTAGATTGTAAATTTTGCAATTACAATTTTGCAATTAGATTAGAATTTTGCAATACAATTTTGCAATTAGTATATACCATAAAAATTTCAATTTGAATATCAGTCACATTATATTTTACATTATTTTAAATTCCTAGAAACAATTCATTAAATTTGAACTCTTGAATATTATGTTATTTTGTAGTTCTCTGATCCTGTATTCAATTATTCGGGGCCATCGACAATTCAAATTAAGTTTTAATTAGTTTTGATAAGTTTCATCAAACTAAGTTTGAATCAAAATGAAATAATCCAATAGAATTTTCGTGAATTTTTTTTAAATTGTTAGGGAATTAAATTATATACTATTCAATGATTCATATCAGGACTTACTATAAATTAATATTAACCGGATTACAATATAAGAAACATTGTATCCTTATTTGTTAAAATATAAGAAGCTTGTACTTGTAAATAATAAAAAAAAAATTATGATATACAAAATTAGTGATAATTTTATTTTATTTAATTTAGAAAATTTGTCTTTTTACATTATTCAAATTTGCTCATTTACGAAATCACATTTATACTGTTTTAATGTTAACTAAAATAGCTCTGAAACGGTTTCTTCCTTCTTAAATTGGGCCGAATCCAATCTAATAAATAATTCATTTCTGAGAAAGGACTTCTTACCATGTGATTTTTTAGCTTGGGTGTTGTTACATGTATATACATAATGAGTAAGTTCCATTGCACTCCTTACGTTAAGATGTCTGTTATTATTTTCATATGGATCATCATTTTTATTATTATTTTCGTATGGATCATTTTGCATATTACTGTTTTCCGATGAATCATCTTCTATATTATTATTTTCAGATGGATCATCTTGCATATTACTGTTTTCAGATGGATTATCTTCTATATTATTATTTTCAGATGAATCATCTTCTATATTATTATTTTCAGATGAATCATCTTCTATATTATTATTTTCAGATGGATCATCTTCTATATTATTATTTTCAGATGGATTATCTTCTATATTATTATTTTCATATAAATCATCTTCCACACTATTACTTTCATGTATTTCAATTGCACAAAGACCTGGAAATTCATCATTTATGCCATGTTTACATTCAGAAGCTGTTTCACCAGTTCTATAAACTGTTTCTCCCACTACAGGATACATATTATACATACATGTTAAGATATAAAAATAGTCTGAGGGATAATGTGTTGTACGCATTGCACAACCAATTCTGTAATTTCTATCACAAATCACAGTGGTAAAGAATTTATATCTCCAAGAACTACAAAAATATTTATTAAGTATATAACTGAGTTATAGAAAATAATAAATTTTATACGAGAATTCATAATTATCGATTATCGCCAGATCTTCTGTCCAAGTAACGTCGCTTCCAAACCAATAATCAGTTGACATTTCAACAAATGTGTCAGTGTTAAGTTCATCAGGTCTAAATTGCGCAAAATAAATTCTACCTGGATTTTTAAATTTCTCCGTGCTCAAACAATCTTCGTAATGATAGTCATATGAACAACCTCTTATATTAATATCAGCCAATATAGCTAATTCGTCATCCCATTCCATTGTTGGAATTTCAACTGCTGGTTTAAATTCTTTATGCAACCCTAAAGCTATTTCATTCCTGTATTTATTACTAATTTGAACTATGAGTTTATCCATATTATATATTTTCAAGTTAATTCTAGTTGTATTTTCTCTACATTGCTCCACAATTTCCTATAAATAAATTAATTTTATAAGTTATTGTAAATACATGTAAAATTATACTACATCGTGATCGCAAACCCAATTTAGTGAACAAGTACTACAATAGTTATAACAATTGACAAACAAGAACAGTGATAATATTAATAATAATATTATTATATTGTACATAATGTTCACTTAATAATTACTAAAATACTTCTAAAGTTTACTTAACTTAGTAATTCCACTTTTATACCTAAAAAAAAAACTTTGTGAAAATCAATTAATTCGAAACATTTAATTTAATTATAAATTATTTCGATACCATTTACAATTTTTAGTATACCATAAAAATTTCAATTTGAATATCAGTCACATTATATTTTACATTATATTAAATTCCTAGAAACAAGTCATTAAATTTTAACTCTTGAATATTATGTTATTTTGTAGTTCTCTGATCCTGTATTCAATTATTCGGGGCCATCGACAATTCAAATTAAGTTTGAATAAACTAATCAAACTAATACTTAGTTTTGATAAGTTTCATCAAACTAAGTTTGAATCAAAATGAAATAATTTAATAGAATTTTCGTGAAATATTTTTAAATTGTTGGGAAATTAAATTATATACTATTCAATGATTCATTTGGGGACTTACTATAAATTAATATGAACCGGATTATAATATAAGAAACATTGTATCCTTATTTGTTAAAATATAAGAAGCTTGTACTTGTAAATAATATAAAAAAAATTATGATATACAAAATTAGTGATAATTTTATTTTATTTAATTTAGAAAATTTGTCTTTTTACATTATTCAAATTTGGTCATTTACGAAATCACATTTATACTGTTTTAATGTTAACTAAAATAGCTCTGAAACGGTTCCTTCCTTCTTAAATTGGGCCGAATCCAATCTAATAAATAATTCATTTCTGCGAAAGGACTTCTTACCATGTGATTTTTTAGCTTGGGTGTTGTTACATGTATATACATAATGAGTAAGTTCCATTGCACTCCTTACGTTAAGATGTCTGTTATTATTTTCATATGGATCATCATTTTTATTATTATTTTCGTATGGATCATTTTGCAGATTACTGTTTTCCGATGAATCATCTTCTATATTATTATTTTCAGATGGATCATCTTGCATATTACTGTTTTCGTATGGATCCTCTTGCATATTACTGTTTTCAGATGGATCATCTTCTATATTACTATTTTCAGATGAATCATCTTCTATATTATTATTTTCAGATGGATCATCTTGCATATTACTGTTTTCAGATGGATCATCTTCTATATTATTATTTTCAGATGAATCATCTTCTATATTATTATTTTCAGATGGATCATCTTCTATATTATTATTTTCAGATGGATCATCTTCTATATTATTATTTTCATATAAATCATCTTCCACACTATTACTTTCATGTATTTCAATTGCACAAAGACCTGGAAATTCATCATTTATGCCATGTTTACATTCAGAAGCTGTTTCACCAGTTCTATAAACTGTTTCTCCCACTACAGGATACATATTATACATACATGTTAAGATATAAAAATAGTCTGAGGGATAATGTGTTGTCCGCATTGCACAACCAATTCTGTAATTTCTATCACAAATCACAGTGGTAAAGTATTTATAACTCCAACAACTACAAAAATATTTATTAAGTATATAACTGAGTTATAGAAAATAATAAATTTTATACGAGAATTCATAATTATCGATTAGCGCCAGATCTTCTGTCCAAGTAACGTCGCTTCCAAACCAATAACCAGTTGACATTTCAACAAATGTGTCAGTGTTAAGTTCCTCAGGTCTATGTTGCGTATAATAAATTCTAAATGGCTTTTTAAATTTCTCCGTGCTCAAACAAACTTCATAACGATAGTCATATGAACAATTTCTTATATAAATATCAGCCAATATAGCTAATTCGTCATCCCATTCCATTGTTGGCATTTCAACTGCTGGTTTAAATTCTTTATGCAACCCTAAAGCTATTTCATTCCTGTATTTATTATTAATTTGAACTATAAGTTTATCAATATTATCTTTTTTCAAGTTAATTCTAGATGTATTTTCTCTACATGACCAGTAAATTTCCTATAAATAAATTAAGTTTATAAGTTATTGTAAATACATGTAAAATTATACTACATCGTGATCGCAAACCCAATTTAGTGAACAAGTACTACAATAGTTATAACAATTGACAAACAAGAACAGTGATAATATTAATAATAATATTATTATATTGTACATAATGTTCACTTAATAATTACTAAAATACTTCTAAAGTTTACTTAACTTAGTAATTCCACTTTTATACCTAAAAAAAAACTTTGTGAAAATCAATTAATTCGAAACATTTAATTTAATTATAAATTATTTCGATACCATTTACATTTTTTAGTATACCATAAAAATTTCAATTTGAATATCAGTCACATTATATTTTACATTATATTAAATTCCTAGAAACAATTCATTAAATTTGAACTCTTGAATATTATGTTATTTTGTAGTTCTCTGATCCTGTATTCAATTATTCGGGGCCATCGACAATTCAAATTAAGTTTTAATTAGTTTTGATAAGTTTCATCAAACTAAGTTTGAATCAAAATGAAATAATTCAATAGAATTTTCGTGAAATTTTTTTAAATTGTTAGGGAATTAAATTATATACTTTTCAATGATTCATATCAGGACTTACTATAAATTAATATTAACCGGATTACAATATAAGAAACATTGTATCCTTATTTGTTAAAATATAAGAAGCTTGTACTTGTAAATAATATAAAAAAAATTATGATATACAAAATTAGTAATAATTTTATTTTATTTAATTTAGAAAATTTGTCTTTTTACATTATTTACGAAATCAAATTTATACTGTTTTAATGTTAATTAAAATAGCTCTGAAACGGTTCCTTCCTTCTTAAATTGGGCCGAATCCAATCTAATAAATAATTCATTTTTGCGAAAGGACTTCGTACCATGTGATTTTTTAGCTTGGGTGTTGTTACATGTATATACATAATGAGTAAGTTCCATTGCACTCCTTACGTTAAGATGTCTGTTATTATTTTCATATGGATCATCATTTTTATTATTATTTTCGTATGGATCATTTTGCATATTACTGTTTTTCGATGAATCATCTTCTATATTATTATTTTCAGATGGATCATCTTGCATATTACTGTTTTCGTATGGATCATCCTGCATATTACTGTTTTCAGATGGATCATCTTCTATATTATTATTTTCAGATGAATCATCTTCTATATTATTATTTTCAGATGGATCATCTTCTATATTATTATTTTCATATAAATCATCTTCCACACTATTACTTTCATTTATTTCAATTGCACAAAGACCTGGAAATTCATCATTTATGCCATGTTTACATTCAGAAGCTGTTTCACCTGTTCTATAAACTGTTTCTCCCACTACAGGATACATATTATACATACATGTTAAGATATAAAAATAGTCTGAGGGATAATGTGTTGTACGCATTGCACAACCAATTCTGTAATTTCTATCACAAATCACAGTGGTAAAGAATTTATATCTCCAAGAACTACAAAAATATTTATTAAGTATATAACTGAGTTATAGAAAATAATAAATTTTATACGAGAATTCATAATTATCGATTAGCGCCAGATCTTCTGTCCAAGTAACGTCGCTTCCAAACCAATAACCAGTTGACATTTCAACAAATGTGTCAGTGTTAAGTTCATCAGGTCTAAATTGCGTATAATAAATTCTACCTGTATTTTTAAATTTCTCCGTGCTCAAACAAACTTCATAACGATAGTCATATGAACAATTTCTTATATAAATATCAGCCAATATAGCTAATTCGTCATCCCATTCCATTGTTGGCATTTCAACTGCTGGTTTAAATTCTTTCTGCAACCCTAAAGCTATTTCATTCCTGTATTTATTACTAATTTGAACTATGAGTTTATCCATATTATCTATTTTCAAGTTAATTCTAGTTGTATTTTCTCTACATTGTTCCAGAATTTCCTATAAATAAATTAATTTTATAAGTTATTGTAAATACAAGTAAAATTATACTACATCGTGATCGCAAACCCAATTTACTGAACAAGTACTACAATAGTTATAACAATTGACAAACAAGAACAGTGATAATATTAATAATAATATTATTATATTGTACATAATGTTCACTTAATAATTACTAAAATACTTCTAAAGTTTACTTAACTTAGTAATTCCACTTTTATACCTAAAAAAAAAACTTTGTGAAAATCAATTAATTCGAAACATTTAATTTAATTATAAATTATTTCGATACCATTTACAATTTTTAGTATACCATAAAAATTTCAATTTGAATATCAGTCACATTATATTTTACATTATATTAAATTCCTAGAAACAAGTCATTAAATTTGAACTCTTGAATATTATGTTGTTTTGTAGTTCTCTGATCCTGTATTCAATTATTCGGGGCCATCGACAATTCAAATTAAGTTTGAATAAACTAATCAAACTAATACTTAGTTTTGATAAGTTTCATCAAACTAAGTTTGAATCAAAATGAAATAATTCAATAGAATTTTCGTGAAAATTTTTTAAATTGTTGGGGAATTAAATTATATACTATTCAATGATTCATATCAGGACTTACTATAAATTAATATTAACCGGATTACAATATAAGAAACATTGTATCCTTATTTGTTAAAATATAAGAAGCTTGTACTTGTAAATAATATAAAAAAAATTATGATATACAAAATTAGTGATAATTTTATTTTAATTAATTTAGAAAATTTGTCTTTTTACATTATTCAAATTTGGTCATTTACGAAATCACATTTATACTGTTTTAATGTTAACTAAAATAGCTCTAAAACGGTTCCGCCCTTCTCCTTAAATTGGGATTCCTCAAAAGTTCCGTCCTTCTCCTTAAATTGGGCTTCCTTGTTTCCTTTACAAACCAATCTAATAATTCATTTCTGAGAAAGAACTTCTTGCCATATGAATTTTTAGCTTGGGTATTATTACATGTACATACATAATGATTAAGTTCCATTGCACTCCTTACGTTAACATGCCTGTTATTATTTTCATATGGATCATCTTTTATATTATTATTTTCGTATGGATCATTTTGTATATTACTATTTTCGTATGGATCATCTTCTATATTATCATTTTCACATTGATCATCTTGCATATTTCTATTTTCATATAGATCATTTTCTATATTAGCATTTTCATATGGATTATCTTGCATATTACTATTTTCGTATGAATCATCTTGCATATTACTGTTTTCAGATGGATCATCTTCTATATTATTATTTTCAGATGAATCATCTTCTATATTATTATTTTCAGATGGATCCTCTTGCATATTACTGTTTTCAGATGGATCATCTTGCATATTACTGTTTTCAGATGGATCATCTTCTATATTATTATTTTCAGATGAATCATCTTCTATATTATTATTTTCAGATGGATCCTCTTGCATATTACTGTTTTCAGATGGATCATCTTGCATATTACTGTTTTCAGATGGATCATCTTCTATATTATTATTTTCAGATGAATCATCTTCTATATTATTATTTTCAGATGGATCCTCTTGCATATTACTGTTTTCAGATGGATCATCTTGCATATTACTGTTTTCATATGGATCATCTTTTATATTATTATTTTCGTATGGATCATTTTGTATATTACTATTTTCGTATGGATCATCTTCTATATTATCATTTTCACATTGATCATCTTGCATATTTCTATTTTCATATAGATCATTTTCTATATTAGCATTTTCATATGGATCATCTTGCATATTACTATTTTCGTATGGATCATCTTGCATATTACTGTTTTCAGATGGATCATCTTCTATATTATTATTTTCAGATGAATCATCTTCTATATTATTATTTTCAGATGGATCCTCTTGCATATTACTGTTTTCAGATGGATCATCTTGCATATTACTGTTTTCAGATGGATCATCTTCTATATTATTATTTTCAGATGAATCATCTTCTATATTACTGTTTTCAGATGGATCATCTTCTATATTATTATTTTCAGATGAATCATCTTCTATATTATTATTTTCAGATGGATCATCTTCTATATTATTATTTTCAGATGGATCCTCTTGCATATTACTGTTTTCAGATGGATCATCTTGCATATTACTGTTTTCAGATGGATCATCTTCTATATTATTATTTTCAGATGAATCATCTTCTATATTATTATTTTCAGATGGATCCTCTTGCATATTACTGTTTTCAGATGGATCATCTTGCATATTACTGTTTTCAGATGGATCATCTTCTATATTATTATTTTCAGATGAATCATCTTCTATATTATTATTTTCAGATGGATCATCTTCTATATTATTATTTTCAGATGGATCATCTTGCATATTACTGTTTTCGTATGGATCATCTTGCATATTACTGTTTTCAGATGGATCATCTTCTATATTATTATTTTCAGATGAATCATCTTCTATATTATTATTTTCAGATGGATCATCTTGCATATTACTGTTTTCAGATGGATCATCTTCTATATTATTATTTTCAGATGAATCATCTTCTATATTATTATTTTCAGATGGATCATCTTCTATATTATTATTTTCAGATGGATCATCTTCTATATTATTATTTTCATATAAATCATCTTCCACACTATTACTTTCATGTATTTCAATTGCACAAAGACCTGGAAATTCATCATTTATGCCATGTTTACATTCAGAAGCTGTTTCCCCTGTTCTATAAACTGTTTCTCCCACTACAGGATACATATTATACATACATGTTAAGATATAAAAATAGTCTGAGGGATAATGTGTTGTACGCATTGCACAACCAATTCTGTAATTTCTATCACAAATCACAGTGGTAAACAATTTATATCTCCAAGAACTACAAAAATATTTATTAAGTATATAACTGAGTTATAGAAAATAATAAATTTTATACGAGAATTCATAATTATCGATTAGCGCCAGATCTTCTGTCCAAGTAACGTCGCTTCCAAACCAATGATCAGTTGACATTTCAACAAATGTGTCAGTGTTAAGTTCATCAGGTCTAAATTCCGTATAATAAATTCTACCTGGATTTTTAAATTTCTCCGTGCTCAAACAATCTTCGTAACGATAGTCATATGAACAACCTCTTATATTAATATCAGCCAATATAGCTAATTCGTCATCCCATTCCATTGTTGGCATTTCAACTGCTGGTTTAAATTCTTTAAGCAACCCTAAAGCCAATTTATTCCTATATTTATTACTAATTTGAACTATGAGTTTATCCATATTATCTATTTTCAAGTTAATTCTAGTTGTATTTTCTCTACATTGTTCCACAATTTCCTATAAATAAATTAATTTTATAAGTTAATGTAAATACATGTAAAATTATACTACATCGTGATCGCAAACCCAATTTAGTGAACAAGTACTACAATAGTTATAACAATTGACAAACAAGAACAGTGATAATATTAATAATAATATTATTATATTGTACATAATGTTCACTTGAGAATTACTAAAATACTTCTAAAGTTTAATTAACTTAGCTATTTTATACCTGCACAAAAAAACAAAAACTTTATGAAAAATTAATTACTTAATTTGAACAATTTAATATAATTATAAATTTGAGATACCATTTACAAAATTTGCAATTAGAATTAGTACCATAAATAATTTACAATTTGAATATCATTCATATATTTATATTCCTAAAAAAACAAAAATAAAAACAATTAATTAAAATTACAATTTTGAATAATACATATGTTATGTGTAGTTCTGTTCCCTCCCTGATTTCCCTCTGATATATGTATATAACTTAACCCTATAATTTTAAATCATTATTTTTTATTTCTCTCTGGTGATGAAATTTTACCCATTAGCTGTGATAAATATATATTGAATTCCATAAGTTATCCAAGGGCTAGTAAGTTATTCTTGATTAGGTTAGTTTGGTTCCAAATCCATGTCCAAATCACATTTACGGTTTAAGTGACATCGAATAATATCTTATCAAAACTTTTTCAAACCAATAACATTATGGTATACAAGTTCATACCATAGGACAAGTTTTCGAAATTTATACAATGTTTATTTTTAATATTTATAATAATATTATTTTTACTTAAAAACAAACACCATATATAATAGTCACGTAAATTTTCATCTATATTATTTATTGCATAACCTCGATCGGTTTCAAGAAGAACGATATAAATTTAATCACAGAAAGGTACGATTTTTTTAATATTATCACATATTGTTTTTAACAAAATTTTAAATTTTTATATGTAATGTCAATCAAAATTTAACACATTTTATTTTCTGCACTTTTTTTTTGTTTGTGTTCTGGCATTTTCTGCACTTTAAAATATTAAATAATATTTTTTTCGTAATTATATACAATTGAAATAAATATACTTATGTATAATTTAAAATGAATTCGTTATGGTTAATAAAAAATATGGCTAATAAAAATTTTTTATGGGAAAAAACTTTCAGTTTTATATATTAAATCTAACTAAAACGATTTTGAAATTTAATTTGATTACAGAGTAAATGATTGTATAATATTTGTGATACAGTAAAACAATATTGGGTTTGAAACAAGAAATATACTAAATAATTTAAATGTAATAATTTAACACTATTACATAAAAATAATAATAAAATGTTACCAATATTTGTTAGCGTTAATTAATTGAAATTGTTTATGAAAAGATTCTGAAAGCTGTGCAATAGAATTATTAGTTTCGTTTAAAACTAAAATGAAATGAATTTTTCAATCAAAACTAATTTAGTCGATACACATATTTATTGACTTTACTTAGTCGATACACTTATTTATTTATTCGATACGCATTCACATATTTTATGATTGATTGAAAAGCTAATCATATCACTCATTAATGTTAGACAGAACAAAACATATATTTCTTTATATAAATTAATATTATTTAATCTTCAGCAACATCAAAAAAATATGTTAAATAAAGAATTTTTGTAACAAAATTATCTGAATATAATTTAATATCGATTTTATATTTTCCATTTGGCCATATTGATGATTTAAAATCTAATACATCAGCTTGAAAATTACGTGCATATAAAAAACCCTAAAAAAAATAATATGTACTTAGATTAATTAAATCATTTACATATGAATATTTACCTCGAATGGACAATTATGATTCAAATTTGTATATTTTTTTATCATTGGTCCTACTGCTTTTAGTATTGGTATTTTATAAACACCTTTAAAAAATGAACATAAATCAGTTGATGTAAAGTTAAATAAAAATGGTCTATAACCACTGTAACGTTTAAAAAATTGAATATGACCCTAACAACAAAAAATATATAAAAATTATAATAAATTTCATAATATTATAATTTAAATATTTACCACAATTTTTTTAATTGGTTGCACAGTAAATGCACTACCAAAAATAGCATTTCTTTTCCAATTAATTGCTTTTATTTCACATTTTACATTTTTAAGATATGCTGGATTTGGATCACAAATAAAATTTGTAAATTTGATTGTAAATCCTTTCTATTATATAGACATATAAATTGTAAAGTTGATATAATTAAAAATCATTTTAAATAAACCTACTTGGCCTTCACAATTTATAATTACTCTTAAAAATAATATTAATATTATTGATGAGGACAACATTATCTGGTTAAGTAAAATGAAAAACTATATCAAACTACAAATAATTGCTGAGCTTTTATTAAAAATATTAACCAAAATTTTTCTATATGTATATTTTTAATAATTAACAAAAATAATTTAATATTTTGTAAGATACAACATTCAACTATTTATACATATTTATTGATATAAAAATATAATTATGTATTTTATACTAATTTATGTCCTGAACTTCACACAATGTGAATTATAATATAAAAAAAATTACCAAAAACCAAAAAAAAAGGGGTAAAAGTTTAGAACTAATTATTTTAATTATTTAATATCTTTATTTATGAATTATTTGCATGGAGGAGTTTATGATATATTCAAAATATTTGATGGAACGATAAAAATTAGTAATTTTTATGGACCGATTAATTTCTTAGTGGTCATTTTTATTTAAATAAATTTATATACACAAAATAGTCAATCCTAAATATCAGACAAAATTATGATTATTTTATTTAGTTTAATTCAGAATATTAGAGTTCTGTTAATTTATTTATATTCATTTAATAATCGTTTAAATTTAAATTTAAATTTCAATTAATTTTATATCTATGTATGTAACTATTAGGCTTCATAAAAAACATTATGAGTTAGCCAAGCATATAATTAATTATTATAATAATTGCTCTGTCATAGTTCTAAAATTGAATTTATATTAGAATTAAAATAGATAATAAAAAAAATGACATAAGCTTGGATTATAGATGAAATTTGATTATGAGTGTTGATCGCCGACCTTAGTAATGGTCCTTGAATATTATATTATTCCTTACTATTCCTAAAATATTTACTTAAAGTTGGACACATTATTAAGTTATTAAAATTATAATTTATTTTTCCTTTCTTATCATGGTTTATTTAATTTCTTCTAACCAATATTCAAATATTTCCAACCGTTATTTAATTTTCAATTTAATAAAAATTTCTTCATTAATTTAATATTTTATTAAACTGAATTATTTCACAGAAAAAGGGGTAAAAGTTTAGAACTAATTATTTTAATTATTTAATATCTTTATTTATGAATTATTTGCATGGAGGAGTTTATGATATATTCAAAATATTTGATGGAACGATAAAAATTAGTAATTTTTATGGACCGATTAATTTCTTAGTGGTCATTTTTATTTAAATAAATTTATATACAGAAAACAGTCAATCCCAAATATTAGACAAAGTTATGATTATTTTATTTAGTTTAATTCAGAATATTAGAGTTCTGTTAATTTAATTTTTTTTGGAGGGTAATTTACAATATACAAATCTTCATAAATGCAAATTTTATGTATGTATATGAAATAATTTATAGTTTATTAAAAATAATTTAAAAAAATTAATATTACCAATTTGGTATAGTCTAGTAGTAAATTAGAGAATAACAAGATGAATAAATCAATTTCGTATGCATGTGCTTTATATATGATAATGATAAAACGACTTAAATAGTGTAACCAAGCATTTAAAATTAATTATGTAATAATTGACAGAAAATAACTCCATGGGTCAGCAATGGTAGCTTAATGTGTATAGTGTATACTATATGCCGCAGTGCATTAAGTTACCGACGAATATTGTTCTAATTTGGTTCAAATGACTAGTAATATATATAGCAATGCAAAATTTAATTTAACTATTGTAATGTCTAAACATTATTGTATATGATCCTGTAAAAGAAAATATAATTATATTATAAGAAATTATTAATGTTATTTTTACCATAACTTTTGTAAAAGGTTTAACTGTATATATTTTGTATACCAAATCAATATCATAATAAAAATATTATATGAAACATTTTTTAACCATGTTCTGGATATTTGTAAATTTAATTTTGAATCATTTCTAAAAAAAATATAGTGAAATTATTATACATATTTATTATTTTCATTATTGAAATTATACCTGAGCCTCCGGTAGTTGAAAGCTCTTTTAACTTTTACAAAATAATATTAATATTATTATTAACAGCATCGGTAGAAAATTCAAACTAAACTATTATATATTTTCGCATTTTTCTTTGTATTTATATTCATTGATAATAATCGTTTAAATTTAAATTTAAATTAATTTTATATCTAAGTATGTAACTTATTAGGCATTTCATAAAAAACATCATGAGTTAGCCAAGCATATAACTAATTATTATAATAATTGCTCTGTCATAGTTCTAAAATTGAATTTATATTAGAATTAAAATAGATAATAAAAAAATGACATGAAATTTAATTATGAGTGTTGATCGGCTTTAGTGATGGTCCTTAAATACATATTATATTATTCCTTACTATTCCTAAAATATTTACTTAAAGTTGGACACGATATTAAATTTGATTATAAAATTTTAGTAAATTTGAAAGGTTTATGTGGTATACCTACTATTTATTTGTATGTCTCACATGTTCCTAAAAAAATCGTATTATATTACACCTAAGATAGTGGAAAACGTTTTTTTATTAAAATGTTATTAAAATTATAATTTATTTTTCCTTTCTTATCCTGGTTTATTTAATTTCTTCTAACCAATATTCAAATATTTCCAACCCTTATTTAATTTTCAATTTAATAAATAGGAAAAATATTATTTTATCACATAATATAAATAAATATATTAGATAAAATGAGTAATATGAAAATTTCATTCTAAATTTTTTTTGCATCACAATTTAATATTATTTTTTGGGTCTTTTTCTCCTTTTTTAATATTTTTATAGACCATTAACACATTTTATTATTATGGTGAATTTGATATTAAACAGTTTATAAAAAAAAAATAAGTTAGTATGAGAAAAATATAATAGTATATATTTATTTATATTAGAATATAGAGATACTTAGATGGAAATGAAATTGGTATACAATAAAATGAAAATTTTACCTCTTTTTTTTTTGATAGCTTCATTTCACTTTGTTATATTTTAATTGGCTTAAATTTTTAATGTGATTTCCTTCTGTATGTACAATAATATTATATGTAAATAGTGATAAGTGGAATCCTAAATAGAAAATCCTGGATGTGTTGGATCGAAATTTATGATTACTAAAATATCGGATTATTTACATACAAAGAAGAATTTAGCTGAACTATTCATTAAGACTACCATTAAAATCTGTTAATAATGTAGTATACGTTTATATAAATATTGTGTCATATATTAATATTATTAATAAGAAAAATAATTTCGAAATTAAATTCTTTATTAATTTGTTATATAAATTTAAGCCAATGTGATGCTCCAACTATCTTTAATATGTTTATTAAACTGAATTATTTCACAGAATTGTTAAGATTCATTTTTTTTGAAAAATCATAATTTTATGTTTATAAACGAATAAAACTTAGTACATGCGCTAACTTTTATATACAAAATTAAAATATTTATACTATTAACATTAGCAGGTACATTAACAAACAGAGCACATGTTGTTCTTATCAAAATTTACTCTTAACACAATTTACTCTTAAATATTTTATTATAATATATAAGAGAATTTGTATTGAAAAATTCGATATTGAATCGACTATCTAAATGTTTGTTAACTTTTTAGAGATTTTACTGTAAACAATGAAAAAACATACCGAGTCGAGTGTATAAATTTCGAGACTCGATAATTAATCGCATTTTAAATTTGAAATAATTTAATTTTAACACTTATTTCATAGTAAATATATTTAATTGATTTATATCAAATGAATAATTTGTAGTAGAAAGAAAATTTATAAATTTAGCAATAAATTTAGTATATTTAACTACAACAAAGTTTGATTCCAATTTTTTTTTTTTAAAGTTCAAACAAATTATTTAAATTTTTTTTAAATATTTAGAAGAGAAAGTTTTAGGTATCCCCATATTTATTTTGAAATTTCAAATAATTTAAATATCCTTTTTTTTATAAATAAAATTAAATTATAAATCCTTTGATATTACACTTAAATTGAGCCAATCAAAACATAATATACATAAATATGTACATATCATATACATATAACCCTGAAAAATTGTTTTTGAATAAAGTAAATGAATTGTATATATAGTGTTCCTTAATTGTATAATATAACAATTCCATTTAATTTCAATGTCAAACCTCATATACAACATTTTGATTCTTTGCCAACCAAACTAAACTTTTTATACTATTACATTTAACTACGTAATTTTAATTTATATAAAAAAGGACACACACCAATAAAAAACCCAGAGGTTTTTTATATTTTTTTAAATATAATAGAAAAAAAAAGGATTGGCAAACATTCTATTAGAATATAATAATGTTTACTGTGTATAGAATGTTAAGGGATTATCATTTATTTCAATAGAAAGGTCATATGCTCGTTAATTACAAGGTCATGGTTGTTATAGTATTCAAAAGTTTTCTTTAGGTAAGTATATAAAAAAAAAAATTTATATGCCTATTCATTTTTTTAAGATCATTTCCGAAATAATTTTAAATAGAAATATACTTGGTATATTTTATTATATCTGTTTGACCACTGACTGTCAGTTTAGAAATTAGAATAACTTTAACAATTCGATAAAATATATCTAACAGATTGTAGAGACTCTTAATCTATGGAACTTAAGATACAAAATTATAGCCATAAGATAAGTAATATAAAATCGTCACTAATTTTCTTACACCCTCACAAAACGTAACATTAATTATCAAGTCAAGTATATTATTAGTTCGAAATTATTGATTTTATAGTTATTGTAATATTTAAATGTTAATTTAGCTAGAAAACTTGTTGTTAAAAATATACTATAAAAAAATATTTAGTTTTTCAAATAAATCAATTTAACAGTCTGTAACATCACTGTAAAACTAAATATCTTACTGTTAAACACTTTTTTTTATTAATGTTAACTGTTAATTATATGTTATAATAATATTTATCCCAGCACTATTAATAGCTCTGACAATATTAAGTGCTAGAATTATAGATATATAGAAAGTATGGACATACAAAATAGGCTTTAGGTAGATCCTTATTGAGCTGTTGCTCCAACAAGAACGATCCAAAAGAGAGCAACTCTTGGAGCTATTAAAACTAATCTTGGCAGAAAATAAAACGGAGTCGATCGAAAGGAAGACCAATACTCATTTCGACTTATACTCATAAAACTTTGTAATTATTGTTTTTTTCTTTTTTTGGTATTTTACTAGAACTAAAAAACTATTTACTTGACTATTTTACTTATTTGTCTTGTAAAATGAAACAAATTTCAATAATTTTAATTAATTATTCTTTTAAATTTATTGTGTATTTTTAAATATTTTACATTCTAAACTTATTATTCCATTATGATTAAAATTGTTTCACATTAAGCAATTAAATATTTAACCTAATTTATTTTCTATTTAATACTATAAATGATTTGTTTTTTTTTTTCAATTGTTTTTTTTTATCTTCTAAGATCTAAGCCCATGTTTTTGGTGGACTAAAATTACCGCATCGATTATGAACATCCACAGCACGAACAGCAAAGAAATATCTTTGTCCTTCTTGGAATTGTGTTAATGTAACAGCCATTGGCAATAACATTGCTTTAACATCACCAACATGTCGCCATGCATCAACTTGTGGTGCTGCAGCAGTTTCTTGATAAGCATATATTTGATAACTTGTTACATCAGCATGACGATCAGATAAATCATCCATTGTCCATGATATTACAATACCAGTTTCAATATTACTAATATGAATAGCCGGACGTGGTGGTTGTTCTTTCCATGATGGATTTGATAAAAGTGTTGGGGCACGTGGCAGTGGTGCTGGATGTATATAACGTACTGATGGTATTTGTTGTTGTTGTTGGCGTTGTTGGGTTGGTAAAACACGTGTTGCTGTTGTTGATACAGGCAATTGTCTTTGAATAGTTACAACTAGAAAACAGAAAAAAATGATGTTTCAAATAAAAACTTAAATAACAATAATTTTTTTTTTAAATTTAATACTTACGATTTTGTTGCTGTGGTCTATTATTACCTTGTTGTACTCGATTATTTACAACAGTTCTTTGTTGTTGATGTGCAATATTAGCTTTATTATTAACAACATATGTTGAGATTCGAGAATTTTGTGGATTTGAAGATGGAATTGCCACTAATGCTGGTAGTTGTTGTGATTGTTGTCCATTATTATTTGCATTTGATTTTTGTTGTAATTGAAGTTGTTGTTGTTGTTCATCTTCATCTGTTAAATCAATAAATGATTTTTTTGCTGGATCTGAATTAACTGTTAGTAATTGTTGTGGTTTTGTAAGCAATGCATTTACTCTATTATCTTGTTGTGGTGATGAACGTATTTGACTTGTTGATTTTTTACTAAATAAATATAAAAGCTTATTAAACTATATTCTTATTTGGAAAGATTTAATCTTATTGTAAAACAATCAACAGATTTTGGTTCAAATTTCAAATTAGAATTTGTTTGCGAATTGTTATCATCCAAATAAAGGTCTATTAAAAACTAAAAATAAAAATAAAACGTTATGTAATTTTTTTTTTTCAATACTTACACAACAATATTAGTTGGTGATCTAACTGGACCACCAGTTAATTTTCTCACAGCCAATTGATTACCTAAAGATGGATTATTTGTAATTGAATTTTGTGGAAAATGTACCATTCCATTTGGATTTTGTTGTTGAAGTGCAGCTCTTTTTAATGCAGCTTGTTGTTGTGCTTGTTGTAATTGTTTTTGTGCTAATACTTGTTGCATCTGTTGTTGTTTCTGTTGTTGTTGCATCTTTAATTGATGTTGTTGCTGTTGCGTTAAATTTTGAGCATTAATTTTTTGTGATAAATTTGTTGATAATACCGGTGTTAATGTATTCCCACTAGATCCTCCTCCATTTGGTGATGGTCCTACTGATGAACTATTATTATTACGATTTAATGGTGAATTCTGTGGTGTATCCGGCCGGAGTGGTGTAAATTTTTGATGTGAACGTCCACGTTTCGAATCTGGTGATGTATTACTATTACTATTTAAATTAGTTTGAGTTGATGATGTAGATGGCTGTGATCTTTGTAAACTTTGATTAGTTAATATGTCACGATCTCTTGTTTGTCCTTGACCTGGTGAGAATGTCGATAGTAATGGTCTATTTGGTACTTTACTTGGTATAACTACTTGTAAACCAACAGCTCTTGTTATTTTAACGGGCATAATAAATTGTTGATTTCGTGTTTCTAAGTCTTTTAGTACACGATTATGTACCATTTCTAAATCCTTAAATTGTTTACTTAATTCAGTTACTTTTTTACGATGCTGTTCAATTATTTGTTCTTGTTTTTCAATTAAATCACGTAATTCACCAAATTCACTTGTATGAATAATTGATTCAACAATTTTTTGCATTACTAATTCTTCTAAATCTTTTTTAGTCATTGTATTTATTGATCGTTTAAAACGTTTCAAAAAATCCAATCTAATATCAGATTTGGTTATAGGTAATTTTGGTGCTGGATATAATGTTGGCTTTTCAGATATATTAGATATTTGTGATTCAATTTCAGTTGATTTATATTGAAATGATATACTAGTTTTATCTCCATCAACTTTAATTTTTTTCGAACTATTTGATATATTTTCTTGGCTCAGTGTACGTTTTAATGGTTTTTTACAAACCGAATTTGTTTGTTGGTCTAGCGTTGTATTATCTTCATCAATTAAAACAATATCCTCATCATCATCAATTTGTTTCTTCGAAATTTCTTCAGTTTTATCTATAACATTTTCACTTTTATCATCTACAATTATATCATCTATGAATTTAACCTTTTTTTGTGGTGGTTCTTCAATATTTTCTAGATGAATTTCTTCTTCTAACACTTTGTCAGTTTCTTTATTATTATTTTGATTTTCAGTTTCATCATGATTTTTATTTTCATTTGATTCTAATAATATTACTGATGTTTCATTTGCTTCATCAATTTTTTTTTCTACAAAAATATCACGAGCATTATCTGAATTATCGGATATCAATTCTGTTATTTTCAATTCACATGATTCTGAACTAATTTTATCAATTTTTAATATATTTACATTATCATCAGTATTTACAATTTCAGCAGATTTAGATTCCATATCTAATTCAGATTCAGTAATATCCATTTTATCTGATGTATTATCATTTTTTTCTATAATTTCTTTTGTTGATGATTCAGTTGATGATTTTTCATTATCATTATTTTCAATATCTAATATAGATTTATTACTATCGATATTCAAATCATTTTCTTTTTCAATATTATTTGATAATTCAATATTAGATTCATCAATATTATTTTCTAAAGATTTCTTTTCTAATTTTTCAATATTTTCATCTTTTTCCAATATTTCAATATTTTCATCTTTTTCCAATATTTCAATGTTTTCATTATCTAATGATTTCTTTTTATCTTCGACATGACCATCATTACTAGCATCATTTTTAGCTGCTATTTTAATTGGCTTATCATTTTCATTATTTTCTGTAGAAGTGGCAATTTGTTCAGTAACTTTTTCTATTTCAACATTACTTTTTGTACTCTCAACTAGTTCAATATCATTTGTTGTTACTTCGTCTTCTTTATGATTTTTCAATTTTTCTTCATTTAATTCGACATTTTCAATTTTATTATTTTCTATTTCTTTTTCCTTATTACTTTGATTCTCTACTATAGTATTTTTTTCAGTATTTTCTTTATCATTAATTTGATTTAATTCAATTTTATCAATATCGGATATTTTTGATGTGCTTGCATCTTCAAAAAATATTATATCATCATCACTGAAATCATCATTATCAACATTTTTCTTTGAATTAATTATTACATCTGGTTGATTAATATTTGTACATTCAATAAATACAATTTCTTCATCATCATCATCATCATCAGCGATAGTAGATTTTTTTATAGTTTTTGTATTATCATCATCAGATTTTGGTGATGGCAAAAGTACAATTTCCTCAACATCATTATTTAGTGTATTAGTAATTTTATTTGTTTCAGTCTTTCGATCTTCAGATAAAGAATTTTCTTTTAATAGAATTTCTTCATTCTTTTTCTCATTATTTGTTTTTTCTAAATTTAAATCTTTTTCATCATCATCATCATCATCTAACATTATAATATTATCTAAATTTGTATTAGAATTAGAATTTATTGAATTTTTTTCATTTTTATCATCATCATTTTTATCATCATCATTTTCAATAGCATTATCAATTGCTGATAAAAATTTATCAATATCATCTGTTTTCTTTTCATTAATTAATTCAAAATCATTGTTAATTTTATCACAATTATTTTCAATAATTTTATTACTATCGTCTGAATTTTGTATATTAATTGGTGATGAAATATGAGTATTGTCAACGGAAACATTTTCAGAAATATTATTTAATTTTTCAATATCATTTATATCAATATTATTTTCATCTATCTTAATATTATCATTTGATTTCTTTTCATCATAATTTATAATATTTTTATCATCAGAATCTTTAATTATTATATTTTTATCATTACTAGTTATTTGTAATTTTAAACTAACTGGTTCTGATAATTCTAATTCATCACTACTCGATATATCTTCTAAATAATTATTTTTCTCTTTATCTGTTTTATTTATTAAATCTGAATTTTCTTTATCAGTATTATTTTCTTTTTCTATAGTTAATATATTATCATTATTTGTAATTAAATTCTTATTTAAATTATGTTTATCATCTAATAATTCATCTTCCATCATTTCATCAACAATACCACCATCATCATCTTCATCATTTACTTTAAATGCAATATCATCACTAAGTGAATCTTCAGAAATTTCATCTAATTCAATGGATCCAGATGGTTTATTATTTTTATCTTTTATACCATTTAATTGATCATCTAAAAAAATAAAATTTACAATTATAGAATATAAATTAAATTATTTTTTTAAGTTAACAATACCTTCTAATATACCATTACTATGATTTTCAGATAATATTATATTATTTTTTGTTGTTGATGATTTTAATTTTAGACTTTCAATTGATGATTTTTCTGTATGATTATTATCATCATCACTATCCGAAAAACATAATTTTTCCATTTCTTCTTCATTTGTAACTGGTGAATTGATTTTTGATTGTAACTTAAAACTATCAACTCCTGATACTTGTGCTTGATTAATTTCCATCATTTTCATAATTTATTATTTTTTAAACCTTTTGAAAATGATGAAAATATTGTTTTTTTTTTTTTAAATTAATTTTTTATAATCTGGAAAGAAAATAATGAAAATGATTTTTAATTAATTTAAGAAATTAATACAATTTTTTATGAAAATAATAAAAAAACTGTGCGTACTTATTAATAGGCAGGATCTATGCATACTCCCAAAGACTAATAAGTAGCCCCCCGGCGGTTTTTTTATATATTTTCACCGTTGAGGTGAATCAAATATTATAAAATGTTATGGTTTCCAAAAATTTAGTATGAATAGACTAATATAAAAATTAATTATCTATATTTTCTATATAAAAGAAAAATAAGTAAATTTTCTTATGACATTTAGCAACGAAAAAGAAAATCAATCAATTTGAAATTTCCCAAATTATATGTCAAAAATTAATAAAATAATATAATTGAGTATCTATAATCTAATCCATTATAAATAATTCATCATCAAATCAAGTAAACAGAAGAAGCTTTAAGCCAACATTTATGTATAATGAAAAGAGGAAGTAAAGAATCGATCGTTTGAAAGTTATATAGACACGGTTACAAGCACGTAACGATATAAGTAAGAGATTAATATGTATACTAAAATTTATATAAACACATTTAATATTCGGAATTTCAAAGATTAAAGCCAGGATAAATCGCTAAAAAAGAGGAGATGTATTTCGAATGCAAGATTTTATTAATCCCCTTAACAAATAATGAACGAATACATTATTCATACCTCTCATACCACACATATTTGTACCTAATTTTATCTACTATTATTAAAAATAATAAAAATTGTAGCTGGTTTCTTATTATATTAATTGTAGGTATACCTTTTCTTGCATGTGTAGTTTTTTTTTAAAGCAAAACGAAATAGAGAAATAAAAATGGCTAAAAGAATCAGGTTTTCATGATCCTAACTATAAAACAATTAGGGTTCAATGATTACAATATTCTTGTTTAGAAAAAAATGCGATTGAATTAGAAATTTCATTACAACAATACTATAATAATTACGTCTCAGTAATAAGTTTCAGTAAGGGGTAAGGCTAAGATTTGTCAAATACGCTATCATTACTATAGAGAATTGATATTCAATTTTTCTAGTGTTAATGTAATATTTTGGAACAAAACTTTCTACAGACAAGTTTTTTTTATAGTACATTATTCGTAACAAATAATAAGTAGTTCGATTGCGCAATTCCTTTTTGTTTGGGCCAACTTTATAGAGTTGGCAACCCATAATTCATATACATAGCATAGCATTTAGTATCATTCATAACAACTTAGCATTTAATTAAATGAACTAAAACTCTAGAGATACATAAATAAACTTACTAAAATATGAATCTCTAAATTATTTATTTTTAAAATTTATGGACTAAAAACAGAAAAAAAACACGACTTCAATTCGTCATAAATTTCACTGCTTTCTGCTTTGTTTTTAGCGTCTGCCGTTTGGTTTCTCTGGGTTATCTATCTTCCAATATCAATAATGACGAGAACGAGACGACAACGATACGATAGATAGAGTAACACGAACTCACGAACTAGCTATGAAGAATTTTTTATAGAATAGTTTTTACTCTCAAAATTTTTTTTTTCTAATTGAAAGTGAGAGAGATAATTAAAAATACTTATGTGAAAAAAATTAAATCAACATAAAAATTGTAAAAAAAATTGAACAAGTATAAAAAAAAAATTAAAATTTGACTAAAAAAAATGACAGTTCCAAAAATTTGACAATTGAAAATGTGTCGAAATCTAATATTCAATTAAGGTTTTAGAGATAATCTCGGTTTAGATAATTCAATTTTTAATGCAGATCTTGTTTTAGAGGACAACAAAATTGACCTCTACTAAACTTTTATGTATACATAAAACAGAGAAACAATTTATAATATTTTAATATGAAAATCATCATAGAGTAGAAATAAATATAATAACGAACGCACGTCCAATGTTGGTTTATCGATTATTTTGATGATTCATCACTAGTACCACAATTTAACGTAAAATTTTGGTAAATATATTTCAAAATGATAGTGAGTGAACGATCTTATAGAATTATTTATAATGCCCCTTTTTACATCTGACCTTTAAGTATAATCGATTAATTTACTAATTCGATATAAAATTTCTTGATATGTTTCAACCCAAACCCCAAAAAAACTAAGCATAGGTTCAAGATATGTGTACATCATATATATCTTATTTCAGGGTATATATGGTCCAGTTTATCTAATTTTTGGGACAATTTTGTGAACCATAAGTAGAACATGTTCAATTATATATACAAAATAAATCTAATATTTTTAATGGCATCATCAGCATTACCGGATGAAATTTATAGCAAGATATAATAATATAATATATGTACATGGAAAAAACTAAATAAAATATCAAAAAACGCATGTCGAATGTTGATATTTTTATTATGTTTATATACATTCATAGAATAAATCATACAAATGCTATTTTTAAAATATAAAATTCGAGATTATGGGACTCGAAAACATAGAATGTTCGGGTCCCAATTCCCAATTCGATAACAGTAACTAAGATTTGTTACTGATACAAATAATGTAAATATTCAAATCGATTTACCAATAAATGCAAACATTTATCGGTTTTATTTATCTAATTTTATATATTTGTAAAGATAAAGAAATTTTAAATAATCATTAAATAGAGAGGGTCATCATCATATTTGATTCAGCTCAATTGACAAATACTAAGATAAATGATTATGAACCCCCAGCCCAGAGAGACTAGTAAAATTATTACGAAATTTTCTTATTTGAAAGTAGCAATCGTATAGAAATACAAGTCTACAACAATTAAATTATTTATTTTCATTATTTATATATACTTACAAAATATATTTGAAATATTAAATTCTGTAATGACACTGTACTTTTTTATGTTATTATATGTTTGAAAAATACAACCTCCCTAACTTACTAAATAATTTCAACTGTTTCTGTTTGTATTTTGTCGTTCGATTCAGATTTCAGTAACCTAAAATAAAAAAAAATTTTTTTGTTTTGTCGGTTTCGGTTTTTTTTTTTTTCTCTCGCTCAATCCGAACTGAACCCGATTACAAAAATTTTTTATTGTATGACTATGAATTGCGCTGTCCTAATTTTTACAATAAAAAAATCTGAAGTGAAACGAGAAGGGAATAAGTAATTTTTCGTCTATATAAATTAAGATGGGTAAAGTATTTTTAAAGGGCTTAATATTACAGGAATTGAGCCATATATATAATATTTTACTCTAAACATTTTCAATTTAGGGCCATCTAAACAAAATAAAACTAACATAAAAAAAAATTATATAAAAAAAAAAAAGTTTGTGCTATCTAAAAAAATTCGAAATACCAAACGAATTGAATGTCGCAATTAATTTTAGATTGTATTGTAAAATAGCAAAGCTATTTGGGAAAACAAAGCATAAATAATAGCAAAGTATACGTGTTACCATATAAATATAATAAACGCACGTCAAATGTTGGTTGATAAATTTTTTTTTTGTATTACGTAAATAAAAAATTATTTATAATGGCAAGAATATTTAATTAAATTTAAAATTTAATCTGGTCACTCTATTTCTTTAATTTTAAATTATATTGAAACTAATGATTGAATCATTTGTGAACCTGAACCACGTAAGCGAAACGTAAGCGTTTCTCTTAGACCAAGCCAAAGGCGGGGTTAGGTCAGTCTCTTCAATTCAAACGAAAACGAGTAGTTTTTTGTCTATTACGGAAACAAAGGCCTTGGGTTGGGCCCCTTATTCACAGTAATTTTAAATCAGCTCATTTCATATGATATACTTTACTTTAAACTTTATTCACAAAAAATAAATATAGAATTTATTTTTTTTTCTATCGTGCGATATTATTTTATATATGAAAAAAAAACGCACGTTTAATGTTGTTTGATATATGTAAAATTCGCATTATATGAAGAACTGGTAATGGTAAACATAACCAATAAATTAAAAGCATTTTTTAAGGTCCCTCCCACTCTCATTTTTAGAATAATACCCGAATATGTGTAATTTGGACCGGACTTAACCTATATAATTTTCATTACAGAAGTTAACAGGAGTCAATAATTATATTTAATTCTATAATTAATTATGACCAACATTTTATATAGAAAAATGTTAATTACATATTTTTGATACCAAGAATTTTTAAATTTTCTTTTGAATTTGAAAGTTGCTTTACTAGGCCAAAAAAAGTTATAATGTTAGATTACACTTAAAGCTATGTATTTTTTACAATTCTAGTTAATTCTTAAGACTAGGTTGTATACGAAGAATTCTTTATTTTACAAATTTTTGTTATATTTTTTTTTATTATTATTTTAATAATAATTTATTGGCTGAATTGTGATAATTGTAAAAATGCCATGGTATAAAAACAATTTGTATTAATTTTTTTTTTATAAAAATACTTGATACCAAGAATCATCATGTATAAAAAACGACAAAAATTAAGTAAATTTAATAAAAATTAATACAAATTTTAACTTCTTTCATTTTAATCACGTGATGAATTTGATTATGATTCTCGTTTTGTACTTTTTTATTGTGATACCAAATCGCAATTACCAACAACAAAAACGAATGGTTTCATTTTTTTTTTTTAGAAATATTTTACCGATTCGACCCGAATCGAATTTAAGGAAAAATTTAAAATAATAAATAATTTATTTATAATTTTTGTGTTGAAATAAAATTTTAAATATCTTTCTCTCTCTTTCAACAAGATTGACATTATCCATTTTTTGAGTACTATAACAAAATTGCCAACTGTACAAAAAAACGCACGTCTAATGTTTTTTTTTTTTTTTTTTCAATATTAAGTTTTTTTTTTAGTTTTTATTTTTATAATTTTTAATTACTTTTTTATTTTATCTCAGTGTTAAAATATTAAAAAAAACGAGAAGATGAATTTAGAATTATAAAAAAAAAAATATAGTATAAAAAAATAACAAAAATTTCGAATAAAAAGTAAAATCATAACGCACGTTGAATGTTGGTTTCAAGTTATGGGAAAAGGGAAAGGCATTCAACATTGTTGTTTTTCAGATATGATGGGAGGAAAGGGAAAAGGCATAAACAAGTCTACTACTAGTAGTGAATCATTATGAAGCCTACGGGTCTCACCGATCAATAATTAGTAAAATTTTAATGATTTTTTATTCAATTTTATACCATAAAAATAAAATAAATTAAATGAACATAACCTCAAATTATTACGTACATTTAAATTAAATGTACTAAACCACGAATATTATAAACGACACATTTTATTGCCTAGTCCCATAAACAATTCAGCATGTTTCCAGAAAATTAAATAATTTCGAAATTTCGTATTTATATTTAATTTTTTTTTTAGATATTTTGCTTCATAAATATAAAAAATATCTTATTGAAATTTATGGTTCGTTCAGTAGCGGCGGTGGATTGGTCTGATTACATTAATATGTTAAAACGCTTTCAATTCTGAGCTTGTCTTTTGATTGAACTACTAAAATATTTCATAGTTGGATAATCAAAGGACTAGACAAGAAAATAATGTAGATACGATTCCGATATACAAATAATTAATCGAATATAAAATGCTTATATAGTCAGTTGTGTGACGCTACTGAACAAGCATTCTTGTCGAATACCAAATTAGACACAAATATTATCTGGGGCGTTTTTATGTTTTGGAAGAAAAAACGTTGGATTGACGTTTCGTGTCATGGGATATGGGATAGTAGGGCTAAGCTTTAGTTCTTTCGTTGTATCTTTTCTTTAGCCGGGATTGAAATACTATTTCTTTTTAGATGTTTCTAACAAAGATGTTCTTTGTATAGAAATTGCCAAAAATTTAATCTTTTTATATACAGAATTCTCCTTTGTGGGAGAAAAATAATTCTTTGTAGTTTTTCATTTTCAGTTCGTATTCGAAATGAAAAGAAATAAAGGAAAAAAAACATGGTTTCATTTCTTTAGAAACAATTTCGACCTAAAATTGAACTGATGACTGTACTATAAAACGCACGTCGAAGGTTGGTTAAGTATTTTATATTCGTTGCCGTCGTACTTGATATACAAGAATACAATGTTATTTTCGTAAATCTTTTTTTATATTGTTTTTATGATTGTAATTCCCCCGACCCTCGGTATTGTCCACAACTAGTAGCAGTAGCTCCCAGTTTTCGAATGAAACGAGAACTGTAGCTTTAAACTGAGCTGTGAACTTGAATAATTGTGTTGAGCATTATAAAGATCTAGTAGACTAGATTTCTATTTTTCAATGCCAAAAATCGATATAACACAACGCCCAACATAATTTAAAATTTCGTATAGAGAAACGAGATTTATATATCTTAGCAAAATGCAAAATATATAAATGTACAAGTAAGACGTACCTCCGAAAAAAGGTATAAAAACTAGATAAAATACAAGTTTTGCTCAGATGATTTAGATAGAAGAACATACTTCGATCAACAATAGAGCAAGAGTAAAAAGAATTGTGTTATGACCTCTGACCATTTAAATGGCTTTCAAATGGACATAATCTCGAAAAAAACGTCAATTTGCTACGTTGCTAATCAACTTTGCAAGCCGATACAAATGCGATTCGGTTTTTTAACTAAGCGATTTTAGAATCCGATGCAATACACTTCAGATTCTATTGTATCGTATGCCAAGGTTACCAACTTTAAATAATTTATATATTTTTATTATTTACTATATTTAAAAATATATACTTACTATTTAAAATAATAATATTGTGAGATAAAATTAAGAAAGAAAGAAACTTATTATAATTTTACACTATTATACGGAGAAATTGAATAAAAACAACCGTCGCACATGATGTTTTTGACTCTTATGTTTGACTATAAACCCGATGCCAAAGCAAAATAAATAATTCCCTGCCTGCTGCTGGTGATAGCAAACAAATATTATATATTATTTTTGTGTGTATTCATAAATGAGTGCGAGAGAAATGAGAGTAAAAAAAATTTATAATTATAAAAATATTGTAAATTTATGTAACAACATAAAAAAAACTAAATTATTTTTTTAATTAAAAATTTAATTTTTTATTATAATTTAAAAAATTAATTAATTAATAAAAAAAAATTTATGCTCAAAAAATAAATTTAAAAAAAAATAGTACCATTTGAAGACTCAAATTTATATTTACTGGTACCCAACTACCGTACTTAAGCACTATATAGGGTAAATCATAAAAATTGGGACCATAAAATAAACATTTAATAGTCCCACAAAGATATATAAAAAACGCACATCAAATGTTAATTGAAATTGAATAATTCTCAAAAGTTGATGTGATTTGATATGATTGTGATGTATTATATCTATATGTTATATGTATAATGTATATACATAAATTATTATATTCCCAAACCATAATTGATTCGTTTAATAGAAATATTTCAATTCAAATTTAAATTAATTAAATTAAAATTATTTCTAAATATAAAATGAGCTCAAAGAAATTTAACCAAAAATATGGATATGGAAATGACAACTGAAGTCATAACGCACGTAGAAGGTTGTTAATAATTTTTATGTAACAAAAGATTTCGTCTGTATTGTTAACATATTTTGTTATAAAATTAAATTTTACTTATGTAGTTATTTGATTCAAGACTGTATATCTTCTGAATACAAATTACTTTAGACAGAAACTTGTGACAGCCATGAAATTTATTACTTGTCCATCACCTTCTGAAGTGCCAAATGAATCTTAGAAAGACAAATGACATAAGAAATGCGGTATACACAAAATATTTTGAATCAAATGTTTATTCTTTATTGGAATCAACAAGATTACTATATTTCGGATATAAAATCTAGAATTGTTGAGGGGACGGTTTAACATAACCTCATTTCAGAAAAGTTCATGAAGTATTATACCTCATTTTGGCGTATGGGTATTCATATTGTAAATAATCTCGTTAAAATTGCGTTTTCTAAAAGAACCTTAACGTTTCCATATGGAATATCCGACTCGATATCCTCAACATAATGTAGATCAAACTGACAATGAAATATTCAGAAAATGGATAGAACACTATATCGGTTTTATCACAAAATGTACTTAATATATTCAATCAGTCTGTCATTCCATCCGTTTACAAAACTTTTACATAGTTTGTGATAGAAAAACCCTAATGTTAATCATGCATACTTAGATAATTAAGTTAATTAAAATTAACTTCAGTTAATTTTTTGATTAACTTACACGGAGTTTTATTAATCAATTATGTGAAACCAAGATGTTTTCTAATTTTTACCTGTTACGGTATATTTTCACAAGCTCTTAGTTTACTGTCGGGACTCAGTACCCGTAGTTTACTGCCGGGACTGAGAAAGTAGTTTACTGCCGGGGCCCAGAACCCGTGCTGAAATTTCCTTTTTATATGAGATCAAACTCCAGTCATACAATTGCTAAAAACCGGGAAAATATTGACGAATAACAACTTTTTGGCGCAAAATATTATTATTAGACGGATAAAAAAGAAAATTTTTAATATAAAACAATCTAAATGTTAAATATATACAATATAACTCGATATAATGACCTTATTGCTTATGCTACAATGTAGATACATTACAGTCGAGATAGGGACTCATAAATTAAACCGATAAAATCATATTATCATAAAAGAAGAACCAAAACAAAATCTGCAAGTAAATTTTAGTGTCTCTATAAAATCTAAATTTTAGAGACTAACACTAAAGACAGGAAATTTCTCTATAATTAATTAAACAAAAACATTATTGTAAATAAATAAAATAAATAAATAATTAAAAATTAGATAAAAATTGCCTTACCAATTTATCAGCTTTTTTAATCTGTCATAAAAATGTCAAAATTTTCCAACTTTTTTTTTACACAGAACAAAATTATTTTTGAACACAGGAATGAAAATAATATATAATTAAATTCCTTATTATGGAAATTTAATTTACTTTATTTCATTAAAACGTTTTTTTAAAACTAAATATTTAATATTATAAAATTAAATTTTTTATTACCTACTTTTTTTATACCGATACACAAATCTACGACAGCTTCACTCCAAATCCACAAAATGCACTAATGACAATGAATGACATAAGAAAGAAATGACATTTGGCAAATTTGAAAGAGGCAAAATTTCAGGAATGAATAGAAGTGGGATGGGCATGGGAATAGGCAAAGAAATCTAGGTTAATTTGAGCCAAAGGGTTCATAATTATTACAAAAACCTATATCTAACTTGAAAAAACCCACATTGTCAGAAGTTAACATTAAAGTTATATCATAAAAATTGTTATATGTAAATTTTAGGGGGTCACGGTTATAGTTTGCAGCGATTCAAAGTCTAAATAGGAATAAATCAAATTGTGGTAAATGCTTTTAATTAAAGCTATTTGTAAAATACTCATTAAATATCGGGTACTCTCGTTATTTATATGTATAAATTGCAGTTTCAAATATAATCTTATTGTTTCCAACAATTTATTTTCATTCGGAATCTAAAAATAATACAAAACTATTTGTACCCAAGTAGCACAAATTTGGTTACAGGTTTGCTAATTTTTTTCTAATGTAAATGTTGGTTATAAACGGTCTGACTAAGAGCGGCGAAATGCATATACTAAAAGATACTAGAAATGTGGTCATTTATGTCGAATATAATAACTAGTGCCACTACAAATATGGCAATATACTACGTTTCTCATAGATAGATATAAATCAAGGACTGCAAGGCCAATATTGGTTATAATATAAAATTTTTCTTTGGATGAATGTCTACTTAGTCTCAGTAGTTTGAAATCCTCGTCTTTTCAGCACTGTTCCTTGAAAACTCTCAGGCTTATTGTCTTTTCATTTCATTCAGTAAGCGAATGGCACTTTCTTTGATTTCTAATCTCGCATACCGAATTCATAAAGTCAATTCTTGCTACCAGGGAATGTTAGATTTGCATATTTGACAAGTAAGTAAAGTACCTATATTTAATTTTTTCTAGATTATTTTATTTATTTATTTCTAAATCCAATTTCATTACTGATTGAATAATAATAAGATTTTAAAATAACAAGTGTTTTTTTAAAATGAATAATTTATTGAACACTATAATCCGTCGTTCAATTAGTACAAGTTTTTCATTAAAATACCGCCAAATTGTTATACCAAAGCCACCAATTAATTTATTATCATCAACAACAATTAATTTATTTAAATATTTATCACAATCAACAACAGTACAAAGAAACCGATTCTTTTCTATAAAACCATTTGATATAAATACAAATGTTACTAAAGATGTAATACTTTATAAATATGATAATCCAAAATTTTATAAAATTTTAAATATATTTGCTTTAACGCAATTTATATTTTGGAATTATTTGTCACATTTTGCATTTACAACATTAAAAGATGCACCAACAGAAAAATCAAATGATGATGATCCATGGTATAGAAAAATTAATTTAGGTGATAATAAGTATAGAAATGGTATAACAATATTTTGTTTTTTAATTGGTAAGTTCTAAGTAATATTTAACAGAAATAATTTGTATACCTAATATTAATTTTTTCTATTCCAAAAAACAAAAAGGTTATGGAATTTTAGCTGCAATTTGGATGTTTACATTACGTTCAGTTCGATTTTTAATATTATTAAAAGGTGGTAAAGAATTAAGTGTTGTTACTTATGGACCATTTAATAAAAATCGTATTATGAATGTACCATTAAATTGTATATCAGCACAAGAATCTAGACAAGCAGCTAAAGTCCAATTACCAATGAAAATTAAAAATAAATCACTTTATTATATGTTAGATATGAGAGGTGAATTTACAAATACAAAATTATTTGATTATACTGCTGGACTTAGAAGAAAATTATAGAAATAAGTTTTTAATATACTTAGAAAATAATAAAGTAATTTATTTATGGTTTTTGATTTTGTGTTTTCTTAATTATAACATAGTTTTTTAATAAATTGGATTAGGTCTTTGAGTAATAAGTAATCCAAAACGTTTTTTTATTGTTAATCTTTGCCGGGAATATTTATCTTCTGGCGAAAATCTTGCTGGATGTGCTGAAAATGTTGGTCTACCATCTGGTGTTTTTTTCTATATATAAATAAACAAAAAAAACAATTTAAATAACACAAATATATAATATAATATTATGCTTACACTCAAAGTGTAGATACGCTCTCCATTTTCATACATTGTATACATTAAATACATTTTTTAATTATTTTAGATTTTACAATTTCTTTGGAAAATTTATCAACAGCCGGACACGTGTTTATTGCTCGAGATACAAAAACTTTTTGGAACTGTCAGTTTATTTTTTGTTATGTTTTGTCAGCAAACGGGTTGTCTTTGATAATTCAGCATAATTAGTATTGCCACATGTACTTAAAAATGCTGAACCTATGCAATGAACCTACCAACCCAACGCACTATACCTCTGCGTTTATGAATTATGATTAATATTTAAATGATTTTTTTTAGATAAATATAAAACTATATTATCTAAAAATTCTCTATTTAAATAAAATAAAAAAGAGCAATAGAAATTCCAGGAAAAAATATAAGGTTTTCCACCAGGACCGTTGAGAACCAAAGAAGTAGAAGAAAAAGATTTTATGTAATATAATTTACTTTAATCGATAAAGGATGCTAGATTTAGGTAGCAACAAATAATAGTTTGCTTTCGCAAACGCGACATACACACATTAGATTAAAAGCATTAAATTATTTGGAAAATAGTAATGTTCATTAACAAGAAATTATCTACACATTATAAAATAAAATTATAGATACTACTCTAACTCTATTGAATAAGATACATTATCTTCTTATAAAATAAAACATTACGAGACGATTATAAGATTTTTTTTATATATTACACATATATTTTTTATATATACTATATATATTTTTTTAAAAAAATCACATTTTTTCGTATTCCTCTATTATTATTATTATTATTTTTTTTTTTTTGTATTTAATTTACATTATTACCTAATATGTATATTTATTTCTTTATTAATTTTATAATAGCCAAAAGCTAAATTAGTTAGCTTTTTCATTTAATCGATCAAGCATCATTTTATATTAATATTATTTAATTTATTTATTTTTTATGTAATATTCATCGACTTTTATTTATGTATAAAAAAAATAATTTTTATTTCTTTATTATGTCCTTATTAATTTTTTTTGAATTATTATTTTTTTTCTTTTTTAAATAGAAATTAATTTTAAAATCAAATTTAACTTTTAAAATAAAAAAAAACCGTATTTAATTCTACTTGCATACAAGGCATATATTATTTGAATGATGACGATGAATATATATATTATATTTATTTTTATGTTTTTTTTTTGTGTAATTCTCTAATTAAAATTGTTTTTGTTTTTTTGCTATAAATTAAAAAAGCATTTGTTTTGTTTTACAAGAAAATTACAAAATAGTCAAAATTATAAAATTCGATGCAATTTAACTTAATATTATTAATAAAATTGGTATTTTTTTTTCTTTATTTTGGCGGGATAAAAAAAAAAAAATTGAAAAAATTAATTAATGTTAACAAATATAATTAAGATTTTTAAATATATATATTATAAAATCTCTCATTATATATATATATATATGTATATATATTTAAATTTAAGGAATGATTTATTTTAAATTTCGTTAAAAAATATTCTGTAATTTTTAATGTGTAATTAATTTTTAATAAGCAAAAAAAAATTGAATTTAGGAAATTTTTTTAAAATTAAATTGAGCAAAATCATTCTAATATTTAGAACTTAATACAATTTTTTAATTGTGTTTTTTTTTTGTTTTTAGCAAATCCAATAATTTTTATTTTAAATAGATTTTTAGTCTTTTTTTATATATAGTAGTAATAAATTTATTATTGATATGTAGAAATCAAAATTACATTATTATGACAAAATAACATGGCAATACAGAAATTAAAATCTTCTTTCTTTCTTTCTTTTTTTTTTTTACAAACAAAAAATATAATTAGTTAATAAAGAAATTGATTCATTTGAACATTTAACTATATAATATGTATATATAAAAAAAAATTATATATTATGTATAAATTTATCAGCAAAACTAAACTAATTATGTTTAAATAAATAAACATTAACAGAATTTTCTTTATACAATAAACTTACGTTTTTTAATAAAATCATATTATGAAAAATAATCAAATAATATAAATTTGTATTATTTTTTATTTTTATATTTGAATTTCGTGTAACTTTTAGCAGATAGTATTTATATTATTTTGTATTTTTTCCTAAATTTATAAAGGATTTTTTTTTTACTTATACGAATTTTTATTATCATTAATTATTATTCTATTTATTTTATACAAATTATTTTTTGATTAAAATATTTATTTATTTTTTATTTATATATTATAATTAGCTTAAATATTTATAAATTTAAAAATTATATAATTAATATTATGTATTCCATTACACATCTTTTTGATTATATTTAAATATTTTAAAAAATAAAATATTTAATTAGAGAGTTGCCAATATTCTTGTGAAACCCAAACATGCTGATAATATTGTTTGTCCTACACCCCAGACCATTGCATATATTGGTGACATTGGTATACTACTAGCTCGATGTACAAATGCAATAACAGCACTACTAATAATACCAGTTGTAGCTGGTGATAATATACCCATTATTAATATTAATATTGAAAAGAATCTACAAAATTTATGTTTACGTAATGTTACAAATGCTACTAATGCAGCACATGTATGTATAAATATTGATGAAAAAAATGCCCATAAAAATATATGATACCACATTTCACGAAATGAATTTAAACGATTTGTTGATCGTAGACCCATTACATCAGCAATTGTGTCCAATTCATCTGAATCATCATCGGACAACATTACAACATTACTTGTATTTTTGTAAAATAATATTAATTTTTATTTAGTTTTTATAGAGTTTAATTTTCTAATATAAGTAGTAGTAAATATGATTGTAATTTTTCGAAGAAATATTTTTATATTATTAATATTAATTGATTTTCTTATTATGATTCATTTTTTTTTATCTTATCTCACAACAAAAAAAATGTAGAGAGATCCTTTTAATTTGGCTTTTGTATTTTTTTCTTTTATATTTTAAATTTGTTATATAGTTGATTATATATATATATTTATATATATTATATATATATATACAAAAAAAAGTTTATTTGTAAAACTTTTATTAACTTAATCAGTAAATTTTCTTGTTTATTTTTTAATAAATATTATAATTGCTGTCTTTAGGATGGAGGTTCAATAAAACGCCACCTGTAGCGTTTCTCAAATATACTTATGGTCATTATTCAACTTTACAATTACCTAAAAAAATAAAAGTATATATAAAAAATATTAATTTAATCATAGTAATGATTAAAAAATTTAAGGGTGTAGATTAAAAATTTTAGTATAATATTATTTTCAAAGAAAAGAGATAAAATAGATTATGTATAAACTAATTTTATCTACAAAGAAACTAACTCATTAAATTATCATTAAAATAAAATTGATAACGAATAAAATAACCATGTTTTAATTTATCTCTATGAGTTAATTTTAATCAATAAAAATTGATATGCCAAAAAAAAAAAAATTATATTTATGTTATTGAACATTTTTGGTAAAAGTTAATTTCAATATAAGTTTAATATGATATTTTTTTTAATTGCAAAGTTATTTCAGAAAAGACAAGCAAAATTTGTTATTTTGGAAATTATGAATGAATTTAAAACGTATTGTTTATGCTTTAAGTACTATTATAATATAATTATAGTAAATTAAACAAAAAAAAATGAAATGAAATTCACACCTTGGCCTCAATATCGACCATGTAAAGGTCTAATAAAAATTTCCACTTTCTGTTATGTAGTAAATTAGAATTACTCTTTAAATTAAATATTATAAATATTTAATAAAATAATTATAAAAAAGTATTCATTTTTATTTATATTTATTATTAATTAATAAAAATGTTAAAATTTTCATTTTGTCAACCAACCCTTTTTTATCGTTCTCATATTGTCAACAATATTTTTTTTTTTTAGTTTTATTTTCTTAAAACTTTTAAACAATGTTTTTTTTTTAAATAAACTAAAACTAAATTATTTCTTTTTTAATATTTATAATAATTTAAAAACTAACACTCCATCCCAATGGATTTAAATATAAAATTTAATTTTATTTTCTCTATTTATTTTAATTTTTCATGAAAATGCAATTAAAAAAAGTCACTTTCGTTGTCAAAATTTTAAAACGTCATAACTGTGTTTCATTCCCACAAAACATTTCAAAGTTGGTAGCATTTGTTGTTCTGTTTCTGTTTTGTTTTCATTTCATTTCATTCCTCGCGTTTTGGCTTTTGACAATTCACATATTCACATTCACAGTAGTTTAGTAGAAATAAAATAACACAAAGCGGAGGGAAAAAGGATAAAGGCCGGCGTTTTACTCATAAAAAGTACATCAAAAATTAATTAAACTTGTTATTTTAATAATAAAAAAAAATGGAAAATGAAGAATATGCATCAGATAGTGAACAAAGTGATGAAGATTTTTGCCCAGAAGATGTTGGTTCCGATGTAAGCGAAGAAAATGAATCCGGTTCGGATGAAGAACAAAATGTAGATGGTGATGATGAGAAATTACATACAAATAATCGGAAAAAGAAATTATTGTCGAAAAATATTAAACCAAGTGTACGATCTACACGTACAACAAATATATCTAATGAAAATACTGTAATTGAAAAAGATCATTTAGATTCCTCTGATGAAGATAATGACAATGATAAGAAACGTTCAGATGCATTATGGGCTAATTTTTTAAATGATACAAATTCAACTGAAACCAATCCAAATAAAAATATTAAACAAGATAAAAAAGAAATATTACAATCGAAAAGTAATTTGGAAAAAGTTACTGATGATAATTCGACGAAAGATTTGATTACAGATAATGTTAAACCGTCATTAAGTAATGATAAACTAAAAGTAACTGAAATATTGGAATTTGCTGGTGAAGAAATACAAGTAACAAAAGAAATTCCTATAGATAAATCGAAAAATATTATGATTGGTAAAAGTACAACTAGCAAAGAATTACCAATATTTAATAATAATAATAATAATAAAGGACCTATGAAAAGAAGTGGTGGTGGATTGGGATCAATTTTAGGACAAATTGGTGGTAAAAAGACAAAAATTTCTGTATTAGAAAAAAGTAAATTAGATTGGGAAGGATTTAAACAAAATGAAGGATTAACAGAAGAAATACAAACATTTAATAAAGGGAAAGATGGGTAAGTTAAATTAATTTAATTATTAAAATAATATATTATTGAAATTTGGACAGAATTATAAAATTTCATTTATTTTGTTAAAGATATTTGGAACGACAAGATTTCTTACAACGTACCGATTACAGGCAATTCGAAATTGAAAGAAATTTACGACAAAATAAACGAAATAATTGAAATAAAATAATTATTTTATAATATAAAATATATATATATATAATTGAAGCTTACTATTTAAACTGGTACGTTATGCACCTCTCTGACATTTCCTTAATATTATATTTACTTATAACAAAAACTATAATGTATTATGACAAGAATTATTATGTAATATTATAATGTACAAAACTTATACAATACCAATTGTATGAATGTAAAATATGAATAAATTATAAATTTAAAAAATAATAAGAAAAGTTACATATTAATTTTTGACAAAAATATGCAATCAAATAATGCTTTTATCTAATGGGTAAGGACATTTTTGAACTAACTTTTCATTGATCCAGTCTTGTACAATCCTTTGTAGTACATTTATTGAGTACTACGGGCGAACTACGTTAACTAAACACGAGTATTCGAATAGTAGATAAAAATTGTTGTATGCTTTTTGCAAGATTTGTGATCGTGACCCAAGACCATTCAATTGGATAAAAGATACTCTAATCACTATAATAAATAGGAAAAATTACCATATAGGATCTTTTATTTATTTAAAACTTCCAAAACAAATAAATTTATAAGTAAAATATAATCATATAATGTAATTCCATAACTATTAGTTATGTTGTACACAAATGATTTATTTATTTTTAGAAAATTATTAAATTATAATATGAATAATATAAACAATTTTACATTTTACATTAATTATAAACATAGTTTAATCTATTTTTGTAAACTTAATAACATAATATAATAACCGTATACATATATTGAAAACTTCCATAACCCATTTTCGTTATAAATCAAATCTTTGTTTTTCTATTTCTCACAAGGACTCTGAAATTAAATAGAAAATATTATACTAACATACAATATACAATATTTATTTAATAAAAAAAAATTTACCTTTTCCTGGCGTACACCAAATTTACTCCAAAATGTAACTGGACATTCTATCCTTTTACCAGAATTTTTTTGAAATACTGAACATGATTGAAATGGTGGACAATATAAATGTAATGATACAGCACCATCTGTATGACTTGGATTTTCAACACGATGTAATGCAATATTATCTATAAATAGAATAAATTTTTTATCTATAAATATATTTTAGATAATTTAGAAAATTCTTTTTTTATTATACCATTGATATAACAAACACCATTTAATTCCAATTTATGTCGTGAATTTTCTATTAATTGTTCACCATTATATTCTGTTTCATCATCATCATTATTAATACCAGATATATCAATAATATCTGGTTTAATAATAGAATTATTTATATTTGGCATATCATAACGTGTTTCACATAATTCACCTTGTAACATTTTCATAAAACAATGTGAATCAGCATGATCATGTATAGCTGAACCATGTCCTTCACCCCAACATAATATCATTAAATTAAATTTACCATTACCAGCATCTACTAAATTTCTAGTATATCTATAATAATTTAATTAAATATTATAAATTAAATTAAATATATATAATAAAATTTATTTATGAAATTTAATTATTAATTATTCAAATTCGAATTTGTCTTAGATAAAATTTTTGAATATATAGCATAAGGTGAGAGATTAAAATTTAAGTGTGGAATTTTACTTTTTATTATAAAAATATAATAAGAAAAATATTGATAATGATTTTCTAAAAATATTTTGAAAAAAATATAAATACATTTTTTTGAATTTTCTAATTATTAAATTTATTTAAAAAAAATAATAATTTATATTTAAATTATTAATAAAATTATTAAGATGTGATTTTGCATTAATAATAAAATGCAATATTAAAAAAAAAAATTAGTTGCAATTTGATTATTATTGATAAACTTTTGAACTTGTAATTTCGATAAGTTTAATAATTTTCATTACAATTAAATTTATGAAGAAAAATATTTTATTATATTAATGTACAAATTAATATTATTTAATTATATTAAAATTTCTAAATTATATTTTCATCAATTAAATGTATTAACCCAAAAAAAAAAATTCAATTATTTTTTTTTGGGGAAATCTGTTAACTTCTTAACAAAAAAAAAAATTGTACCATCTGGTTTCATCATTGAATTTATTTACGAAAAAAAATTGTTTTTAGTAAATTAGTTTATTTTTAGAAATTAAATAAATTTCTGATTAATAAAGTATTTGTATAATTATTTAGATAAAAGCCTTGTATTAGGCATAATATTGGACATTTTTTTTTAATAATGTTATACTAATATTTATAATGTAAATATTATTTCTTAACAATTATTTAATTAAAAAAATATTGTTAAACCGTTTATACCGTTTATATATTTCAAAAATTCTATTTTTCATTTCTTCAAAAATATATCACTTGTGTTTAAATTGAAATTTTACTATTATTATAATATCGAAAAAAACCTTGGATCTTTTTTTTTTAAATAAAAAAATTGTGTTTAATTAAATATATTATTATTTGTATTTGTACTTACTTATAACGATCCCATTTAGCATATTTTTGCCATTCCTTTGGATTTGATTTATATGATAATAATAAATGATTAACCATTTCAATATTAACATAATTTGATTCAAATTCTTTATGTAACGATATTATTAATTCTTGTAATGTTGTTACAGATGGTCCTAATTTTAATGGTTTTTCAATACCACGAAAATGTTGTGTTGCATCACGTAAATATTTTTCTTGATCTAATACATTATTTGTATTATTTTCAACTTTCGATAATGACATATTGACTTCTTGAAAAACCTTAAAATAATTTTATGTTTTTTTTTTTAAATAAAATAAATAATAATGATTGAAATAAAATACTAAAAAAATAATAATTTCAATTAATTTCTAATTGAAATTGAGGATCGATTTAATCAGAGGAGGGTTCATAGTTCGAAGAATTTTTAAATTTCAATTATTTCAATTTTGAATTTATTTATTGACACTTTATATAATTAGATATAGAGATTAAATAATTTTTTTATGAAATTATTTATATAATAATCTTTATTTTATTATTTTTTAATAGTTCTTTTATTAAATTATTACAAAAAAAATTTCATATATATATAAAATTCGTATATATATCATAATTAGTTTAATCCATTTTGATTTATTTATTTTAAATATTTTTTTTTTTGTTTTGATTATAAAACAATCTCAAAATCCTAGATTTTGTTTTGAAAACAAAATTATTATATAAAAAAAAAATATTTACATTAATAAATAATTATACATATTATCAATTTTGGGCTCAAATTGAACAAATAAACACAATTTAATTTGTAAAGCTCATCGTTATGTACAATTTTGTGCATAGTAAAAAAAATTGTGTTAGAAAGCAATTTATCTTATTTTAGTAATACAGGAAATTAATTTGTTATCCTCATATGATCAATTTATGTATTATGTGTACTACAACTCCATAATTGAAACAAAAAATTTCTTGGTAAAATTAACAATGAATTATTGACCTTAATTTTTGTACCAACAGTTTTTTTTTTTTTTTTTTTGCAATAATATTATTCCTTTTTTGGGAAAATCCCAATCCCAAATCTTGGTAATTGTTTTTTAATAGTTCAAAGAGTGCACAATAATAAATATGAAAATTTTTGGTTATTCTATTTATTTTATTAATAAATCAATTATTTAATTTGTACTTAAATACAAAACAATAATTAATTATAAATTAAATATTTTTATTACACGAATTTTTAAAAATCACGTAATTTTATAGTAAAAAATTATATTTTTTTATATATACCTTAAAAATTTTTTTTTTTTTTAATAAAAATAAATTAATTTATATTTTATATTAATTTTTTACGATATCGTTAATTTTTGGTATAATGTGTAGTTAGTTAACTTTTGTTAAATGAATTTATTAATAATTATTAATTTTAAACAACAAAAATAATAATTTTTCAAATTATAATTCTATTATTTTTTATATATAATTTTTTTTTTTGTAAGTAAATTGCAAATAAATTTTTAAACCTTTTTATTCAATGTTTAAATTGTAAATGAATTATTTAACGAATTATAAAATGATTTTAAAATATTAAATATATAAAAAAAAGTTCTTCCCAAAATTCGTTTGTACATCTACGTATTTATATAGATATTTTTTTTTTTAATCGTTATCTCGCATTAAATATAAATATACAAAATGTGAGAAGTATTAGAGCGAATGATGTGTATTAGTATAATAAAATTATATTATATATGAAAATATTTAATTTAAATTGTTTATTATTCCTTTTTTTTTTTTATTCTGCGTATAAAAATTAAAGTTGATGTGATTATCTTTTAAGTGAAAAAAAATAGAGACATACACTCGAAAAGATACACAATAAAAAAACAGAACTAATAAAAATCGAAGTTATCAATAAATAATTTAAAAAAAAATAAACATATTTAAATTAATTTATTTTTTGAAATCCCATTACATTGTATGGTATATAATACAATAATTTACGATAATGAATATAAATTTATTACGATAATGAATTTTGCAATTATTTGTTTTAAAGGAAATTTCTTTGAATTTCAAAAAAAGGATATTTAACCGAAATAATTTAATTTGCCTAATTCTACATTGATTTTATATAATTTACGATAATGATTTGAAATATTTTTATAAAATTGTGAATTGTTACGATTAAGAAAAAGGATATTTAACGAATTTTCCCAATATGAATCTTTTCTGACCTTGATTTACATTAATTTATAAGAATTTTTAAAATACATTAATACGTTTTTTCATAGTATCTAATCAGTTAAATAAAATATATTTAGATTTAGATTTAGATTTTACAAAGGTAATTTCAATATAATATTTTGTTACTGAGAAGTTAATTTTTTATCAATAATATTTTCAAGTGTAAGCTAAGAAGATTATTATTGATTTTTATTTCGGTTGTTTATTAACAGAAATACAAATTTTTGATAGAGAGATCGTAGAAATGTATTTTTGTTTTAAAAAAAAAAGCTCTATGAGAATTAAAAATTATTATTATTTTCCTTCACCTCATAGGATTTAGATAAATAATAAATAATTTCCCTTCTTAATTATTTAATTATATATAATAAATAATTTGTGGTAATAAAAATGCCAATTCAAAGTTATTAGTAATACATTTACAAAAAAAAAAAAGATTGATCAGAAATTATTATTTAGGTTAATGAAATTAATTTTATTAAACCTAGTTAACTTACGTATTAGTTTTTAACTTAATTACTATATGAATAGAATATTATACTAAAATTCTCATCATAATATTTTGATATCATTGTAGGGAAAATGCCGAAATTTTTTATTCCTCTTTAGAATTTCGGTATTTTCCCTAAAGTTATACATTTCATTTATCTTATATGATGAAGAGTTCTAAAAACATATTGTTATGATTGAGATAAACTAAGTCAAGGTTAAATTGTTTACTATATTTTAGAATAATAAGAGATGGATTTTAGAAATTTTGTCAACAATATGAGTCATAAATTACACTAAAAATTAATTGATTTACTATTTTGGAAGGTAGGAGAATATAATGGAAATTAGAATATTTTATAGGAGATAATTTCTAAAAATTTATGTATATAGCATTTGTTTAATGTAAACAAATAATTAATTTAACACATCTTAAATTTTTGAAAAGTTTGAGATATAAAATTGATTTCTACATACATAATATAAAAAATATTTATACGTGACTAGATAAATTTGATATTAGAATACTCTTCAGGCCGTTTCACACTTCAAAATTTCTTTACAACATAATCTAAGTATATTTGATAGTCACTATCAAAATGTGTAGTCAAAAATAAGTACTATTGTTACCAAGATCATTTAAATTTGATTAACTATCAAATCAATCACCCAAAAAATAAAAATATAATTGATATATTTTGGTTTTTTCCAAAAAAAAAAAAGTGATCAGATAATATTTTAAATTATCTATCATACATTTAATTAACTTTGATAAATTAATGATAATATAATAATGTAATATATATATGTATATATTTTTTACATTATTTTATTATTGATAAGATTTTTACCAATCATTTTAATTATTTACCATTTTAATAAAAATATTTTAATTGTCTCCAAGAAATAATTAAAATTTTAAAAATGGAAATATTAATTACTTATAAATAATATTAAAGTGATTTATTTATATTTAATTTATATTATATTATATTAAATTGAAAATTTTTAATTAATCTAAATTATTAATCGAAAAAAAAAGTATATAATGGAAATTTTCATATACTATGTACATATATGTATAATCAAGAATGAATTTTTATTGTATGGAATTTTTATATTTTATTACTGTAGGCTTCTTAAAAAACTAGCAATTCATCTAATAGAATACCTTTAGGATATAAAAAATCAGGTAATCCAACTATTAATTACTTAAAATTAATTGTTTCCACTATTAAAATTTGAAACGAACGAAAAAAAAGGTCGTCGTTTTTTAATGGTTTGATTTTTACCAAGCATTTAAAGTTTTCCATTTCTATCCCAGATAAGAATTTAATTTTTTTTTTGTATATATAGTATAACATTATATATTTTTTTTTGAAAACCCATTTAATAATTTGTCCGAATTTTTGCTTTTTTTATTTTGTGTTTGTTTTTTTTTTTTTTTTTTATGAGTCTAGCAAATCCGATTATAAAAAATATTATCTAGGTTGTGTTAATTTTTTTTTTGGAAGAACTATTTTTTTTTTGAAAATTAATTAAAAAAATTGTGCAGTAATAATAATAATAGTGTGTTTAATATTTTCGAATTTATTGACAACAAAAAAAAACTGCGTAAATGAACTTTATAATCAGTTTTTGAATTAAATAATATAATTATATAAATATATATAGTATATAGAAATTATTTGTAAGGTTTCATTGATATTTTAATCGTAAAATATTTTTTGTTATTGGATTTTGTTTTGTGTATGTTTATAAATTTGTCGTTTAAAATCAATTTTTGAAATTTATTTAATCTTATAATTAAATAATATATTTATTATATACTATAATTTATATTGGAATAAATAGTGGATTTCTAAAGGGCATCATCCGTTTTGAAATTCAAATGAATTTCATTTTGTGTTAATTAATTAGGAAAATATCTTTATCGTAAGCATTTAAATTTTACGATATTTGAAAAATACGTTTTTAATTGAATATACAAAATAATATTTATAGGGGATTTTTTTGTTGTTGTTAAACATTAATTTATGCTTTAAAAATTGATAAAATTCATTGGTAAATTTCTTTGGTAAATTTTTAAATACAAAATTTTACCAATCATTCTTTAATAATCACATAAAAATTACAAGTGTTTTTTTTTCTTCTTTAATATCAGTAAAAAGATAAAAATTTCACTTGTCTTTAAAAATATAAATGTTAATATTACATATTATTTTTTTTTTGTTTATTTAAATAAATGATTTTAACATTTATATTTTTTTTAATATTTATTATTTTAAAGTCTGTGTTAAATTATTTTTTTGATTTTTAAACATGATATAAATTATTTACCATTTTTATTATAAATAATTTTTGAATTACTCATAAAATATATTATTTCCTTATGTAAAAATATTCAAGTTTTATATCTAATTGATAAATACACTTTTTATGTTATATTTTCAAATTAATCTCAATAAATAAATAATTAATTATTATATATTTTTCCATATAATGTATATAAACCACCAACTGTTAAAACTTTCATATGAAAAATTTCTTTTATTGATAAATTTTTTAATTTAAAATAAAACAGTACCACAAAATTATTGAAACAAATTGAAATTAATGTTAATAACAAACTGAAATATCTAACCAGTTTGAAAATTATTATATAGTTTAATATTTTTTGTTTTTTTTTTTATATTTCTTTATTTTGCGTATTCTTTTTGGATAATTTCTCCTACCAAAAAAAAAATGCATGTTTTTTTTTTTGTAAATTAGGAGAGTAAGAAACATTAATTTATGTTGCTATTTGGATAATTTACCTACAGCTACAACAACAGTACTAATTTTTTTTTTTTAATAATGCGCTTTTTTTATATAGTTAAACACAATTTCAATATGTAGTTTAATGTTGATGATAATTGCTTGGCGAGAGCATTGCTTTTCATTAAAAAAATTTCTATTGTAAGAGTTTTTATAAATTAGAAATTGTGAAATTGTACATTAGTACATTATTAAATTAAAATTAAAATGACTAATAAAAATTAAAATTAATAAATTTTTAAAGATTTTTTTTTCTTTCAATTTTACAAAATTTTATTAAACAAATTTTTGTACCTTATAATTTTCTCATATCTTTTTTTTTTTTTTGTGTTAACATTTTTCTTTTTTTTTTTTTCAAATAAGCAGCTAAAAAAACAGAACTAATAGAAATTACAAAATTTAAGCATATATAATTTGCTATAAAAATCTTATTAACTTTTTTTTCTATTTACAAAATTTTATGCGTCTGGAATACTTTTTGGTCCTTTTGATAAAACTGATTTTAATGTTTTCATCATTTGTGGTATTTGATCTACATGTTTATCAACACATTTAATGGCACAACGTTCAAATTGATATGTATATTTAGCGATATCTTCTTCACTAGGATTTGTTGGCATTTTAACTTTAATATCATCGTTACATTGCTAGAAAATTAATATATTTCAATTTAAATAAATATGTTTTTTTTTGCTATAACTTGGACAAATTAAAAGATATTTGGAATTACGTTACAATATTAGAAATATTTACCATAACACATCTTTGTAATCTTTGTTGATATGATTCCAATTCATTTTGTACATAACTTTGTGCTTTATTAACTGGAACTGAACATCTTTCAACACAACGTTGTACTGTTTCTAAGCTAGCAATTTTTTCTTCACAACATTTTGCCGCACAATAATGCATATCTGCCTTGAGATAACGTTTTTTTTTGTGTTAAATAAAAAATAAAACATAAATTAATAATAATTCTAAATCATTTTATAAATAAATAAGTACTTAGTACTTATAATAATTTTTAAAAATTATAATTCTGTACAAATTCAGTCAATACATTTTGTAAACCTAACCTCATTTTTTATAGTTGGAAGAAACATACTTGCATTTTCCTAAGATATGATTTATCCATTTCATCTACCATTTTGGTAATTTCCTGTTCAATTCTTTGTCTTTGTTGCTCAATCATTTTGAAATTATTTTAATTTGTTTTATTTGGAATTTTTTAAATAGAAATATATCCTTCGTTTTCGCTATCAAATACCAAATTTTTTTGATATCCTTTCCTAATTTTGAATTTGACAAGTGACTTGTGCCATTCACAATAAACTAGTCATGTGCATGCGGCAACTTAAATTCACAATACGAAATTATATCCGATTGTGGTGTCATCTTCTGAGCAAAGTAATACGATTATATTAAATAGTGTATATTTAGGCGTAAATATAATATAATTAATTTTAACTAATGCAAGAAATTAAAGTTTTGAATATAATTACCAATTTACTTAATTAAATTAAATCATATTTAAGAGAAAGAAATATCTAATATTCGCCTCTTAATTTTTAATCAATCAAAATCACACACAAAACCATAGCGACATAACTACATAATTGCAAAACACAACTTTTGTTGCGCAAAGTGACAAACAAATAGTTTTTTTGGTTTTTTGACAGATTGTAGTAAAGTTTTTTTTTTGTATTTCTTTGTGTGCGAAAAATAAATTAAATTAAAAATTATTAAATTTTGTTAAAAAATATTAATTAATTGTTTAATTATTTGTTTAATAAATATAAATCAAAACTAAATATTATCGAATAAAAAATGGAAATGGAAATAATTTTATATATTCAATCAGATTTCTTCAAATTTGTTCTATGAAAAAACCAATTTTTTTTTCTTCTGGACATAAAAATAAAAATAAAAATTAGTAATAATAATAATAAAAAAAAACAGGAAACAAACAAGTCAATATTATTTATCAAATATTTATATATTTTATATGATTGTGTTAAAATATAAATTTACTTAAATGTTATTTACCTCTCTTAAATTTGATATAGAAAATATTGGGCAAATAAATAGGATTTTAATTGAATTATAAAATTTGTATATATATATATATAATATCTAGAAAAATGTCAGCCGATTCAGATGAAATGGAATATTCGGACAATGACTGTGAATATGAAGATTATTACAATGCAGGTAAAAAAATTAATTTATTATTCTATGATTACATTTATTTATTTTTTTTTGATTATTTTTAGTTTACCATATTAATTTGTAAATTACTTGCATAGGTCAAGGTTTTTCCTTAATTAAACACTTAATAAAATAAAAACCCAAAATTGATATTACGTCAAAGAAACCCTCTAGGGCACTTTTTTGACTTCATAGATTATGTTTTTTTTTTCATACAAAACATAAGTATATTATATTTCTATTGATTTACAATCTATTAATTATATATTGACATTGAAATTTTAAATACCGTTTTGTGCATATCTTAGGTATATAATAATGAATTTCTTTATAAAAAAAATATCATATTTTGTCTGACACTATAGTCTACAAAATATACAGTCATTAATATGACCTTTTATAAGTTTATTGGCTTTTAGTTAAAGTTAAACAAATTTTTTAGTTAAAAAAACTTGACCTTGTATATATGATTGTTAAAAAAACTAACAGTCTTGCTCAGTTTTGATTAATAATTCATTTGTTTTTGCTTACAATTAAAATATTTCATTCTATATTTCAAAATAATTAATTTTTACCACCTACTATAAATTTATTTAACTAACATTTCCTTTTCCAAAATATAATAAATTTATCTAATTTTTTTTTTAGCTGAAGATTGTGACATAGAACAAATTGATCCAAAAAAAACAGATCCAGAATATTTTTCATTTGAATGTTTAAATGTTGAAGAAGTAGAAAAATTATTAAATGAATCTGTAGAAAAATTAAGTACAATATTACAAATAACACCATCATTAGCAAAAGTTTTATTACATGAACATAAATGGAATACAAATATAATTATTGAAAAATATCGAGAAAATTCATCAAATTTATTGATAAGTGCTCGTATTAAACCACCATATAATTCTTTATCATCATCAACAACAACAAATACTACAACATTATATCGTAATAGTATATTATGTCCAGTTTGTGCAAATACACAATCAACAGACCGCTTTTATAGTTTATCATGTAATCATTCATTTTGTAAAGATTGTTGGTCAATGCATTTTGAAACACAAATTTATCAAGGTATTACAACACAAATTGGTTGTATGGCACCAATGTGTAATGTACGTGTACCAGAAGATCTTGTATTAAATTTAGTACAACGTCCAATAATGCGTGATAAATATCAACAATTTGCATTTCAGGATTATGTTAAATCACATCCAGAATTACGTTATTGTCCTGGACCAAATTGTAAAATTATAATACAAAGCAATGATATTACACCAAAAAAAGCTAAATGTAATATATGTAATACAGCATTTTGTTTTTGTTGTAGTACTGATTATCATGCACCAACTGATTGTCATGTTATTAAAAAATGGTTAACAAAATGTGCTGATGATAGTGAAACAGCTAATTATATTAGTGCTAATACCAAAGATTGTCCAAAATGTCATATATGTATTGAAAAAAATGGTGGTTGTAATCATATGCAATGTTTTAATTGTAAACATGATTTTTGTTGGATGTGTTTAGGTGATTGGAAATCACATGGTTCAGAATATTATGAATGTTCACGATATAAAGATAATCCAAATATTGCTAATGAATCGGTACATGTACAAGCACGTGAAGCATTAAAAAAATATTTACATTATTATGAACGTTGGGAAAATCATTCAAAATCATTACAATTAGAACAACAAACATTAGATCGTTTAAAATCACGTGTTAATGAAAAAGTAATGAAAGGTTTAGGTACATGGATTGATTGGCAATATTTATTTAATGCAGCTAATTTATTAGCTAGATGTCGTTATACATTACAATATACTTATCCATATGCATATTTTATGGAACCAGGTAGTAGAAAAGATTTATTTGAATATCAACAGGTAATTAATATAAAATAAAATGATGAAAGGGAAAAATTAAATTATATTAAAAATTAATTTTAGGCACAATTAGAAGCTGAAATTGAAAATTTATCATGGAAAATTGAACGTGCTGAAACAACAGATTTAGGTGATTTAGAGAATCAAATGGATATTGCTGAAAAAAGAAGAACAACACTTTTAAAAGATTTCTTCCCAACTACTACAGATATTTTATATACTAATATTGTTTCAACTCCAACAATTACATACTAAAAACAAAACTTAATAATGGTAATTATTTATTATAAATATTTCTAACAGAAACAAGTAATTTTAATATTGTCAATAAATTTTTTTTTGATAATAATCTTTTGCGTGCTTTAAAACCTAAACATAAAACTAAATAATTTAAAAAATAAATACAATAGATTTGGTTTTTTTTTATATATAAATTTATGTGTGCTAAATTCGTGTAATAATCAGTCTATTATTTTAAATTAATATAATAATATTATAGATTGTAATGTATAATTTTATTTCTATTAAAAAAGTATATACATATATGATAGTATAAAACTAATATTAATATTTGTTTTTTTTTGCTCACAATTAATTTTATAAATCTATTGGAAAAAAAATCAATAAGAGTAAGATTAAAAATTAATAATGTTATTAAAATTGCTCGGTAAAAAAAATGATCTGATTATTTGTAGTTTTATTATAGAAACAAAATAAAGAAATAATAATAATTAATGTTTAAAATATGATCCTGTAATAAGTTTTCTTTTTTTGCTAGATTAAAAAAAGATAATTTAATTATTAATAAGAAAATAGGATAAACAAAAATAAGAAATTTATGATTAGATTTAATGGATTTTAAAAATAAAATAAATACGAATTATGTAAAGACTTTAAATAAAATTATACATAAATACTAAAGAAATAATTGTTATTGTTTAAATCAACGATTAAAATTCAAATTTGTATTTTGATCTTTCTCATAGTTATTTAATCATCATTCCAACCTATTATTAAATAATTCAAATACCTTTCGACGATATAAAATGATCAAAAGTGAAAAATTGTAAAAGTTATTTAAAGTAATTAAATTTATTTCTATTTTCCTAAGCTTAATAAAAAAAAACAATTATAATTATTTTTATGATACATTTGTTGTTTCAACAATTTGCTCTTCACCAGCTACTTCACAAAATATTTCATGTGATTCAAAATCATTGAAATTATTAAATACCATACAACATAAACCACACTCATATATCCTAAAAAGAAAATTTGAATATTTACTTCATAAAAAATTATTTCAATATTATTTTATCATTTAAAAAACATACATATTAGATTCATCTAATTCTAATTTATGATCATCCTTATTCATATGACTATCCATAATTATTGAATTTGTTACTGTAACACTATTATTAGTTCGATTAACAATAATTGAATTTAATTTATTATTTGGATTTAAATTTTTTGTATATATTTTTTGTAAATATGATTTTGTACATGGTTTAAATCCTTGATGTAATAATATATGTTTTTTTAAGTTAACACGTTGCGAAAATAATCGACCACAACGTTTACATCGAAATGGTTTTTCTCCAGTATGCGTTAATTCATGTCGTCTTAAATTACCTTGTTGTGTAAAACCTTTATTACATATATTACAAATAAATGGTCTATCACCATTATGTACAGAAAAATGACGAGATAAATTTGCTGCTTGCGCAAATGATTTACCACAATTTTTACATGTATGAGGTCTAATATTATTATGACCTTTTAAATGCCGGTACATATTACCATGATTAGCAAATTTTTTACCACATATTTCACATGAATATTTATTTTCTTCCGGATTACTATCATGAATAGTTACTCTGTGTAAGAGATGATCACGTTTAGATTCAAAAGTCTATAAATAAAAAGGAATTATTTGTAGAAAAAAAAGGAATTTAAAATGTAAATGAATTTTACTTGCCTGTTTACAACGTCGACATGTATAAATAGCCTTCAATTCGGGACTCAATGACATTGCTTTTACAATTTAGTTGTTTTTTCTTATTATGCTACTAAAGAATTGATGGCCCAGGAGACTATTTCAACTTCAGGATATAGTGTAGTATACTTTACTATTCAATTCAAGTACGTGGTGTACTTTACTATTCAATTCGAGTCTATATTCTATAACTTAAAGCAACAATCGTAAACGCATTATTTAAATTAATATATAAACTTCATTTAATCAATAATTTAAATTTAATTTAAAATTTTTTAATATATTTGTTGTCCACCAACCACCACACCAAAAACATTTTTTGACATTTGTGTTTATGACATTTCCCATTCAAATGACTTTGAAAAGATAATTTCTATGAAAATTCTTCGGACTGTCACTGTCAGTAATGTGACATTTAAATATTTCTGGAAAAAAATAAACAAAAAATCATTTCTGTTCTGTAGAAACGTTTACCATTAAACTAAAGTGTTTGTTTATAAAATGTCTGAAAAATTAATTTCTTTTAAAAAAATCAATCCAAAAAATAAATTCGCGAGAAAAAGAAAAGAATCATCGTCAGATTCAGGTAATTATTACATAAATTTCCAAAATAATATTTTCTAATTTAATCGATTATAATTTTGTGCAGATTCTTCAAGTGATGAAAAATCAGCTGTTGTGAAAATAGTTAAGAAACGTAAAAAAATTAATCCAAATATACAAAGTTCTTCAGTTCGATATCAGGAACAACAAAAATTATTAAAATCCACAGAAACATCATCATCATCAGATGATGGTGACACAAATGACAATGATAATAAATTTGGCGTATCATATAAATCAGAAAGAATGTCAAAGCCATTAGGACCATCTGATCAAGGTGCAACAGCAACAAATGAAGTTGAAACTGAAAATGATCGTGATGCACAAGCTATATTTGAAAAAAGTTTAGAAATTAATAAAAATTTAGAAGGTAAAGCTGATGATAAAATTTATCGTGGTATAAATAATTATGCACAATATTATAAGAAAAAAGATACTGCTGCTGGTAATGCTAGTTCGGGTTTAGTACGTAAAGGACCAATACGTGCTCCAGCACATTTACGCGCTACAGTACGTTGGGATTATCAACCAGATATTTGTAAAGATTATAAAGAAACTGGTTTTTGTGGTTTTGGTGATAGTTGTAAATTTTTACATGATCGTCATGATTATAAAGCTGGATGGCAATTAGAATTAGATCATGCTGCTGAAATAAAAGGTGAAGCTGATTCAGATGGTGATGATACAAAATATGAAATAAATTCAGATGATGAAACATTACCATTTAAATGTTTTATATGTAGAGAAAGTTTTGTTGATCCAGTTGTTACAAAGTGAGTTTATTTATTTTACAAATAAAATGTAAATATAAAAATTATTAATAATTTCTCTTTATATAGGTGCAAGCACTATTTTTGTGAAAAATGTGCATTATCAAATTTTAAAAAATCATCAAGATGTTTTGTTTGTTCAGTTCAAACAAATGGAGTTTTTAATCCTGCCAAAGAACTGATGGCAAGATTAAGTAATGATATGAAAGGACCAAATACTGTAGATGGTGTTGAGTGTGATTCAGATGATAGTGATTAATAAAATAAGTTTTAAAGAAATAAATTAGTTTAAAAGTTCAAATAATGTTTTTATATCAAAAAAATTATAGTAGATGTGATAGAATATGTGATCGTTTACGAATTCACCACAAATTCCTATCATTCATATCCAATTTCCAATTTGACTATACATCGTCGCCATAGAATTTGTGACAACAAAAATATTTGACAGTCGTCACATTTTTTGGCTATACGGGTTAAGTCAGTTGTCATATCAGTGTCAAAAAGTTTATATAGGTATTTTTAAGGTTAAGTGCGGGAATTTAGAGCGTGGGTTTTTATATTTTAGTGAAATTAATTTTAATTTTTAGTGATTTTAGAACTCAGTGAGTGCTATTTATTATAGTTTTAATGTTATTAATTAAATTTAGCATTGAAATGCGTTTAATAATAGTTATTTTACCATTTTTACTTGGTTATAATTTTTGCGTTGACTGGAAATTTTCAACACATGTTTTTTGTGATTGTTTACTATGTATACTGTCCAAAAATTATGTAATTCGATTATTTTAGTTCCCTTAAATGCTTTTCCATCTGTTTGGATAATAATTTGATAGATTTTTTTGCAAATTATTACTTCGGAGCTCCGATAGGCAGAATCTGTAGTTGTCTCATAAACGTAAATTAAAGGCTAATTTTCAGTTCTTTCTCATGAGAAAGCTCATGTGACTCAAATGTGTGTATGCGTCGAAGAAAGTCACAGATCAGTTGCTTTCTGCGGCTTCTCATGAAAAGGAACTGAAAATCGGCCATTAAGTCTCAGTACTGTATGGCAAATTGAATTACTGAAAGTTTTCCTCTCAATTTTTAGCTGTCTTGTGTTTTTCAATTATATATTATAGTCATTAATCGCATTTCATTTAAGATTCATACTCCGGTTCGGAGTAGCCCTGAATGTATATTGATTCTACTTATGATTGTAATATGTAAGTAATGCAAAATGTCATATTTTCAGGTGATCATCTTAAGTTACCTATCGATCAATCGATCGATTTCCAAATTAACATAATATAAAAAGCATTATATATAGCTATACTATAATAATATTACTAACTCATTTTTTATTTACATTTCTTTTAGGTCTATCTCGAACATCGTCATAGATTGTATTCGACAAATCATGGTGCAATTATTTTCAGCAATGATTTTGGTGTCCTCAATTCTGTATTTAAATTTAATAACAAATTTTAATTGTTTTAAATTTCATAACCCATCTTAATTGTTCCTTTTCTATAATAACGATAGAAAAGTCATTTAATTATTACTTAATTTTTCGGTTTTAAATGTTGAAATTTTCGTAATAAATAATCTTTTTTTTTTGTATCAACAATGAAATTATTTTGTAATTTGATTTTAATTTTAAAATCAAAATATGTATGTACATATAAAAAATAGTTTACAAATCCAATGTTTTCCAAAATAATTAAATAAATGATAAGATTTTTTTTTGTGTTAGCAATAAAACTAAAAAAACAAATCAAAATTCATCAAATCTATTGTAATTTATCATAGTTGTCTATCTTTATGTGAATTTTGTTTCTATTTTTAGTAGTTTTTGTGTATAGTATCTTATCTCTGATTTAATTTTGTTTTATCTTTATAAAGGCTAAATAATTATAAAAAAGAAATTCGTGTTCTACGATTAAAATTTTAAAAATTATGAAATTTTTAAATATTACCTTTGTATGTTGATGTTTCTATATACAAAGATATTACTTATATTTTAAAATTCTAGGCACACCTTGTAAAATTACCTACGAAATTATATTGTTTCTGTTACTACCTGTCTGTAGTGGAGAAACTATTAACTGCAACAGGTTAATGATTATTAGTGATGAGTTAATTGTTGTTAGCAGTTAGACTCCACCACTTGAAATTACATTGTTAGGTACATTTTAGTATTGGTACTTACTGAAATTATCCAAAACATTCGTTTCTCTTCATATGATTCATTAGTTAAGTTTCTTCACTATTATTTACTTTTAATATATAAATTATATTTTAATTTTCTTTTTTTAATTACCCTATAGCTATAAAATATCATTAAAAAACTGCGAATCAATATAAATATATTTCAATAATCAATTTTGTATTTAAAAATCACATGATCATTATGATATTAGGCTAAGTCTAACTTATAAATTCATAAATATTTGTGTTGTTTTCAAATTTTATATTATTATTATTATTTTTTCAATATTTCCATTTTATTTTAATTAATTTTGTGGTCATATAAAACGGTTATTAAACTTGCTGTCGGTTTTTTTTTTGTAAATGCCTTTCGTTTTAAATATTTTAATAAAAAAAATTTCGAAAATGATCATTTTACATGTCACAGTTACTTAAATGGATCATTTTTGCATGATGTCATGTGTTTGATTCAAGACCGATGGATCGATATCGGTGAAAATACTAATTTTAGGACTAACTATTGGTTCGGAATTCAAATCATATTAGTAGAACCCCCAGTGGCAACAGAACAGAATATAATTCTAATGGGTAGATCAATGTCAAGAGAAAAATAACGTGGGATATTGAATTTGAATTCATCTAGTAATAGGAATAAATTTATACAGGATATATTTATATAAGTTGAGGACAAATATCACTCTGATGACTGAGTAACTTTATTTATAATAAGCTTAGGACAATAATTATTAATATGAAGAATTTTAACATTAAAATTTTCAAACATTTATTTTATTAAATTCCAGCCAACAAATAAAATTGATGTTACAACAATATGGAACCAGATAAAAAAAAAATTCGTTTCGATACAATATCAAATTCATTAATTACAAATAAAAATTTTCAAATAAAATCAATATTATCCGATGACTATACAAGGCCAATAAAATTAGAATCAGTTTATATTGGTACAATATTGGATAAAAAACAATTATCATCATTAATTGGTCTACTAAATAATATTATACCAATTACAGAATTACAACATTTAAAACGTATACGACAAAATGAATTAATATTATGTCGTCAAAATGATATAATTAATTTTATAAATGACAATTTTCCATTTAAAGAAAATTCCGATAAAATCTTAAATAACCTTTTAGTTAATTTAAATTTAAATCAATTGGAAATTTTAGATATTTTAAATAAAAATGATGATGATAATAGTTGTAATGATAATCATAAATTAATTATTAAAACATATTTAGAATTTAAAGGATTGGATAACAATTTAATAAATGAATTATGTAATAATTTAAAAATATTAAAAGTTGCTAGCCAACCAACATATTTACGATGGCAATATAATGAAATGAATATTAAATGGCCATGTAAATTTCATCCTATTAAATATATTGAACAATTATATAATAATGAAAATTTTCAATTAAATGAAATAAAATTTCATAATAATATTATGAATATTATAATAGAAATTTCAAATATAGAAATGAATAATAAAAATTGTGGTATTTGTATTGATCCTAGAACAAATTCAATTATTTCTATAGCAATAGATCAAATAAATTTGAATCCAATACAACATTGTCCAATGGTATTAATTGATTTTGTTGCTAGAACACAAAATGGTGGTGTTTGGCAATATAATAATAATAATAATGATTTTATGGAAAATACAAATGAGAAAAATTTACAAGGAATATTAAAAAAATATTATGAATTAATATTAAAGAAATTTCCAAATCAAATTATTGGAGCCGAATTAATTGATTCAAATCATAAAAAATCAATAAATTTAGAAATATTTAATGATTGTATGATTGGAAAAGATCAAATTAATAATTTAATTAAATATGGACCATATTTATGTACTGGTTATGATATATATTTATTAAAAGAACCATGTTTAATGTGTTCAATGGCATTAATACATAGTCGTGTTAGAAGAATATTTTTTATAGAGAAATCAACTAATGGTGCATTAATAACACAAATCAAATTACATACTGTCAAAGAATTAAATCATCATTTTGAAGTTTTCCAATGTATTGCGGATGGATAATAAAAAACATAGGTAGATAAAATATTATAAATAATTTTATTATAAACAAAAGTATTAAATATATTAATTTTAAGAAAAAACCTAATCAATAATAATAAATTATAAACATAAAATTAATATGGTAATTTATATTTTCAAAAAAAAAATTTTTTATAACAAAACTCGTGACTTGAAGGTATTAATTATAATAAAAAATTCAAAATTTACGATTTATAAAATTATTTTTGTTTATTGTTTTTTTTTTCAGCAATAATTGAAAATTGTTTTTTGGAAACATTAATAACTAGTTTGAAGCAATTAACTACAAAAATATAATTAAAATTCTTTCGACTGGGTAACGAAAAAAAAAGCTAATTAGTTAGTGATGTATGAAACTAACGAAGGGCTGCTCAGTATGACAGATTCGGTCGCGGAAACTAAACTTCGGTCGAGGAAACTGCTATGCACTGCTGTGACATTTATACAACGAAGGATTATACAGAGAAATGTCTCTCGTTTCATTCTTTCGTGTTGAGGAAAGGCTATAAATATCGAAGCTTTAAATATCGAAGAAACTTTCTTTTAATACAATTTTTATGTTAGATCTTCTTTATAATTTTAAACTTTTTTCTGTTTTATATTTACTATGTTAAATGAATTTTCGACTATATTTCGTAAAATAGTTATATACTATCTAATATTTATAAGATTTTAGATAAAACTAGTTAAAACTGCACGTGTTTAGTATTTAGTATTTCTCCTCTTTTTTTTTGAAAAATATGCTAAAAATGGCCTAAATTTTCACTATACTAAAATTTTAATGAGATTTTTTTTTTGAAACAGAGAATATTAATGTTCTCAAATATTAATTTTTTTTTTGCTATGACTCCAGGTAAATTTACGAAAATTATAGTTTTTAGTTTGTTAGCAATGCATGAATGAATAATTTGCTAAAATTTATCAAAAAAAACTAGTCAAAAATCAAAATATCAATTAAATTTCGGAAGTATAAATATTTTTTTGTAAGCTTATAGTGAATTATGTGCACATATAAGTATAAAATATTAATTAAATACATAAATTATGTAAATAAATTTAATTTGTTACTGTAAACGAATTTGGATTAAAAAATTTATCTAAAATAAACTTGTTTTTTTATTTTTTTGTTGATGTTGAATACTAAATGTAATTTTGATGTAAATGTAAATGTTTTCAATCAAAAAATGAAAGAATTTATCAAAATTAATTTAAATTTAAGGTGAGTTCTTGTTTGAAAAATATAAATTGATTTTATAATTTTAAAGTTACTTTAAAGTTAATTTTAAAATGTTAATAACTTAATTCCTTGTGTACTACAAATTATTAAGAATTTTCTAAAATCCAAAAGTTCAAATTTAGTAAATTATTACTTCTTGAAATTGAATCTATCTGTTTTATATGCAATGTAATTTACATTGCAATTTTGTGACTAAAAATCTACGATGTACTAGATAGACTGAAACATTTTGAGCAAGATCTTGCACTGATTAATTTTAGCATTAGAACTTTAATAGTGTAAATAAACTATAATATGTCATTTATGGCCTGAGTTTTGGGTTCATTCTACTTTATCTTATGTATATATACTAAACGATGTAATTTAATTATCCAAAAACTTTAACATTTTATTTATTTATATTGTCCATAAATGAATTTGTTAAATTTCTCAAATTTAAAAACAGCCGGTCGACTAATAAAATATATTAAAATGAATAAGAAAATTAATTCAATTTTAACATTAAAATTACGATAATAAAAATTCCTTATATTTTATTATCAACAAGTGGTTTTCATATAAAATTCTATCAGTTTTTTTACTTGTCATTCTACTGTTGGTATATATTCATTTATGAATTGAAAAAAATTGAATTTTTAATTTCTATTTCCTAAGAAATATAATATTTTCTTTAAGATTAATTAATTATATAATTGTAAACTAGTAATAATCATAATTAATAAAGATGTTTTTACATGGTCAGTTTTTTCTATAAATTGCGTTTAATTTTATATTATTACACTTACTTGCATTGATTACTATAATTTTCAACTAATTTAAATAATAATTACGATAATAAATTCTTTTGAATTAAAGTAGTATAAATTGATTTATGCAATCATGTATTAATTTGAAATTTGTTTTGGTTAAATCTTATTAATAATAATAATCTATTAAATAAATTAATTCCAATTACATAAGATTTAAATTATTAAATGTAATACGTTGTTAGAATTTACTAGATATTTTATTATGCATTTAGAAAATATTGAATTGTAAAAAAAAAAATGTGAAGAGAAACCTTTTTTTGTAAAATTTCCACTATTAAAAATTTCTTCTAAAATAAATTAAATATAAAGTTCATTGAACATTTATATTTCGAATTATGTATATTTAAAATAATAAGTCAAATATTTCAATTTAATTTTTGCCAAAAAAAATTTTATTATCGCACGTTATTTTAATCTATAAAAACTGTGACTACGCAAAAAAATTAAATGATAGTGATAATAATAATAATAATATTTTTTTGTGATCATTTTCCATTATTGGTTATGGGTAACCTTTTTGCTGTTTATTAATTGATCTCAATTAGATATTTATACAAAACACTATAAACTAAATATATGTATATAACATTTGCACAGTTGTAAAAATAAAATGTTTCATAATGAAAGAAAAAATATTACTATTTAATTTATTTAAACTTTAAATGCCCCCAAACAATAACCGAAAAAAATAAATAAATTTACTTATTAACCATGAAAATTATTTTTTTTATTATTTTGTAAGAGTTTATAAATATTTAATAAAATAATTGTTGCTAATAGCAATTTTATTAATAACAAAAAAAAATCTATCTGAAAGAATTAATTTAAAAGAAAGATTATAAAAATTTAGAATTTATTAATTACCTAAACAAAAATTAATTTATTTATGGGGTACTAATATGTATGATAAAATAATCAAAGACAGTAAGGCATCTCAGGAAGTCTGCTCAAGAAATGTTCCTCGAAAATAACTAAAAAATTGGTCGAAAATAACTAAAAAATTGAAATTACTATGTGTGTTTAATTGGTGATCATTAAACATTCGCCTAGCTTAAGTTTTAACAGAGCAATAAGTCTAAATACTATCTTGTCAATGTTTACTAACCAAGCTTCCACTATTGAATTATCATATTACAATAAAACATATTACCAGCATTTCTATACTATTTTGAACAAATTTTTGTAAAAAATTTCTTACAATATTTAACCTATTTTCCTTCTGTAACGATTAAAGGTAAAATTATTGGTTTAACCCTCGACTTGACGAAAGGCTTTCTCTCTTAAACCATCTGCCATGATTCATAATATTTAATTTCAATATTTTATTAAACATTCTGACATGATTTGACTATATTAATTTCAATTAGTTTTGATCTAATTTCCATTATCTACCAAGAAATTTAATTCAACATGTTTCCGAAATATATCATCGAATACGTACTCAATTTATATATCGTAAATTCACCAAATTCGAATTGTTTTACCATATGAAGGTTCCATAAAAAATATAATATTTATACGATATTAGAAATATATTTATATTTTTTGCGACAATATCATATCAATAAACAAACCAATTAAAATTCATCAGATCACTATATATGTATATATAAAAAATGATTCTTATTAAAAATAATGATTATAACTTCTTTAAATAGTAAAAAAAAATATATATATATCTAACAACAATTGGGAAAGTTGCAATTTTAGTTTAGAAAATATAAATTTAAAATTTCATGTATATTTAAATTTTAAAAATTAAGTCAACAAATTTTTTTTCTACAAAAAAAAAGCTTTCTTTAAAGAGAGTAAAAATTATAAAATTATTTTTTTGTAAATGTATTTGAAAATGTTTAATTTGTTGTTCGTAAAGAAATTTTAATCATATAAAATTAACATTTTTTTTGTATAAATTATCAAATAGATAAAAAAAAATTATTATTATTATTTATTAATTAAAAATTAAGTTTATATAATCCAGGAAATTTAGAATTAAATTGATTGGCTCCAAGATATAGTCTAATTTTTCTTCTTTTTTTTTTGGTAATGTTACCATTTCCGTTTTTTACATACAAATCTGGTTCAACTTGAACGTGGTCGAAATTTTTATCAAAATAAATCTCGTTTTTAATATAATTAAATATTTATATGAAATTATAAAAAAAAATCAAAACTGGAATGTTAAGTAATTTAATATATGAAAGTAAAATTTTAGTTAATCTGATAGATAGATATCAGAAGTCGAAAAATTGATAGTCGAAAAATTGTATTAAATCGTTCCTAGTCTAAAGCCTAATTTGGAATATAACTTCAATCATAAATTTAAATTATATTAACAATAACTAAGTAAATAAATAAATAAAATTATGCTCAATTCTTTTAAAAATTGATAAAATTTGTAAAAAGTTTTCTATAAATTTTAGAATCATCGAAATTTTGGTTCTAGACTGAACAATATTCTTCCTTCTCTAAATCTAAACAATATTGAAATTTAGATATACTTATACTCGCTCGATATACGATAAACTATAATACCAGACGTTAATTAACACTATTTTTTCAGTTTTTTTAAAAAACTGTACTAAAATTAATTCCAAACTTGATTAAAGTCTCCAAAATTAGTAAATTCTATCTATGTTAATCTCAATAATCATTTGCCTTCTTCTGCAACATAATATTTTGTAGCTACTATAAATTAAATTTTACCATTATTTTTGGAAAAAATATTTTTTTTTTTTCATTTTTTTTTTTCGATTATTAAAATTCCTGGCCTAATAAAATAAATTATAAATTTATATAAAATTCTTTTTTTATAAATTATAATTTTATCTAATTTATACAAAAATATAATTTCTTATTATTTATATATTATTTTATGATTGGTTTGTTTGTGCATCTTTAACACCCATTATTTTAAATTTTAATTATTTATTATTATATTTCCAAATGACGCGTTTGACGGAAGCCACGACACGATCTCGCTTCGCCTATCATATATTTAATTTAAAATATATATGTATGTAAAGAAATAAGTTCGTTAAAAATTTTATATTTATATATTTCTATGTATATTTTTTTAACATATTATATGAGTATGTATATTAAATTTTATTTTTTCAATTTACTCTCATCAACTTTGTTTTTTTTATTATGATTGCAAACATAAATTTTTCAGTTCGTTCAGATACTTTACAAAGTTTAGACGTGATATTTTCTTGATAACAAAAAATTTAAATCCGTTGATTTGTGTTGATTTTTGAATCGTTTATTTATTTATTTTTAAAACGTCGCGCGGCTCTTGTGTACAGAGAAAATATTTAAAAATATTTAAAAATAAAATTTTCGTAAAAAAAAAAATTATAAAATTTTTTTTTTTTTTTTTTTAAATATACAAACAATTTTTTTTTGAAATATTTTAAAATTGAAATTTAAAAAAAAATAAAAAAAAAATGTTGTTTTTATTATATGATTCGAAGCTATGCTTCGTTTTAAAATTGCTTTATTAACGTGATTAAACAAAAAAATATAAATAATTTTTAATAAAAATAAACTAAACTAATAAACTAAATTATGGATAACATCAGCTTTTGAATGTTTTTTATATTAACAAATTCAGCTAGTAGTGAGACATTAATACTTGATTACAGTGTTACTTAGTATTGTCTTTAAAAACAACAACAACAAATTCTTATCAACAAAAAAAAAATTGTGTTTTAGTTTTTTTAGTACAAAAATTCAAATCATTAAAAATTCTTAAAAAATTCTTAAAAAATTCGTATTTTTTTTTTAATGAAATTTTTAATAGTATAAAAAAAAACGTTTAGTTATTAAAAAACCATATGGAGTATAATAAAACAACACTAAAAGCAGTTAAATTATTTAATAGATTTTTTAACAAAATGCTTCTAAAAATTGAAAATACACTATTAAGGAGTCATAGACAACGTGAAACAACTGGAATTAAAAAACTTTATAATTCATTTTTTGTATTATTTTAATTAATTTAATTCTCAAATTAAGTTAAAAAAAAAAAAATTAAAAACTAAAAGATTTATTAATTTTTTTTTTATATTATACCAAAAACGCATTCAATTTTTTTTTAACTTTAAAACAATTTTTTTAAAAAATTTTTATATTTTACAACCAAAATTTTTCTTATAAATTTGAATTTTGCTTAAAAAAAAAAAGTGTAATATCTAAAAGTGCCTTATTAGTGTGTTATAAATTTTAATTATGTAGATTTAAAAATAATAATAAAGTGATTTTTAAAATATTATAAAATTGTGAAAAAATATAATTTAAAAAAAAATTTGTGAATTAATTATTTAAGTAAATTTTACATATTATTATTAACAAATTCCATTTAATTAATTTTTGTTATATGGTATAAAAAAAATTTTTCGCTGCAGTGTTTTTTACGATAAATCATTTTTTTTGTCGTTAATAATTTTTTTTTTATTGATTTTCTTGTTTTGAACACACAAAAAAAAAAAAAAAAGAGTTTCCTCTGCCTTAAAAAAATTTCCAGTTTGTGTCCTGTGTTCACAAATTTTCATTTTGGAAATTTTCAATTTTCCTTATTTTATAAATAAATTTTCCAAAAATATTAAAAATAAGAAATAAAAATTACCTTAAAAAACAACCAACCAACCCGAATGGCTCTATCATTGTTATCACATCCTAGTTATACTGATTTACAACAATCATTTTTTGATACATCATCAATATTAAGGAATAATACTACAAATAATAATATTATTAATAGTAGTAATATTAATAATAATAATAATATTAATTATATTGATTATTATTCATTTTCTAATGATGAAATGGAATTCAATTCAAATTCAATTAATGGCCAGGTAAGTGAAAAAAATTATGTCGCGACATTTTGTCTCTTTTATTAAATCGATTTAAATTTTATTCTGTCGATTTTCGAAAAATATTTATAATTATTAAATTCCCGCATATTTGTAATTTAGATTTTGTCTATTTTCGAATTATTTTTTATCAATTTTCGAATATCGTATATAAATAATCAATTTTTAGATATTTTATGTACTCGAAAATTTGTTGTTATTATCATTTACTTATTATACAAAAATCTATAATTATATTTCTTGCTAGAAACTACCATAATATTATATATAAAAATGAATGACTTTTACTTTATTTAAATCAGAAAAAAAATATATCTTTAGGCATTAAAATATTTATTTTATTATGTCATAAAAATATTTTTAATGAAAAAGTTAAATTTAATGTAAAATTTTCTAGCTAGATAATTTATTATCAACTTTGTTTCTATACAAAGATATATTAGTAAATATTTAAATTGATGCAAAAAAAAAAAAAAATGTGAGATAGATCATTCATGCGACTTATTAGACTAAATGTAAAATAATAACTAAGTTGGTATGTAATGCATTTTCATTATTAAGGAAATTATTATCATATAGAAATGTTCAATTATGGGCAGTTAAAGAATGCTTTGAATGGCAAATACCCTTGCCAAATTTAATTTACTTTATTTTCCAAAGTACTTCCCCAAATTGCTCTAAAAAAAATGTGAGCTTTGGGTTATATACAACGATTATCCCTTTTGGCATACAGAAAATTACTCATCTTTATATAGAGTATAAGTAATTTTCCATTAATATTATTTTATTTATTATTATTGTCAAGTAAAGATTATAATTTTTTTTTTTTTTTTTGATAAACTCGAACTGTGTAAATAATTTAGTATTATTTATCAAACATTTCGTCAAGAAAATTATAATTAAAACAATAGTCATTTTATAATATATACATTTTTAAATTTCACATTAATCTAATTAGCACTGTCTTACGCGAAAACATTAGATTGCAATTAGTTTTTTTTTCTATATTAAATTTATAAAATTCACACTTGTAAAGATGTACGAGGGAGTATATACATATTAGTCATTATGTTAATAATCTGTTCATAATTAAGTTGAAAATTAAATAAGTGTGCAGTGCATCCTTCATCTCGTGAATCTGTTAAGTTAATGTATAGATAAAAAAATTCATGTAGCGTTATTCTTATGATAATTTCTTTCTGTCTTCTATCCCAAAGTGGAACAATTTGAATATTTTTTATAATTTCGTGATTTCTACTGATCCTTTTTTAAAAACTGTCATTTACTTTCATTTAATTAAAATGTGTTTAGTTTACATTCTCATAATCAAAAAGTTTGATCCTAATTTATACTTTCTATCCAGACAAACAGCAAATTTATAATTCGTCTGGAATTTTTGTAATAATTTTTTCTTTACTAATATATTTTTATTTTAAATTATAGAATTCATCAAATCATGCAAATAATAATTATAATAATTATGAACAAGTTATAGATTTTGTTGATTCACCACCAAACTCGAAAGAATCTTGGCCAGGTGATTATACAAAAGGTAACAAAAATAATAAAAAAAAGAATTCTTATTTAAATAATTTTTAAATTAATTAAAGAATTATGATTTGTGTATTATAGAGGATCAACCACCAGGACCAACAATTGTTGATGTCCAAACAATTTATTCAAATAATTCAAATCGTAAGAGGCGAATGGATTGGGATGAATTGAATATTAATCAAACAAATAATAATAATAATAATGATAATGATCATAATACGAAAATACAAAATCTTGATGATAATAAGGAACCTGAAAAAAAGAAATCAACAGGTAAATTAATTTTATTTTTTACCTTAATTTAAGTACATAATAAATATTTATAGAAAATATATATTAGAATAATATAACGAATTTTTAGTTTCTATTCGAAAGTTCGAAATTTGGGAAATCTGAAAGTGATTCGGTATATTTATTGTGCAAAGTGATTCGCTATTTTACTGATATATCGATAAATGCTATAGAAATTTCAATTTCTGTTTGATTTATGCTATGGAACAATAATTTTCTATCAGTATTAGGAATTTATTGTCCGTTTCTCATTAATGATTCTCGTAAATTTGAAAGTTGATTTGATCCTTACGGATATCTGCTAACTAGCAATATTATTTGGGCTAGTAAACAAAGCTTAAAGGCCAATTAGAATATTATACTATCTAACAGGCTGCTACACTGTTAAGTAAGTAATCGTACTATCTAACAGGCTGCTAAAATATACATATGAAAATTAAATTCCAGAAAGTATGTGGAATCGACAGTTACGGTCAAATGCAAGTAAATTTTGTTGTTTGCCTCGAAATTTGAATAAAATATTGATGAACAATATTTAAGTTATTCTCTTCTTATCTCATTTACTTGTATATAGTTTAAATTTCTGTTTAAATTTTGTCTTTTAACTATATAATTTAATTATTTCTAAATTCTATAATTAATTTAAAGAAATATACGCTAAAATAATTCTAGAAATATGCTAAAAGAATTCTAGTTTTAGGCATTTAAATGGTCTAAATTAAGTTATTTCTGTGACAAACTGGTATTCTGCCAATTTTTTTTGACAAAATGCATAGATACGAATAGCATAAAAATCTTATTAATATAGCCTACAAATATTATATTTAAAATCTATGCTAATTAATTAATATACCAATAAAAATATATCAATAAAATTGTTTATGTTTAAAAAATAAAATTGTTTTCCCAAATCACATAACAAATTTCTACCTTCATTTTCGTAAAACATTATAAATATAAAAAAAACTTGAAATTTTATAGCAAGGTTTTTATGTAACGTCATAAACAAAATATTTAATTTTCTGTTTTGTATTATATACAAATAGTTTTATTTTATATACTTATTAAAATTTCATTCCATAACTTGAATTTTTTTTAAAGTAAACCACAAGAAAAAAAAATTTAATATAATCAAAAAAAAAATATATAAAAATTGTCATTATTGGATCGTGGGTCATTGCCATTTTATCATTAATTTCTTTGGCATATAAAAAGCATTTTTTGAAAATAAATTTATTAAATTAAAATTAATATTTCCTTTTTATATTTTAAATAAAAAACAAACCAGTTTTAACAGTAATATTTAAACATATATATATTTAAAAAATCTTTACGTTATTATTATATTTATATAAATAATAAAAATATATTTATATTGAAAAATTACCATAAAATTACACTTTACCATAATAATTTGGTTAATGGGAATTACCAAAAAACACAAAAAACAATAATGATCATCGAGTCAGTAGTCGTCATTTTAATTCTTGTTTTTGAATATTATAAATAACAAAAATTAAATTAAAAAATTTTTCTTAGAAATTTTAATTAAATCATAAATGTAGATAATTAATTAAATTTTCTATTGATATTTTTGTTTTGTGGCAAATGATTTTTATGTACGCACAATTTGAGAAGTATTTGCGACATTAAAACCAGAGAAATAAGGATGTAAAATTAAATATACATTGTAATCCTGTTTTGGATACTTTCACTTGAATTTTAAGGCCAAAATAAAGATGACTTTATTTTTTCCCTGTTAAACAACTGTTAGTTATCTGTTAGTCAATAGTTTTACTCAGTTGTTAATTATCAGGTATATACCAAATTGTATTTTAATATTAAAAATCGTTGTTACTGTTTAGCTGTTACTGTTCATCAACTGTTATTTGACTGTAGAATTATCGTAAAAGTCTTGAAGTCTTCTACCACTCGATTAAATGTTTATTTCTTGTCTAAAATACTAAACTGTTTTGATGAATTATACAAAATGAAATAGTTTATATTTGTACTAAATTTTTAGAAATGAAATCATTTAGAATTAATCATCAAAATATACTAATTTAAATCGATCCACCTGTCTTTATTATGTATAATCTGTTTATATAAAAAAATCAATCTGTTTATATAAAAAATTTTAATCATATAATTTAAAATTTTCTATTAATTAATTTATTGAACCAACATTAATTAATTAAGTAATTTTGTATTGTATCAATGCAATTTTCTATATATAGTCTTTATTTGTTTTTTGTATCATTTACTTATCTAAAATTTGTGATAAATTAAATCTATATTTGACACCAAATTGATTTCAATATATATTATGACAATTATATGTTAATATTTTCAATTACAATTTTATTTATGTAATCTAAATTCCCTTTTTTTTTTAACTTCTCTAATATCAACAAATCATAATTTCGGTTTAACCTGAATAAATTTGTAAGTATGATAACAAAAAAAAAAGTGTTAATTAATTTGTAACTTCAAATTATTAAAGGGCTTTCTCTTTTCCAATAACAAAAAAAAAAATTTCTAAATTTTTTTTTTTGAATTTTTTTTTGGGTATTTTATCCAAATAAAACGTGTAAGAATAGGGTTTTTAGTTTATTTAAATTTTATGAAAATTTTATAATACCTGATATAACAAACAAATATACATATGTTTATTTAATTATTTATTATGTCTTAAAAAAAAAAAAATTTATAATATGCTAATTGATAGGATACAGTAAACTCTTAATTTATCAAAATTTATAAATATTTAAAAATTTATGTACAAATAAGTTAAATAAAATTTGAATTATTATTGCTTGACTGCGATTGTATTTGAGAAGTATTTACTTCATAAATGTTTATTAACCAAATATTTAACTATAAAATTTAAATGAGTTTAAAAAAATTTTATTTTAGAAAAAAAAAGCATAGACTAGAAAGTAATTTAATTTTGTTATTTTTTTTTAACATTAATTTTCACAGAATAAACAATTTAATGTTTTACTATTCAATTCACATAAATTTAGTTAGTTTAATATTTAACATTACTATTTAATATAATATGTATATAATTTTTGACATTGCAATATGGTTTATCAAATATTTTGATTTTTGTTACATCATAAATAATAATAAACATAATTTTTTGTGTTTGTTTTTTTATTTGTTGATTTGATTTAAAATTTTGTTTAATTTACAAAATTAATTATAATTTTAACAATAATTTCTTATTATAGAAAATTAATTTCAGATTTAGTTCAATGATTTGTTCTGGAGTTACTCTAGAAAAGAAGTGGAATTAGTAGTGTTGATTTTGATTCATTTTCTCTCTGTTTAGTCCCACGAAATTCCTCTTTGAGCCGGGATGTAGCTAGATTCTTGCATATACCTGATTTAGCTAGAGTTACTCTTTAGATCTAAATCGTTCTTGTAGTACGATTCTCCTCCACTGTATCTTTCTAGCAAGAGAATAAATAAGAGTAGTTTATAAATTTTAAATATATTCTCTATTCACTATTCCAATTTCCTACACTCTAATTTATTCTAAACTCTTTTATCATTTTGAACAAACTTTATTACAAATAAATTTTTACCAACTATTATTTCCTATAAATTAATTTATTTCATTCAAAAATCATTAATTTTTATAATTTAACAATTTAAATTAATTAAATATTAAAAATCTATTTAAAAAAACTTATCTGTTTTTCACAATAAGTATCATTTTATTACAATTTGCCAGACAACATGTTGCTTTTACGAAATCATGTAACATAAAATGACCTTAAACTTAAGTAAACCGTTTTTATTTAAAAAAAAGGACAGAAAAAGTTTAAAAAATTTAAAATTTAAAATAAATTAATATAAAAAAAAATTCAATATTTTTTTTTTTTTAATTTATATTGATAAAGTTTAAACGAAAAAAGGTTCAAGGCTGGAAAAATATTTAATATAATTATCTAAAAATAATAGCACGAATATTCTCTTATATATATATAGTAGTGTTAATTTTATAGTTAATTGAAAATGAATTTCGTCAACATTTTGAAAATTAATGAAATGTTAACAAAATATTTTTTATTTGTTGACAAATTAATAAATTAACAAAAAAGAAGTTGATTGAATATCTTAATTTTTTTTTTATAACAAAAAAAAATGGAGGAAAATTTGTTGTATATTAATAAATTTTTGGAGGGAAAAAATAATATCAATTTGTTGTTAGTTTATTTTAAAAAATAATTCTGTTTTTTTTTAATAATTTCAAATTAATAATTATCAAATTAATTATGTATTTAAAAGACACAGAATTTAACTAAAAACCTAAATTCGGTAGCTAATCGAAATTTATTCTAAACATCTAAACAATCTGGGCAAAATTGATCATTAATGGTTCTAATCAGTCATCAAATATATACATAAATTGAGTGTGTATGTACATTAATTAATACTTAATACTTAATGTCTGCTTTCACTTAAATTATCAGTTTAAATACTTATAATATTATTATTTTGTTTGTAGACAAAAAATGGGTCGTCAATATTATATAGAAAAGGGTCAGAGTTTTTATTGATAGATAATTTTGTTTTATTTTTTTTTTTTTTTTGATTTCTATGTAATAAAATATATTTTCATATTCATTTATATAATAATTAAAATAATAAACAAAAAATTATTATTTTTATTTTATTATAGAAGAGAATAAGATATTCCGGATTAAATTAGTAATGTTTGTTGTTGAATTAAATTTTTTAATAATAAAATGATTCTTGTTAATTGATGGTAGAAATGTTTATTTACTATTGTGTTAACATTATTTAACATTTAAAAATAAATAGTCTGAACGATAAATGTCGAAATTATGAAATCAGTTTATCACATTTTCGAAATTTCTACTTATATTTTATACTATATTACAATAACTGTTTAAATTTTATTTTCGGTCAACTTTTATCTAATATTTAACTTAGTTTTGTTCTTGGAGCACCAGAAAAGGTAATAATATTACTTAGCTCTGTTCTGATTTTGATAGATAGAATTGACATTCATTTCAATACAAAAAAATATTCAAGGGATCTGTTAAAATTTAACAGCAACATGTTGAGATACATATAATATGTTAAAAATAACATGTTGAGTGGAGAAGAGATATTGTTTAGTCCAACAGTGAAATTATTGAATTTAAATTGATTATGAATTCAAATAATATTTTTTGTTATAAAATTTGTCAAATATTTCATCAATTTTCCAATGTTTCTACTGATAACATAAATTATATAAATGTATTGTAGAATTTAATAGAATTGACTATAAATTTATATCAAAATTAAAATAATAAATGGATTTTTTTCTCTCCACAAATATTTTAATTAGATTTTAATTTAATTTGGAAATAATAGAAAATTATGAAAAAAAAAACTTTTTTTATTATAATATTAAAGCCGGAATTATTCAGGGATATTTTATAATATTTATATTTTTTTATTTATATATGTACATATAAGTAAATATATATTATTTTTGTTGAAGTTATAACAAATATTGCTATCAACAATTCATCATTTTCACTGTACATACATAGATATATACGCGTTTATACCCCATAGCAAAATCCGAATTAATATACTTTTAATCTATTTAATTATTATTATTACATATATATATAAATATTATTTACTAAAATACATACAAAATTCATTTGTTAATTTATTTATGTGTTTTAAAAATATATATATATATATAAAATAAAAAGGCGAAATATTACAAATTATCACGAATTTTATTAATATTATTATATTTAAAAAAAAATTAAATTCTCTAGTCGAAAATTGAACAGACAGACGGAAAGATGTTGTCTATATAAATTTTAGAAAATATTATATATATACTATTTTGATAATACATTTTGTACAATTTACCTTAATTAATTATTTAAATATTAATTAACCGCAAAAAAAAAAAAAAATTATTTGTTTGTTTATTAAATTTTTTTTTGAAAAATATTGTGATACAAAATTCCGCGATTTAAATATACTTATAAAAAAAACGTTTTAATAATATAATTTCAAAAATTTAATTCAAAATCATTAGACTGTTTAAATTTTAAAACTTTTGAAAAGCCAAAAATCCCCAAAACAGAAAAAAAAAAAACAAAATATTGATAACAAAATTTAATCTTCAGAACGAAAATATTTTATTTTTTTTTTCTTATGTTGCTCAAGTATATGTTTTGACGACATAAGTATCAATTTATGTATAATTGTGACGATACTCTTAAAAATATTAAACGGTGTTAGAGTGGTTTTATAAAGCTGACAAAAAAAAAGCTGTCACATATAAAATAAAAACTTTCGGATTAAAGTTTTAATGACTAATTATTAAAAGTGTATCACATATTTTTGTTGGTTGTGTCTAAAATTGACTTAGCATAGAAAATTGATACTATAATAAATGTTTAATTGATTCACAAATCATTGGTGTGTTTTGTATTTAATATCTCAATTTTTGATTATAAAAGTTTCTACAAAATATTTTTTGTAAAAAAAAAATTCAATTTTTGAAAAATGAATTTTAATAATATCTTAAATACAGATGGGAATAGTAATCGTCGAATGTGTAGATTCCAACAAAATAGTAGCATCAATAATAATAATAATAATAATATTACTGCAACAAATAATAATGATAATAATAATTCTGGTAAGAGATTTTTAATTTATAATTAAATTAAAAAAATTTTCTTTGAATTATTTTATTTTGTCTAGTTTTTTTTTTTTTTTGTTATAAATAATAAAATTGTTGAATTTATAAAGCGATTTTTTTTTTAATATTTCACACTGATAAAAATTGATAACAAGATTATTATTGTATTTAATAAGTAGAGTTCATTGAATGTCAGGTTTTTTTTTTATCTAATTCTATAAAAAAATTTTTCAGCTGTTGCTGTGGAATAATTAAAAAAAATTATTTATAAAAAATTGATTAATTTTTGAATATATTTATTTGAATATGCAATAATATTGATTAAGAAATTTTTTAATTGTATAAATATAATTTTTTGACTTTGTTTTATTGGAACTTTATTGGGTAAATTTTTTTTGAATTTTAAAATTTTATGTTAACTTTTGTCCTAAAATAATTATTTGCCAAATATATTTAAGATAAAATCGTAGTTAAAAAATTATTTGAATAAGTAATTCCAAAAACTATTAACAAATATTTGTTCTTCATGATTTTGGTGAAACAGAATTTAATGTTGGCCCATCTCATAGCTGGTGTCATTCTAATTTTGTGGCAATTAAATTAAATGGTCAACAGTAATAATGAGTGATCATATATGTATGTCTACTAGAAATTAGAATTGATATTCAAATTTCAAATTTTAAAAACACTGAATCCCAAACACAATTTATACGAAAATTTGTGGAAATTACAACAGTTCTGATTACCGATTATTAAATTATTACCGTAATACAGGGAAAAATCTCAATCGTCCTTGACTTTGTCGGCAAATACAAAGTTTTATCATAGCAACATGTTGCAATAAATAATTGGGAATGCAACATGTTGCAAAACGTTATCATATTGTGTACATATATACAAAGTCTCAGTCAAATGTTGTATTTCGTAATGAATGAACGAAGGTGGACTGATCGGGAGATAAATTTTTTGTTAAGAAAATGAATTTAACAAGCATTTCAATTTTTTTTAGATATTTTTAATTAATCAAAAGCACAAATAGTCACAGTAAGAATAAGGATAAAGAGAATATCCTTTCTTAATGTAGACAATTTATCATTGTTTGTTCCAAATTTAATTAAATAATTTTTATAATATATTTTTTTCCTTACAGGACGTGGAAGTTGGGCAGATGATATAGATTTTGATTTAAATGGAGAATTCAGTAATAATGGTTATTTAAATAAGTAAATTCATATTGAATTTTTAATTATTATAATAATGTTACCAACAAATTTTTCTTTAGTGCTGAATCATTTTTATCATTTTCACCAGCATTAACAGTTTTAAAACAGGAAATACCATCACCAAGTTCTGATTTACCACAACAACAGCAGCAGCAGCAAAAAGGTAATAAAAGTCCCCATCAACAAAATTTAAATACAGATAAATTACAACAAGAAAATGATAATAATCAACAAGAGAGTTCAATAAATGGATCTCCACAACATCACCAACAACAACAGCAGAAACAAGGTCAACAACAAGGATCTCATTCAACATTAGATAATGGTTTAAATGCTAATAGTCTTGGTACTAATTTTCAACAACTTTTACAACAACAGGAAAATTTAGATAATACTAGTGGTAAGTGAAATTAATTTCCCATCTTTTATGGTTAGCAAAAAATTAATTAATTAATATTTCTTTTTTTCTGTGATTAGCTCGTAATAGTCCACATCATACAGATAATATTAAATCTGATACAGCATCTGATGATAATAAGTAAATAAAATATAAATAATTATTAAATTTATATAATTTCTATTTTACTTTAATAGATTTCAATATATTTTGGCAGCTGCAACATCAATTGCAACTAAAAGTAATGAAGAAACTTTAACATATTTAAATCAAGGACAAAGTTATGAAATTAAATTAAAGAAAATTGGTGATTTATCATATTATCGTGATAAATTATTAAAGGTAATTAATTAATATATTAGTTTAAAAATATTTAAAATTCTTTATTCTTTAATAAAAATTATAATTTTTAATTTGTGGTTTTGTGGTAAAAAAAAAATTTTATTTACAAAAAATTCTCAGACAAAAATTCATAATTTTTCAAATCAATAACAAAATATTTAAAATATTTTTATAAACTTGTTATCTTATCGTTTTTTTAGAAAATAAGTTCGTCGGTAAAGTCAGTTTTTGTGTTATAAAATAATTTTGAAATTAAAATTTTCAGTATTTTCTAAAATTATTTAACTAACATGAACACATCAAACATTTTTTTTTATATTTTGTGACCTTTAATATTATCAATTAATTTTTTTGTTTATTGAATTATAATCAAATTTGTCTTATATCGAAAATATTGTCTCTCTGATAAGATGAATTTTCAAGATATGATTTTAAGAATTTGTGTAAATTAATTTTAAATCTTCAGCCCTGATTCCAAGTTGGCGATCCTTGGCCTGGGGTCCAAAAAAAAAAGAACCTATTTCTTCGGTCCTAATCGGTGGTCATTTCTTTATTAGAAATTAAAAATTTAGTTTAAAATTATTTTTAATTATATCTCCAATCAACTAAATAACCTGAATTGGAACATGTTGCGACATATACAGTCTGTTATGATACAATGTTGTTTATGGCAATTTTATCATATTTTCTGTATACCAAAACAAAGTCTCAGTACAAATTATATGTCGTTATGAGTAGACGTGTTGGAACCAACCGAGAGTAGATAATTTTTCTTTTTAACAAAATTAATTTAAGAATAATGATTTATTGAATGGAATTAAAATCCATAAATATAAATTATTGATCGGTTCTATATATTTAATTAGAGTGCCATAAATATACGTAAATTTCTGTTAAATGTAAATTTTTATCAGAACAAGCAAAAGCTTTCAATTATACTATTAAACTATAATTGTTTACCTTGAATAGTTTACTTTGATTTGATAATTATACTCCCTCTTTTTTGAAGACATTATGATTTTTTATGTATACTTTTAAATAATATTTCAATTAAATTTTTTTCCAATTTTTTTGCTTAGTAATTCAACAACCTATTCCAATTTAAATAATTTTATAGTAACAATCTATATAAATTTATGATTATCCTCTCTCATTTTCTTATATTGGAATCATTTTGAAATTAATTAGTGATTTCAAAAAAATAAAAAATTTATGAATATTTTAGTAATTTTTAAAGTAAAATTTATTATTATTATTTATTTTTGTTTCAAAAATTTATTAAAGATGACATCTTCAATTAATATGAATGAGGACTTTTCAATTAAAATCAATTAAATTTTATGATAAATTTTTTTTTTATATATCAAGAAATGAATAAAAAATAATATAATCGAAAAAATATTATATTTAATTTTTATACTATATTTAAGATCTAAAGAAAAGTGTTTTAGTTAAATAAAAATTAATGATTTAAATTAATTAATTATTTTATTATTATTTCAATTATTATTTTCTTTTTTTTTTAGAGTGTTATAAAAATATGTTTTCATGAACGACGTCTGCAATATATGGAACGTGAACAAATGCAACAATGGCAATCAGCTAGACCAGGTGAACGTATTATTGAAGTTGATATACCATTATCATATGGTTTATGTCATGTAACACAATCATTAAATCAACAATATTTAAATACTGTTGATATATTATGGGATCCAATGAAAGAAGTTGGTGTATATATTAAAGTAAATTGTATATCAACTGAATTTACACCAAAAAAACACGGCGGCGAAAAAGGTGTACCATTTAGAATACAAATAGAAACATATTTAGAAAATGGAACAACAATAAATAATAATACAACAAATTTAATTAATAATAATAATAGTACAACATCAACAACACCAACAATTAATATTAATAATAATAATAATAATAATAATAATACAAATACAAATAACATTAATAATAATAATAATAATAATTCGCCAACAAATGCGATTATTAATAATACAAATAGTGATAATTGTTTGGGTAAACCAATACATGCAGCTGCTTGCCAAATTAAGGTTAATTTTAATTTATTTTCTGATATAAATATTCTTATTTAAAAATTTATTTATAATTTATTTTAGGTATTTAAATTAAAAGGAGCTGATCGAAAACATAAACAAGATCGTGAAAAAATTCAAAGACGTCCACCATCTGAACAAGAAAAATATCAACCAAGTTATGAATGTACAATATTAAATGATATATCATTAGATTCAATAACATCAAATTCAACAACAACAGGATGTTTAAGTCCAGAATAGTAAGTAAAAATTATTATTAAATTTTTTTAAATCTAATCTAATTTGAAAAAATTGCAATGTTTTTACTTATAGTCGTTCGGTATTTATTATTATATGATATTCATATATCGAACATGATTAATTTATCATTCTTAAGTGAATTTAATTTAACCAATAAATCAAATTGAAATTTAATGGTTTAAATGATTACTGAAATTGTTGTTTGATTTATTCCGAAAAATCACTTCTTATCAACAATTTTTGGTATAACATAAAAGCCGAAAAAAATATTTTAATTTAATATTTATCATTATTTTTATAATTACAATTAAATTAATTTAAAAGATAGTTATAATTTCTTATAACTATAAAAGTCCTTGAAAATAGACTTATGAGTGCAATAACTTCTTGTTGACTTCTTATAAATATTATATATTTTTTTTGTTGGAATTTACGTATAATATTTATTTTTCGTAAATAAAATGAATTTTAAATTACTCAAATTTTGTTATGTTAGTAGAATTTCATGTGATTCAAATATTTCATGTGATTCACCTTTAAATGATAAATTTTAAAATCCCTAACTGATATTTGTTATATTATATTGAAATATCAGAGAGTTTGACAAATGTTTGAAAATTTGTTTGCGTCAAGTTATTAACGTCATACCATCATAATTTTTCATCATCATAATTGTGTGCTGCCAACAAATTTTCATTTAATTATTTGAATAATTAATATGAAACATCACATGGTTAATAATCATGTTCTAATAACATGATATAAAAAAATAAACAAACTGGTTTTCAAACATCAGAGAAATATAATTAAATTAAAAGCAATTTTTTCAATTAAAAAAATTATCAATTTTTATTCTTAAAAATTTCAATTTTATGCTCATAAAACCCATTTTTTTAAAGATTTAATGTTACATAGTAAATGGTATATAACAAGAAAACGAGTTTAACATGTTTACCTACTTTTCAATGTAGATTTTTATTGTAGTCAATTTACATTTTCATTGGAATTTTTTAATATATAAAATATATTTTTCTGATATTTAAAAAAAAAACAAAATCATCATCAATTTCAGTTGAATAAACTTGTTTTCTACTTATATTTATTTATTTACTCCTTTTAAATATTTTATTTAAATAATTTTTGTTTATAACAAAAAAAATATACGACATTAATTAATTATTGCACTTGTTGATTATTCATTTTCTTTATCTCCACACAGTTTATAAAAAGATATACTACGATTGATATGTATTCATTTTTGTTGTCTTATAAATTTTTTATTTTTCAAATTAAAAATTTAATAATAATATTAAAATTAAACGAAAGTTGAAATAAATTTTATGGTAATAACATTTTAATATGAAAATTTAAAAAATTTTATGATTATAGTTATATATTGTTTTTTTTTTTTTATTAATTACAGTATGAAAATTTGGCCAAATTCACCTGTACATATGCCAAAATATGAAGGTATATTACCATTTACAAGTACAAATTCAACAACAAATAATATTAATTCAAATATACCAAGTCCAATAGCTATAAATAGTGTAACATCAACAAATACAAATAATTTAAAATTAATGGATCAAAATATGGTATCACCACAACAAATTGATATGGATGATTATGTAAAGTTGTTGTTGTTTTTTTTTATTTACTTTATAAGTAAATTTAAATTAATATTTTTTATTTGATTTGTTTTTTTTTTTTTTGTTCTAGGCTGGACAAATAACAAAAGATTCAACACCAGTTCAAGTATCACAATGGTTAACATATCATCGATTAAGTACATATTTAGGAACATTTGCACATTTTTCGGGATCTGATATTTTAAGGTAAAAAAAAAGGAAATTTGCCTTACATACAGCGAGTACTACAAGATGATTTCAGTATTTAAAGTATAGTCAATAAATTTCTTATACCGTTGGGAAAGCAAAACTTTATTAAATTGGATTTAATAGCTGCTTACAAAATGAAGTTTGGACTATAGAATTAATATTTACGATATCAGAAACTGTTACGATATTAAAATCTGATATATACGAAATTCTTAGATAGTGAAGTGTGATTAGTATTGCAGTCTTCAATATCTAAGAGTTATATAGTTACGATATAAGAAATTTTTAAGTGGTACTCGCTAAAATTTCAAGCTTTTCAATAATTAAAATTTTAATTAAAGGTCGAAAAGTTTTGGAATATTGTTATAGTAGAATAATTATAAAAATTAAATTAAATACTTAATTATTTCCATTTTATTTTTTGTAGAATGTCAAAGGAAGATTTAATTCAAGTTTGTGGTTTAGCTGATGGTATTCGAATGTTTAATATATTACATGCAAAGTAATTAAAATATATTTAATTTTAACAATAATCAATTTAATTAAGTTTATATAATTTTTTTTAGAGCAATAACACCACGTTTAACAATTTATATTAGTTTTGATGGTAGCAGTTATCATGCAATTTATTTAATATCAAATACAATTAAAGAATTAACATATAAAATATTTAAATTACCAGGATTTTTTGAAATGTGTGCTAATGGTGGTACAAATATTAATGGTATTGAAAATAATAATGGTTATCCAGGATGGGGTAAATAAACCATAATTAATTAAATTATAATTAAATTAAATTTTTAATTTTTTTAGGAATGCTTTCAAAATACTCAGGAAGTGGATCAAATATTTATAATGATGCATCAAAATTAAATATATATACAACTGGTCCATCTGGTATTCATGTTATGGTTAATGATGAAGTTTTAAGTAATGCAATTAAAGATAATAGTTTATATTCATTGGAAATGCTTAATGGCAAAATATTAATGAAATCAGTTAATAAAATTGATAATATTTAAAATAAAAAAACTGATAAAAAATTTCTTGATTGAACTTTGAATTTTTTTTTTAAATATATATTTCTCCTTAAATTTAAATGTGTGTAATTTGGTGACGGATATTTTCTTTTAATGCTTATTTTTTTTTTTTTACAAAATATTTAAATTTTTTAAAGAAAACTTTCTATTAATTTAAGAAAATTCCATCTCAATTTGTGTATATTTTTAATATATGTACATATATGTAAAAATATTTTTTTTATAAAGCCATATTGAACATTTTTAGTGTATAGAAAGTATTGCACATAAAACTATATAGAATTTTAAAATATATAAAATTAATTTTAAAAACAACAAAAATTAAGAATTGTGAAAAGAAAATGTAAATTTAAAATTATAATTTTAAAACAAAACACAGTAAAAAAAAAAAAAAAAAAATAAAATATAAAAACATTTTGTATATAATTTTTTTTTGAACAGACAAAATAATAAAGTTCGTCTGTTTTAAATTTCTTTTTGGTTTTAATTTTGTTTTTTAACGTCTCATTCATTCTTCGAGCTCATTGAGTTATTTATAGATTGTAGAAACATCTATAAATGATACATATACTTACTAAATAAATTTTAGTAAGTATACTAAATTTTAGTTTTATCGCATTTTGAATCAGGTTCAAAATGAAATAAAAACTATGGCCAAATTTGTGAAATTAAGCGCGTTAATATAGTCTATGAACATGAAAATTATATCATGATTAATAGGTGGATGAATGTTTATTCAGTAGTTCGTATACTTAAGAGTATATAATATCAGGAGATATACTTAGAGTATATAATATCAGGCTATAGTGATAGTCAATATTATGTGTCGGAACGTTTTTGTGGAGGTAAAGGAGAATATTTTTATAGTGACGGCTTCAGATTATATCTATATTAATACTCTAAGTTCGTATACCGACAAAATTCTAGGTGTAATTAGAATTTTGTATCGGTTTAATATAAATATATATACACTATCATATATAAATTTAGTTTTAAATGATAAAGTGATATAGGAAATTGTATAAAAATGCCATTTTTAATGTATGTATTTGATATAATTTATATTCCTTAATTCAAATTTAAAATTATTGTACGTTATTATTGTTATATATATCAATTAAAAAAACTTCAATCGTGTCTATCCCAAAATCCAATTTTTCCCATTACATTACATTTCCCAGTTAAATATTGTAATTTAAAATTTATTATATAGATTTTAATTCATTTAAAATCATTTTAATAAATAAAAATTTAATATTTGAATATAAATTTCCATTATTTTTTAAATCGAAATTTGAAATGTCATAACCGATATTTTGCATTGGCGCATTTTCATACCACACTTTCATTTTTCCTCACCATAATATGGCTTGTCGCTTGCGTCGCTTTCATATTTATGACATCTGTCGAGTTATTTTAATGACGCTTTCTATTAAAAGTTTTATTTCAACATTTTTACGCATTATTTGGCCTAAATAATTACAAAAATTATAAAAAAAACTTTATTAAATTAATATTAAAGGTAATTTTATTAATTATAAATCAATTAAATTTCGAATATGCATAAATTTTTGTTAAATGGTTAAGAAAAATCTTTTCTTATTGTATGAAAGTTGTGTGTGTCACTTTGTCAAAGATAAAAAATCCAATAAATTTTTAATATAATGAAAAAGAAATTGGCTGAGGCGCTAATTATCATATATAAAAATTCGTTAAATTACGTTATAAGATTTTTTATACCTTTTAAAATCTGAAAATAAAATATTAAGTTATAATGAAAATTAATAATTTCACAAATTTTATAGAATTTCGGAAGATCAACCAAAAAGAAAAATGCCACCTATTAAAATTTCTAATATTGGTGGTGAGGTTATAATACAAAAAATTATTAGAAATCAACATCAATGTTATCGTTGTTCAACTAATATAGATGAAAATAATGATGAATATCAATTAATATTTGATGAGATTGGTAAAGATATGAATATAAAAAATTTATTAAATGAATGTTTTCAAATTGATGTTGAAGAAGATAATGAAATATTTCAAGCACTTTGTGATGATTGTTTAAATGAATTAATTGAAACATTTGATATATTAGAATTACAACGTACTAATAATAATAAATTAGATTTAAATAATTTGAAAAATAGTATAGCATCAGATGCTAATATAAATACTACAGTATTATCATCAGATATAATAATATCTAGTAATGAAATTGGTAATGATGATTATACAAAATCAAATGATGAACAAAATGATTATATATTTGATGAAAGTTGTTATATGATGAAAACTGAATTAAATTTACAAAATGATTTAGATGAAGTTCTATCTGATGATCAAGATATGAAAAATGTTGATTATATTATTGAAGATGGAGAAGATATTTGTGATGATGATGAAATTTTAGCTGAATATACAGTTGAAAATGAAGAAGATAATACTCATAAAGAAGAAAATATAGAAGAAGAAAATGTAGAAGAAGATAGTCAAATTTCTAATAATATGACACAAATAGAAGAAATACAAAACGATCAACAATTACAACAAATTAGTAAAGAAGAATTATTAATTGATTATAATGAAGAGAATTGTGATGATCCTGATGAAATATTTATTAATAATAATAATAATAATCGTGATGAATATGAAGAAATTGATTATTTAGACGATGTTGATGATTTAACAAAATTAAAAGAATATTTAAATAAAACAATTTGTAGTAATTTTAAGGATATTACATTTCCGGATTCAATAAACTGTCGGGTAAGTTAGATCTTTAGTTGAGGCTCATGGTTTGTGACTTTGTTTTTATAGACACAGTTAAACAACAATTTGAAAAATGTGTCCATGATCCACGACTTAAAATCACCCTCTAATCAAATTATAAGAAAATTATTACTGATTAATTAAATTATTTTCTAGTTATGTAATGAAAGTCTAGAGAAACATTCAACTGTATTAGATCATTGTAAAATGAAACATAATAATGAAGATAATACAAATTATATTTGTGTTATTGATGAAAATTGTGATCACTTTAATTCATTAGAAGATTTATCAAATCATTTAGTTTTTAAACATTATGATTTGAACACGTAAGTTTTACCATAAACGAAATTTCTTACATAAAAACGAATTTTTAATTTTTATTTTTAGTTTGAATGTGTATTCACAATGTTCATTTTGTACAAAAAGATTTAATAATATTATAATGTTCAATAAACATTCATGTTATGATAATAAAAATACATCAAGATCAACAACTGAATGTAATTTATGTAAGAAAATTTATCAATCAAATAAAAGGTTAGTAAAAAAAAGAAGAAATTTTCATTTTTAAATATTTTTTAGATAATTAATTTTTCGTTTTCTTTATAGATATCGATTTCATTTACAATTTCATTTAGAAAAACATCGTCCAAAAGCATGTTTAATATGTCGTAAATTTTTTGATGATGATAATGAATTATTTGAGCATGTTATGTATGAAAGAGAACCAAAAGATGCATTAATTTGTAAATTGTAAGAATTATAAAAAAAAATAATAAGAAATATTTATATATTTAATTTATTTTTTTACTTGTAGATGTGATAGAAATTTTCTTCAGATCGATACATTTATAAACCATAAAAATGTCCATCATTTAAAACGACCATATGCATGTACATATTGTGATAAAACATATTTAAGTGGTCAACAATTACAAGATCATGTGGTAAGCTAAAATATATTGTAAATAGATCTAATAATAATTTAGTGTAGTCGGAAATATTTTGTATTAGGACGTTTTTGAGCAGTCAATTTTTTTTCAAAAAATTGTTCGATTCGGTAACAAATAAGTATTATAACTTAATTTGTTTCTTACTCGAACAATTTTCGAAAATCATGATTCGAATATTTTCTGTTTACTTAAAAACTATTATAGGGTCAAATATTTTGAAAAAAAATTACTTAATATCAAAATTTGATTTTAAATCTTATAGAATGCTCAACATTTACAAAAGGACATTTATAAATGTGCAATATGCAATAAAGAATTTTTTAAACGTAACATTTTACAAAAACATTTATTAAATCATAAAGAACCAGTTGAAGTGATCTTGTTTTTTTGTAATGAATGTGGATTTCTTGGTAAAAATCATGAAGCTGTTAAGGTAAACTAAAAAAAATTATATAATAAAAATCTCATCTTAATTATATTAAAACTAAATTTTCAGACACATATTGGAAAAACTCATAAAAGTAATTTAGTTAATATATTAGCTAATATGCATACAATTGCATATTGTTGTGAATATTGTGAAATGGCATTTAATTCATATGATAATTTAATAATACATCGTAAAATTCATAATGATAAATTATATAAATGTCAATTATGTTCATCTAGTTTTGATACATTTAAAAAAGTTAGAACACATCGTCAAACACATCAAAAATATGTTGATATTAAGAAATTATTTCCAATTGATCGACATTATGTTTGTGATGTTGAGGTAATAATATTATTTAATTTATTATATTGTAGTTTAACTTGAATTATTAAAATATTTTCCAAAAACTAATTATATAGGGATGTACAAGTAGTTATGTTCAATGGGTTGCATTAATGTCACATAAAAGAAATATTCATTTAATTGGTAAACAAAAACCATATAAATGTGAACAATGTAATGAAGCATGTGCTAATAAGTAATTATATAAAAATTTATTAACAATTTTAAGTTATTAATTAACATTTTTTTTTATTATACAGGAGAAATTTAAATCTTCATATACAACAAAAACATGGTGAAAAACCAATATTTCCATGTCCATTTTGTCCAAAAATTTATTTAACACCAATGGCAATTGCTGTACATATTGCTAGAATGCATAATAATAGTATATAAATGATTTAACTATACAATTATTTTTTAAATATATATATATTACATATTATTTTAGATAAATTGGCTTGTGAGCATTGTGGTACATTATGTAAAAATAAAGATGCATTAGAGAAACATATTATTAATACACATGAAGTATTAACATGTCATATATGTGAAAAAGTTTTAAAAAATATGAAAAATTTAAGAACCCATATTAAAATGGTACATAAAAAGGAAAAACGTTATTTTTGTCAATATTGTAAACGTGGTTATTATAATAATTGTGATCGTTTAACACATGAACAAGCGGTAATTAAGAAAATATTTATATCTTTAATTATTTAAAATATTTCTTTTATCTATTTTTTTAGATTCATTTAAAAAATAAAGTTTATACTTGTGATATTTGTACATATACAACACCATATCGTGAATCAATTTTAATTCATCAAAAAAATCATACAAATACTAAACCATATGAATGTACAGTATGCCAAAAGAAATTTGCCCGTAAATATTCATTAACATTACATTTGAGACGTCATGCTGAAGTTAGAAAGTAAATAAATTAATGTTTCTCATATTATAATTAACTTTATTTTGTTCAATTTCGAAAATTAATTTCCAATTTTTTATTTCAGATTTATTTGTCCATATAAAGAATGTGATAGTTCATATCCAAATCAAGGTATTTTAAATCTACATATGAGAAATAAACATGCTGATGGTATATAACAATATATATTTTTTTAAAATAAAATTTCGAAAATATTTTTAATAATTTTTTTTTTAGAAACAACTCTTGTATCAAAACATAAATCTGTATCAGTGGAAAAAACCAAATTAGCTAAAATGCTTAAAAAAGGTATACCAGCTGATTATTTAATTGAAGATGATGAAAATATTGATGAAAATGATTTAAATTTTATTGATGAAATTACTAGTGGTGATTCGGAAGAAATGTATGTTTGTGTGGATGGTGATGGTAGAGATGATAGTGATGGTAATAATGGTAATAATGAAAATAAAAACTGTGATGATTATAATCAATTAGATATAGATGAAAATATTGAATATGTTATAAATGATGATAATATTATTGATGATAATGAACAAAAATTATCAAATGAATATATTGATGATATTGCAGATGTTGAAATTGATCCAATTATATTAGATGAAAATAATGATGATGATGATAATAATTATATATTAAGAGAAAATGATGAAATTGAAGAATATGAAATTATTGGTAATTAAAACGAATAAGTAGAGTGTAGTATAAATAATTTAGTAATAGGAATTGTAAAGTTAATTAAAGTTTTTTTTATAATTAAATTCGAATTATTGTAAAAAAATTTATCAAATAATTTTTGATATAATTCAATTTTTTATAAATAAAAATAATTTAATATTGGAAAATTTGCATAATTTGTATATATAGTAAAATTTGATATCGTATATTACATGGGATAGGACATTTAGAAAATACCAAATATTAAATTCTACTTGATATTTGGAATATAATTCTAAGTAAGAATCGGTTTTTGAGTATAAAACTATTGAGTATTCTGTAGTTTAATAGAGTTCGTATATTCAAGTTTTCTATCAGTTCTGCTTCTGCAAAATTCCATATATTGAAGAATTTCTCCGGCTTCAGTGTTGACTACATTCGGCAATAAAGAAATTTAATATTTCGTTGTTTGACTTCTCAAAAAAATTCAATTGACTTTCTGTACCTAATAATTCTTAAACCATATTCACCATTCCATTCTTCTCCATATTCACCATCAATAAACATCAATATATGATTTATTTTTTTTAATATTTTTATTTATATATCATTGATAATATTTATTATTTTTCCTTTATATAATTATTTATTAAATGTTTTTATAATTGTTGTTTTTTAACATGTATTTTCAATAGAAATTACAGAAATATTAAATTATGCATTTTTAAAATACATGATTTTCTTTTTTGTTACTTTATTTAATTAATTAATATTCATTACTACAAAAAATATATTATAGATTTTATTAAATTAATTATTATAGTAAATTTATAATTTTTCATGTTGACGTATTTTATATAATATGAAGACGTTTAAAGTGATTAATTTATATATATTATTAAATATTTTAATTTATAACTTTTTAAGTTTTCAATAATTTCATAATAAAATTTTAAATAAAAATTCCGAAAAAACACACAATTTTGATATAATATAAATAGGAATGTTTAAATATGAGAATATCATTTATAAAAAATTTTATATAGTAAAATGAAAAAAAAAATTATATTATATTTTTCTTGTAAATTTAAAACTTTTAAAAAATTTTTTTACATTCTTATGAAAATTTACTTGTGTGCATAAATTTAAGCAAAGCTCTGCTTAAGCAAAAATATTAACAAACAAACAAGCAAAAGTCTTTATTTCATTTTCTTTGATTTCTTCGATTTGGTTTTCTCATCACGTTTACGTTGTTTTTCCATTAATGATTTGTACAATTTGTAACCAAATAGAACTGTAAAAAAAAAAAAAGAATTTTTGTGTAAATTTTTTATATAATTAGAAAAAATTTATATAATTATTAATTTATTTTTCTGTATTTATATTATTTATATATACAAACCAAAAATTAATATTAAAATAATAAATGCAATAAATGGCAAAATATTATTATAAATTTTACTATAAATTGTTTCATAAATAATTTTTTTTTTAATTTGTTGAAATGTATTTTGTATTTTATCTTTCATTTCATTTTTAAATGATAATTTTTCATCATCTGTTAATGTTAAATATGATAATTCTAATTTTTTTAATTTCTCTATTACTAATTTAATTATTTCTTGTGATTTATCATTTTCAAATAATTTTTCAAATACTTTTGTTAATTTTGTAAATGGTAATTTTTCAATAACTGAATTAAATGTTAATGCTGGGCTAGTTGACATTATATATATATATATATATTTAAAAAAAAAAAAAGGATTACATAAAAATTATGTGGTATTTATTATATGAAAAGTTTTGGTATACTAAAAAAAATAAAATTGAAATATTTAATCGTGTTTAAAGAATATATAAAAAAAAGATCTTATCAATTTTAGACAAACTTTTCTATACACATTTAAAAAGTAATTGATAAAAAAATAAAAGTGAAATCGTGATAGAAAAATAATCTTATCATTTTGGCTTTTTATTTTTATTATTGATAATTAAATTAAGGGAGAAAAAAAATTTAAATCGTTTATAGAAATTTATTTTTATTAGATGGTTATAAATCTTAAATATTATAATATTTTAATCTTTTTTGATAAAGTGTATACAGAAATTAAAATATATAATGTCATTTTTTTTTAAATATTTTATAATCAAAATTTTCGAAACTAATTGATTTTGAAATATATTTTCGATATTATTTATTAAATTGATTTTTATTGGTTTCAAATTTTTGGAAATTGATTAATTTTGAATGTTCTAACAAATTGTATTGCTTTACGTATTCAAATAAATATTAAAATAATTTTGCACGTTTTATTTTACAAAAATTTTCTATAGCAAATCATGTTTTAAAAAAAAAATTATAGGTATATGTAAAATAATATATTAATTTTCCACGTTGCAAGGTGGTAATTTTTTTTTTTATCTATAATCGATTATGAATTTTTGTAAATATTCGTGATTTATAAATTAAGTAATTAAAATTATATAAAAAAAAAATATAATTTTTAATTTAATTAGTAATTAATATTAAATAATAATTATATAATTTAGTAGAGAAAAAAAATTGTTAAGAGCAAAAAATATATTTAGTTAGCTTTTTAAATTAAAAAAAATTAAAATTATAATTTACAAAATTAAATTGCACAAAAATAGATATAATGTTTTTTTTTTGTTGAACAATTATATAAATATTAAAAAAAAGTTTACTCACTCTTAACAAATATTAAATTAGGACATTTTATTGTTAAAACTACTCCATACATTAGGCAATTCGGTTGAAAAATAAGGCAAGTTGCATAGTGTTTATTTCACGTTGTATAGTGTGTGGGGTGGTTCTGCAACAATTGCGTAACCAGTCGCGCAACCGTATTGCCTAATGTATGGGGTCATATTGCTAACCATGGTATCTAAAGTTTATCGTATTGTTTTGGTTAACATTATCGCAATTATGATTTTATGATCATCATGATCCATTTGAATCATTTTTGTTTGACGTGATAAATATTTTATGGTGAGACTTAAGATATTTTGACAAATTGATTGCGGTAAAGGGAATCTAATTTGAACATTAAATAAATTGGTAAATATACATATTTTTTTAAATCATTTATAAGTAATTAAATTATTAAATTTATCATAATTATTATTTTGCAGAATATCAAAAAAAAAACAAAATATATAAAGGATTGTTGATCCAAGTTTTCTAAATATTAATTAAGATTATCTAAAGGAAATTGAGAATATGTCAAAAGTTTTCGTCTGATCAGTTCGAAATTGATCATTTCCAATCTTGAATCGTTTTATATATATAATCAATTGAAAATTGCACAACAATGAAGGAACAAATTAATTTGATATTTTAATTAAATCGTTAATTCGTAATTACTTATTCGTATCTTAGTGAGTAAAATTTTTCCTGACATTTATTTAGATAATAATATGAAGTTAAAATAAAATTAAATATTTAAAATATTTTTGGAAAAGCAAAATATTAATTAAAAATTAGATACATATACAAAAATTTATATATTGTTAAAAAGAAAATAATTAAAATCTGGCAATATTTTTTGTATATGATTATTTTTTTTTTTTACATGTTGAATATTTACATTTTTATGTATATTATTTTCATAACTGAGAATAGATTCATTTTCCCCCAACAATTATTTTCATATTAAACCTGTAGTATAACTATAAAAGAATTGTAAAAAAAAAGAAGAAGAAGAAGAAAGAATTATCAAATTCAATCAACATTTTTTGTTTATTGATTAATTATTACAAAAATTGAAACCGTTTTTTTTTACTATCTAAACATATTTTGATAAACTACTTTTTTTCCAATTAATTTTTATTATATATATAAATATTTTTTCAGTTTCCATTTCATAAATTAAATATAAAAAAAATCAAATCAAAAATTAAAAAAATTATAAATTACTTTTAAAATACAAAACTAAATTTTTTTCCTTTTTCAAAACAATTATTATTTAACATTCTTACCAAATACCAAAGCAATTAATGTTAACATTGCAACAAAAACTAAATAATCAGCACCAGAAACATTTTGATTAGCAACCATACGTTGCCTTAATACTTCACCAGCTTGTGCTTGTTGTTCTAATATACTTAAACGTATATTTTCACGTTCTTCATCTGATATACCATCCATACCATCTAATAATTGCATTATTTGTTCTAAACTTGGTAATTTAACATTTTCACCATTTGCGAAATTTTCACGCATTTGTGCACTAATTTCGTCTCCCATTTTTTTTTTTAATTATTTAAATTTTTTTTTGTATTATTTTCGAAATTTATTTTTTCAATCGATTTTTATCGAATTTTTTTTTAAATTAATTGTTTTTGTTTTTTGTTATTTAAAAAAAAAAAAAGAGTATTTTTCTTGGTGTTAAATTTGGCACAACGGACGAATTTTTAAATAAAATTTCTTAATTAAACATTTTTGAAATTTATTAAAATAAAATTTTGATTTTATTATACAAAAAATAACATTTTTTTGTCTCTTGGAATTTATTTATTTTTTTGGTTTACTTGGCAAAAGTATCTACACATTTTTGATTTTGAATTTATTGAGGTGAGAGAAATATATAAAGAAAAGGTAAATTTTAATTAGAATTCAATTTTTTATTAATAATATATATATATATATATTTTTTTTAGAAATCTACGTAAATCTCTCATGCGATTGAAATATAAAATTGAAATAATAATAATTTCAAATATAAAAAACAAATTTAACTTCTATATATCAACAAAAATTTAAATATTTATTTGTTTTTTTTTTCTACAAGCAAAAATTAAATAAAAGATGGAATTTGAAAATTAAGGGAAAAAAATATAATATATTACATATTTGTATTTCAATTTCTTTTTTTAAATATGCAAAGCAGACAAAAATCTAAAAAAACAAAAAAATGTTTATTTATTCAGGTGAATTTTTTCTATTCATTTAACAATGTAACACAATTAAAATTTATTAAATATATTTTTAGTTTTTTAAGTTATATATGAAGTAATGTTTGCCACCGTGATATTATGTATTCGATAATTAGGTAGAGGTATACGAAAAATCAAATTCATAAGGCGATTGCTTTGATTACCTAATAATATCGTATATGATTGCGATTACCTAATAATATCGTATATTCCCAGATAACGTTCGTTGCATTGATAGACCTAATACAATATTGATGAGGACAAAAATTTTGAAGGTACACAAATATACTCTAGAATACCGAATAACCGGATGCACAATAATAACCAGATCGTATATATAATCTTTATTAAGTTAAATAAATGTAATTAATTTTAAATTTTAAAATAAATTGAATTTAAAATCAAAATTTAAGTTCGTTTTTCCAAGTGAATTAGTCTCATTTTCAAAATGATTTCAATCATTAAATTTTTGTCCTTTTGTCAATTGAATTTAGTTATTTTCTAAATGAATAGTCTTTTTTTCTAATTGATTTTTAGTCAGTTTTAGAAAAAATAAAACAAATTTTAATATACATTAGATTGCATACGGAATTTAATACTTTATTGTGAAATTGACAAAAAAAGTTACATTTAAATTACAAAATTATATTTTAAAATTTTCTGTAAACAAAAATCTGTTGTTAATTAAATATCTTTTTATCGTTTTTTTTTTTAGATATTTGTTTTCAGTTTTTTTTTTTTTTTTGCTTTTAAAAATAATAAAATTATTGAGCATTTTCCTGTTGTTGACGGAAAATAATAGCTTTAATCCAATCTAAATATTGTGTCACATCTGTATAATATGACAATGATGCACCATGTGGTCCAACTTTAGTTTCATCTGTATATGATAATATACCAACTAGTAGTGGTTCTTTTGGCCAATTAATAAGTAAACCAGCACCAATATTATGTACATTTGGTATTTCAGTACCATTTTTCCATCCCATTGCACAAAATTGTAAATCTTCATCATCAGCATCATTACAAAATGGACTACGTTTTAACATATAATAATCAATTGTTTCAGATTTATCTTTAAAACCAACCATAACACCTAATTTATTATCATCAAATACATTTGTTAATGATAATTTAATTGGTTTAACACTACCACCTAAATCAGTAAAATCTAATTTAACTGGTAATTTAATTAATGCAATATCATCTTGTTCTGGATATAATGTTGGATATAATTCAGCTGCTGAATTATCAACAATTATTGAAAATTTATTTGGTGAATCATCAAATAAATCATCTTTATTAAAATCAATACGAAATTCTTCACCATCTTGTACACAACGCATAGATGTTAATATCCATTTATCATTTATTATTGAACCACTACAATATGATTCAGTTGTATTATCAGTATATATTGTAACATGATGACCAAATTTAGCTCCTTTATGATAAAAATATGAATGTGGTGCACTAGTAACAATTTCTTGAACATGACCAACATTTCCACTTGCAACAATTTGTAAACCTTCTAAACCTGGTGTTGGTTCATTATCGTTATCAATTTCTTCACCATATGCCAAAGCAATCAGGAAAGTAATAAAAAGAAATTCGTAAAGTTTTGCCATATTACCGTATGTTAAGGCTTTAAAAAGATATTTAACTTATTTCACTTTGGAATTTCCACCTTTTATAGTAAATTTTAAATATCGTTTCTTTATCTTTTTGAAATTTAAATATTAAGAGTTCGTCAAAAAAAAAAAATTTCGTTTGAATAATTTAAAACCATAAATAATTTTCATTTATCCGAAACATTTTCCGTTTCAATAAGATTTATTTATAATTATTATTAATTTAAAGTATATAAATTAGAAATTATTCGGTTTCACGTGCGAATATTTAATTATTGATATGAAATGGTATAAATTTATTTGGTTCAAGTTTGTTAATTTTTTTTGTTTTCTATGAATAATATTTTAATTAACTATTTAATTAAAATTTAAAATTATTTTAAATATCGTAGATAAATTTAAAAACTCTCTCTAAATTGAAATGAAGACTTAATATCGAAACGCCCTACAGCAGTCGTGGCCGAGTGGTTAAGGCGTCTGACTCGAAATCAGATTCCCTCTGGGAGCGTAGGTTCGAATCCTACCGGCTGCGCGATTTTTTTTTTTTTTTTTTTTTTTTTTAAATTCTTTTTTGTATAAAAATAATTGTTGAATTTTATATAATTCATCGATTCTGTGTCTGTGATAAAATATCTAATTGAAATATATAATATTCAAGGAAGAAATATTTAATTTAATTAATTATACAATTTGCCAATAAAAACCAATAAATTAACAAATATATTTATATAATTTTTTGTACAACAAACCAATTTTTTTTTTTTAAATTAATTAATTTCGAATTTTTTTTTTCTTTAGTTTAATTAAGGACTAATTATAGTAACCGTTCACAAGAAACTGATTTAATATTTAATATAATATAATTTTAGTAATTAATGTCTTCATTTTATTTTCTTTATCAATGAAGTGTATAAGTGAAAAAATGTATTGTGTATATAAAAATCGCGACAGTGGTAATAATATTGTTATCTATCTCCAATATATTAATTATATTATTATATTTCTGTATGTATTTATAGGAATTATGGAAAAATTAATCCCAAGATCATTTTTTGTTTCTTATCATTTTTTTTTTAAAAATAATTATTTATAATTTTTTGAATTTTTGTTAACGTGTTCTATATTTAATATGATTATATAATATAGAAAATTATATATATTTAATAAAATTATGACATAATTTTTATATACAGGTGATTAACATAAATTTAATATGTAATATAAAAAAAAGGGCAAAGAAAAGGGATATACATAATTTTTCATATTATAACAACTACTGCTACTACACTATACAAACTATATACTATTTTTTTAAAGAAAATTTAAGTAATTTTCAAAAACAACTCATAAATTTCTTATTTTACAAAATATAAAAATAATTAATAATAAAATTTAGTTGCAATTTCATAAAGGAAATTGTGAAAAAAAAATAGAAATTTGCTAAAAAGGATTACATTATGAATGACTCATTAAAAATGTACTAAGGTTAAAAAGGATAATCTTGCTGTTGTTGTTGTGTTGGCAGCCAATAAAAATGAAAAATAACTAGATATAAGCAATTAACATTTCAAATTATCTTTTTTCTTGTAAATCAAAAATTAATTGAATTGAATCTAAAAATAAAAATTCTAATGATTTTTTGATACTATTTTTTTATCATACATGGAAAAAAAAAATGTAAACAAAAATTGATTAGATATGACATGGATACAAAATATATATTTACCTGATAGACCAACAACAACTATTGCAGGTATAATAAAAACTGCATTTGGAAAACCATGTTGAAAAGGATCAGATTTACCACTTAATTCCACCATTATTATATTAATTTATATTTTTGCAAAAAAAAAAAAATTTTTTTTTGTAGAGATAAACTTTTTCTTTGGTACACAAAAAAATTAAAAGAAAAATATAACAAAAAAAACAACAAGAAAGAATCTGTATACGTGGGCAGCCCGAATGTCAATGAAAATTTTGACAATTTTATGAATTTTTTTTTCTACTAATTTTTGCACCAAACAGGAGTACGTTTCAAAATTTCTAGCGTATATATTTATAATTTAGTGCGCCTGAATGTTTTGTTAACGTGTTAAGAATATAAAAAGGAAGATAAATAATAATTCTTGTATCTGTGAAGTATGGAATGAGAGAAAGTAAATAGTTAACACAGAGTAATTGAAATGATAGATTTATTAATCTGGTTTTCTTTTTTGATAGAAATGAAAGTTGAAGTAAATAATGATTTGCTACTTTCAAGTTTACTACAATCCTTATTCCCGAACGTACTCCACACTCCACTATAATTTTCTATCCCGGCAAAATATACGTCAAACTCTATTAGACATCAAATTTTATATTATAGACTTTTTTGTTGTTCGGAAGAAATAAATCCAACTTAACTTATAAAAAAAACTACAGAAAAATGTCTAATAATAAAATAAGTAATATAAAATTAACAAAACGTTTTTTAAAAGATCGTCTTCAACGTGATTATACAACATTTCGTGGTCATGATGAAATATGGAAAAATGTTTTAAATATAATAAAACGTTCAGTTGTTGAAAGTGAATCAAATTCATTATTATTAATTGGACCAAGAGGTGCCGGTAAAACTACAGTAAGTATATATAACTAACTATACTTTAATATTATTTCATAAACTAATATATATATTATTATTTTTCCCAGTTAATTAATTCAATTTTATATACATTATTACAAGAAAATGATTTTAATAATAATGGTATAATAGTACAATTAAATGGTTTAATACATACAGATGATAAAATTGCATTAAAATCAATAACAATACAATTAAATTTAGAAAATGTTATAAATGGTAAAATATTTGGTTCATTTGCTGAAAATTTATCATATTTATTACAATGTTTACGAACAGGTAATAAAAATTCCAAAAGTATTATATTTATATTAGATGAATTTGATTTATTTTGTAATCATCATAATCAAACATTATTATATAATTTATTTGATATATCACAATCATCACAATCACCAATCTGCGTTATTGGTATAACATGTCGTTTAGATGTTATTGATTTATTAGAAAAACGTGTTAAATCACGTTATTCACATCGTCAATTTTATTTGTATACCGAAAGTAATAATTTCAATGAAAGATTTAAATTATTTGAAGAATTATTAAAATTAATAAATTCAAGAACAACAATAAATAATAGTAATAAAAATATGAATAAAATAAAATTAAATAATAATATAAAAAATTCAGAATTATATTTTTTACGAAATCCATTTGATCCATATAATTATAAATTTCCAGAATTATATATAAAAAATTGGAATCAACATATTGAAAAATTAATAAATAATTCAATTGTAAGAAATTGTATACAAGGTATTTATGATTTTGATACAAATGAAGATTATTTTAAAAAATTTCTATATCAATTAGTATCATTACTATCAAATGATCATGAATATATAACAATTAATGATATTACAGAATTATATACAATATATCAACCAGAATCAGATGATAAATTATTATTATTATCTGGTATATCTGTATTAGAATTATGTTTATTAATTTCAATTAAACATCATTCAGAAATTTATGATAATGATCCATTTAATTTTGAAATTATATTTAAACGATTTATAAAATTTGCTAAAACAACACAAATTATGCAAGGTATTGAAAGATGTGTAACATTAAAAGCATTTGAACATTTAAAAATATTAGAATTTATATTACCAATAAATGGAATTAATAGTAATAATGGTAAAATACAAAAAGAATTTCAAATGCATAAATTATCATTAATTAATTCACAAATAAATTATACTGTTAATAATTATCAATCATTACCAACAGAAGTTTCACAATGGGCAAAAAGTTCATTATTTTAAATATTCGAGATAGAAATAATTCTTTTATATAATTATTTAAAATAAAATTAAAAAAATAAAAATGTAATGAAAAATGTTTATTTAAAAAAAAAAAATTAAAAATTTCAAATTGGAAATATTAAAAATTCGCGCAGCCGGTAGGATTCGAACCTACGCTCCCAGAGGGAATCTGATTTCGAGTCAGACGCCTTAACCACTCGGCCACGACTGCTGTGTTAGAGTCTGTGCAAGATATCAGTTTTATACCCCAGGTAAGTAAACATTTTATAGATTTTTTTTTATTTATTTAGTTGGTATTTTAATTGTTTTAATTAATAAATATAATATCAATAATTTAAATAAATATCTTCATTTCATTAGATTTTTACTTATGGAATTTAGTAATAAATTCTGAATTAAATAATAATATATTTCTCTTCTATTTCAGAAAATTTCATCCAAAGGATATTCAGCAATTCAGCCACGATACAAAATTTTAACAGAAATTTCAAAATTCTTATTTTAATTTACAATTTGTGCTGAGTTTTCTAATTTGATTTGTTAGAAAAACTTAATTGAACAATTTAAAGAGGAAATTCGATCTGAAATGGAAAAGGTTGAATGAATATTCGGCCTTAAAACTTTCCGTACATTTACGTTTCCAGGCAGGGTTTACTGTTTTATTTAATCTGAATTTTCTCTTTGAAATATATCCGTTGATTAGTAATTTATCTATGTTCGAATTGGAATCAAAAACATACTCGTAGACCTTTGGTTCAATATAAGCAAAATTCTAGTCTCAATTTAATTGTAGAAGTATTTAAAAGTATTTAACATCTATGTGGGAAGATGTATGCTTATATAAGAGTTATTACTATCCTTCCTGTCTGTATACATTTAGTATTAATTTTCCAACAATTTTTTTTTCTGAAATTTGCGCATTTCTTATCACCTTATCAGTTATTTTTATCATGCATGTGGTAAAAAATTTTTTTTTGCAGCTATAAAACAATTTCATCTATGGAAAAATCAATTTCATAATATTAATTTGATTAAAATTTAATTTAATAATAAATATAATTACCATTAATAATAATTTTTTTTTAAAATACCTAATTAACAATTAGACCATAAAATATTGAAACGTTTATTAAGTCTAATTACGTTTTTTATTTGCTATACGTTTTTGGGTATAAGAATTTTGTAGGTATATAAACTAAAGAAAATTCAATTTTAATCTCTACTAACAGTTTTGTATTACAACTATTCACATTGTCCAAAAGTATTAAAAAAAAACCTATTTTAATATAAAAAATGAAGTTACCCCTAATTTTTATTACATCAATATTTTTGCTACTGAATAGCATACAATTGGTTAAATCTCAAGGTGGTTTCTATTCACAGAATGGTACCAATAAAAATATGAAAAATATTCCAATTATGGGAAGGAAATAACTTGATCAACAAAGAAAATATTTTTCTGGGTTCATTTCCATTATCAGAAAATAAATTTAAATTAAGAAAAATAATAAAAAGATAATGATAAAAGTATAAATCCATGTGGTTTCATTAAAATCATTATATTTTTTTTCTCCAAAAATTCTCGTTACATTCTTATTTATTTAAATATCATACTATTTGTAAAACAGATAGAAAAGTTATTAGAAATTAGAACCAATAACTCTTTAATCTAATAAATGTTTTTTTTTTAATTCGTCTCATCATAAATCATAACTAGCACATCAACTAGCACAACCAATACGACCAAACTCCGCAGGTACTGGCATCTACTTTGCGATTGCTGCACTAAAATAAATAATATAATTTTCATATGCTCAATTTATGTAAACTGCCGGCTATCTATTTTAAATGATAATACAGGCTACATTATCAATAGCACTGAATTATCTTTGATTATATGCTACTTATTGGAAAATAGATGCCAGCTAAGTTTTTCTGATATATTTTATGGTACTATGGTTTGTGTTTGGGATATGCTTGTGTAAAAATATCGGGAGTATTTATACATCTTTCCGATAGAGGGCTAATTGGATCATTTTTTATCATTTCGTTTAATGTAGCTATTGAAAATTAGATGGCTGGACACGATTATACGAAAAAAATTGTTAAATATTTTTATTTAAAATTTAAATAATAAGTAATATTTAAATAAATTTAAATTTCTAATTTCGGACATTTACAATATGATTTATTAGAAATTTTGGACTCCTTATTGACCTCATTGGATTGCAATCACATACATTTTTTAGGAATTTAAATTATTAACTGAATATATTAATTTCGATAAGGAAAATATATGAACATTTGGTTAAAATTTATATACTGAGCAAGGTAAAGAAATGAATTGTTAGTAACAATTTAAACAAATTTTGCTTCTAGGCTTTTTTAAATAAAAAATAAATAATTTTATATTATTTGTAAGATAATACTACAGTAACATTTTCATAATATACAATTTTCTCCATAAAATAACTTCAAAGGTAAAAGAAAACCGCTTTCGCTTTAATATACCATTTTAAATTTTTGCATTACATATGTATATATGTATGTAATTGAAAAGAACAATAATTTTCCTCTTCCATGGTAATGGTATACACACAATATATATTGGCGCCTGTATAATGATTATTTTTTTACACTTGTCCACTCTTTTGTAATAATCCATCAAATTACATTTATTTCGAGGTATACTATATATATATAAAGTCAAAAATTCAAGTCTTTTTTGAAGGATCCTCATCATTATATCTTCAATTGAATTTCTGACAATTCGTCAAAGATCACGACACAGCAAAAATTCACTGTATAAGAAAGGAAATAATAAAGTGTGACTGAAAAGATTTGTCAAAATATAGTATATAGAAGAGAAATATTACGTACAATTTTAGCAAAACGATTTTAATACTTAAATATTCGCTATATCATTGTTGTTGTTTTTTTGATATTTTGAATGTAACCTTTGATGAATATCCTTGAATCCTTCAGAGTGCATTTTAGATTTTAATTATTATTTTTTTGAGAGAATTCTTATAAAATCGTTTGATTGATGATAAAGGTAAATGTATAGTTTTTTTTTTTTTGCATTGTCCTATATTGAAGTAGGATAAGGATAACACACCCCCTGCTGATCCTTGAATAGAAAAATTTTTTGCAAAAAAAACAATTTTTCTTATAGGTGGAAACTTACGTTTTAAAAAAATGGAAAAAAAAGGATAACGAATTGAAAGTGTTAATATAGGATTGCTATATTAAAATACAAGATAATGTAATAATGATTGTATTTTTGTTTCTAAAATGATTTTTGTTTCTAAAATGATTTTTGATGGAATGTCAAATAAATTTCTGTATAATAGAAATTTTTTTGTGTGGTCTATCGTAACTTCGATACGTATCTTCGATAGTAGGTATGTAAATTGATCGTAACTTCGATAGTAAGTTATGTAAATTTTAATTGAATTTTTTGTGTAATATGTATAGCAAACATTTCTTCACCTTAATTGGTAAGTAATAGAATATACGAATTTCCATCATTAACTAAATTTAATTATTTCAGGTTGCTGCCGAATAAATTATACATAAAATAAACTTTTGTAAGTCGAATCTTAACTATAAATAATCTACTCACCATCGAAATTCTACAATGCAATTAATACTATATTTCAATACCAATCATCATTAAGGACTAAAAAAATGAAATCATAAATAAAATAATCATAAAATCAATGTTAAAAACATAGAAAATGAACTATTATACACGATTTTATATCTCGCTACAAAATGATTTACACATATAAATATTTATTGTAATAAATTTTTATTTCTATCAAAAGGTACAAAGTCAAACAATAGATAAAAAGAAAACCACAAAAAAAAAGGATAATAGAAAAAAAATATTATAAAAACTGTCCACCTTTTTAATATTTTATCATCTTTTTTTTTTTTTAGATTTCCTCCTTCTAACTGAGGATTATATGGACGACTACGACATATGAGAGTATACAAATATAATAATAATTTTTCACGCCACTCAAAATTATATTATATCATTTTTACAACAACACAAAAAAAGGACTAATTTTGAAAGGCCTATAGCACTTTTTATTTTGGTATTTAATTTTTCATTTGCGGTAAATATAAAATAGAATTTTTTTTTAATTAATTTTATTAATAATTTCTTTTTTTTTTAGGTGTCCAGTTTTTCGTCCTTTCAATTTGAATTTAATATTAAAAAATAATTTAATTAAATTTTGCAAATAATTTGTTTAATGAAAAAGGATTTTCATTTTATATATATAGAAAATGTAAAGGATATATGCAGATTGATAAATTCAGACTATATGAAGACTATAAAAAGGATCAGTAGAAAAATTAATTTACCTGATAAGTTTAAACCAAAATAAAAATTACATTTATTACAATATTACAACAATTTACTCAAAACCGAAAAAAAAACAGAAAGACCTAAAATCCTTTTATTAGTTAAGCTGTAGTGGCGCTATACTAAAAAAAAAAATCTTATTACAAAAGAAGAAAAACGACTTCTATGCTCTAATTTTTTTCTTTTTTGGTTTACTTCTTTTTTTAAATGTTAAAAGAAATTAATCTTTTACCAAAGATCATTAACTAACCAGGTAAATACATATATCCTTTTAATAGTAAAGCAATCCGTTTTTTTGTTTTTGTAAAGACTTTAAGGCTAAACCTGTTTTTTTTTTGTCTTCTCTAAAACTATAATTCAATTAAATGAATCCGAAAGACAAGTAAAAAAAATTAAATATAGATGATAAATAAAAATATATACCACCACCAAGTATAAAAGGAAAAAATTAAATATCCTTTGAGGATTCAGAAAGATTGAAATCTTCGAACTATATTAGAATAAAAATGAATTGGAATTTTTTGTTGAAGAAATTTTTTATTTTAAATTTCGGAATTAGTAGACGGACTTTATTTAAATTTTAATATTTGTTTGGGAAGTATACAGGCTGTAAAGAATTTAGCTCAAATTTGATGGGTTTTAGACATACAGAGGTTGCATAATAATTATTTGGTTGTACTATAATAATTTAATAATTAATTGGAGTTTCTGAGTGTGAAAATTACCATTTCTCTTCTACAAATCTTTTCTCTAATTACCGAATTAATCGTAACTCATATAATAACATCAAATTCTCTAACAATTTATAATTGAAATTTACTTATAAACTATTATGTGGTATAATTTTCAAATTTTAAAAAGCACGTGGATGCCAAATATAATCAATATTTTCTATATAGACAACTTAAATTTAAATAGCTATTTAAAATAGCATAATAGTATTTTACAAAGCGATATAATAGAAAAAAATGATCATAACAAAAATACAAACCCTTATTAAATCCATCAATTACTCTAATCACGATATTCAATTTGAATTTTAGAAAAAAAAACATTTCATCATTAAATAACTATTCTAAGCTTTATATAAACCATTATTATTATTATTATTCCCCCATATACTATGTTTATTTATATTAACTGATGTAATTTAAGTAAATTGGAGCTCCTTGAAACGCTCAACGATTCCTTTTACACTTAAATTGCTGGCTGATGATCAAATCACATAAATCACCATCATATATAAAAAAAAATTTTTATAATGTTGCTTTGCTGATGAAAGAATCTCGTGGTCAAAAAAGCGCATCCAATTATTTATCATCAACCGATATTTCAATTCATAAAAATATAATTTATCAAAATATTTATGTATATAAAGTTAATCATTATGATTATTTTTAGTTATATATATTTTTTGACCAATTTACTATATATTCAATTGTTACAAGGTTTTGAGCCGCACACACCGCCACAATTTATGATGATGATGATGAAAATAAAAACGCAACAAGTTTTGATGATATTTTATTAGTTATGTAAACAGGTGAATTTATGTGATGGATAGAGGAAATTTAAATAATGAAATTTTTTATATAGTTAAATAATAATTTATGATAATTTGATTGAATATTTTATAGGAGTTTAGTAGGTAAAAAACTATGTTTAAACTAATAATAATAAACCATAACAAAACTCTGTATAACAGGGAATTTTGTCGGTTAAAAGGTAAAAATGGATAAAATTAGAAAATCAGGATTTTTTTTTCCTGATATGCGGTAATAAATTTAAGAAGTTGATGTACAATTTTTTGTTGTTGTAATGATCAAAATTAATTAAATAATTGCGCGGGACTATATATAAAATTTATGTAAACTAGTTTGGTATGCAACTTCTAAGGTGTTTTTCACATCAGTAAAAAGTTGTATAATTAAGAATGTCCATTTTACTGTAGTAAAATATGACAGTGAAATAAAATGTCTGCTTTGTTAATCGAATATAAATTTTTCCATTTAACAAGCTGAAATTTAATTACATTTCAAATTCTACAATTTAAATTATTCCTTGGTCCAAATCAAATTCAAATTGCTACTTGGCGCACAGCAAAATCTGTGGGGTTTGTCCTTATTTTAAAGAAATCCTAAATTTACTTAAAAAATATTATTAATAAATTTCATTGGCTGCCATTTATATTGAGCTAGAAAAATGGTTTTATATTTCAAAATTTGATAATTCTTACTGAACTTTCGAAATAAGATCAAAAAAATATATTTGGCTATTGGTTGGTTAGTAGAGGTGACTGTTCCTACATATATTCTGAGCATGGGTTTGGTCATATTCAGAATAGTTTTTGATAGTTTGGCATTTGGGCTGTGCTAGAACAGCTTTGTATTAAGGCCAGCTGTCCATAGCGCAGCCCATTTTAACCTGCTTTGTTCTACTAGCCAAAATATATTTAATTTAATCTTTGATTCCTTGAATTCCATGATTTTCTTATAAATTTTTACTATTTTAAACATGATTTAAATTGTTGGTATACATAGTGATATATGTGTAAATTAAAAAAAAAACACAACGTAATTTTTAACAAATTGTATTATACAAAACAAGTTTTATTACTTAATTAACATTATATATATTTATTTATATATCTTGGAAAATTATAATTAACACTCTGTCTGTATATACAAATAATTTTAATTATATACAAAATTGTTCAAACCTTCGTACAGTAGCAAATATATATATTTTTTTATAACCGTCGTGATTACATTCTCATGTATATGATATATGATAATTTATATATACATAGATATAATTTACACTATGTAATTTTCTAATGCCCATATTAATCCTTGAATTATATCCGGTCATTTGTATATATATAACTTTTTTTATTTATTTTTTTTCTAATGCAAACCATAGATGACCATTTTAAGAAAAACTTTTTTTTTCAATAAATCTCTCAAAACTATAAAATTATAATGTCTCTGAAATATACCAAAATAAAATATGAAAATATTTACCATAATATTTCTCATGTCAAATTGCATGTAAATAAACAATCATCATCCATTTTTGGTATATATATAAGTTACACACCATCGCACGTATGTATAATAATAATCATCATAATTCATTGGAGTAAAAGTTTTTAAATTGCTTCCTTAAAAAAAAAAATTTACCATCTAAGAAGACACTTGTACTTTTCAGAATATAAAAATAAATTTTTTTAAATTGTAATTTTTTAATGTAAAAATAATTTCTTAATTCTTATTTATACTACCGTATTATAAAATAGTATATATATATAAGTATATAGAAAAATATAGTACATAGTATAGTAGGGAATTGAAATAATGACAAACAATTTATTAGAAATTTTCACATTTTTGTAGTGATTAAATTTATATGATGTATTTTTTATTTACTCATATATGAATTTAATTTTTAATCATAATTTTTTTTTTTTTGATAATTTACATATACGTATTACGTATTTCTAATGGGAAATTTTTAAAATGTCCAGGGTTTGATTTCGCTAAATTTGATTTACAAATTGTCATAAATATTTTCTGTTAGAAAAAAAAAATTCAGGATGACAAATTTCCTAGAAGGATTAGATTAAATTAGTTAATTTGAATATAGTAATAAACAGATTACTTAATTTATATCTAATACCCAGCAATTTTGTCCTTTACAATATATCTGACTGACTTATTTTTCGACTCAGTACAATTATTGAAACTCTATTCTTACCATGTTTTTTCCGGATTTCTGTTCGAATTTCGTAACGAATTTATGTCCAGTTTATTGTTTTGATCTGATAGTTCAAAAAATGTCCTTTTAAATTAAATTAGATTAAAATTAAATGGAAGGCAAGCAAATTTAACGAACTATAAAAGTAAGGAAAATATAGCAGAACTCAAAAAAACTATAATCCTTTGGTTAATTAGAAATTCTCGTACTACCTTTTTCGTATGAGAATTTCTAATAGAACACTTGAGTGCATAAATTTTCACAGAAAATTGAAGGTGATTTAAATGGGAAAAGCTAAAATGATTTTAATCTGATTAATATTCTATGTCCTGGACAAAGTTCGATCGATTTTAATTCTTTCAGGTTTCGCGTCAAGTACAATTGATTTCAATTGCTCGAATTTTTTTCAGTCAATTCTTTATACAACCCTGAATTTATATTTCAATTAATTTTTTTTTTATTTGATAATTTTCGTCACCTTTTCAAAATTACTTTAATTTGGCTTTAACACCGTTAACCAGAAACATAGATAAAGAAAGTTTCTCAAACATAAACTTTTTTTTTTGGGGGAAAATTATAATTGATTTGTAGTGGTTTATAAAAGAGTTCGGTTGTTGTTGTTATTTTTGGGATAGGATGAAATTGTTTTGGTATTTTTTGTTGATCGAAAAAATCTAAACATATAAATTCTAAAAAAAATGTATTTATATGAAAAGAAAATGAAATCGTGTGAACAGGAAATACAATATTTATAGGTGTAAACAATATAATTAAAAATAATGTTAGCTAGGTTTTTTTTTTTTGGTAGTGGACTTAATGGAAAATTTATGTTTTTCATATATGATAGAAAAACAACATTATTTCCATAACAAATTTCCGTATAATCAATTTTTTTTTCATAATTTATTATTTGCTTACCTACATAAAAAATTACTTTTACACCAAATTTTTTTTTTTTTTTTTTTGCAATTAAATTTTTAATAATTTCTATTTAATTTATATGTGAAAAAACAAATTTTATTTTTTTGGATGGTAAAAATCTGTGGTGATAATTATGATTTAATCCGAATTAATGGATTAGAACTTTATGGGTCGGTATAAGTGGCAAAAAAAAAATGATTCGTTTTATATACAAAAAATTTACTCTGTGTGATATTAATTAAAGTTAGAATTTTTTATTTTCATATTTTTTTTTTTTAGAATAACTAGACAATAATTCTAATTTTTAAGGAATGTCGACAAAATTTTGTCAGTTGAATTTACGTTTAAAATATTCACTAATCTCTCTGAGTAGAAATTAGATGATCAACATGAATTCGAGTGAAATTGAAGTACCAAAGTGAATTTACCAATTTTTTTTTATAAGGAATTAATTTTACTTTTTGATATTTGTTACCACTTTTAACTTTAGTTAAAATTTGAACTTTAAATTGCCATTACTTTTTAATATTATATACCTTCCTTGTTGACATTACTTTCAATTTGAACTTTAATTTGTAATAGTATAATTGCAATTAATTTGGGAAAATTAGTAAGGAAAATTGATCACGATCATAAATTGTCAACATAATATTTTTGTTTACCAATAAATTACCAATATAATAAAAGAATTCCATTAATGTTTCTCAATATGTGCCAAAACTATATTCCCTTATTTCTGAGTAAATAAAATTACAAAATTTGTATTACAAAACTATAGAAATTAATCAAAAAATATCGTTAATTTATAAATTATTTCGATACCATATACAATTTTGCAATTAGATTTAGTATACCATAAAAATTTCAATTTGAATATCAGTCACATCACATTATATTTTACATATACTAAATTCCTAGAAACAATTCATTAAATTTGAACTCTTGAATATTATGTTATTTTGTAGTTCTCTGATCCTGTATTCAGAGAATACTTAGTTTTGATAAGTTTCATCAAACTAAGTATGAATCAAAATGAAATAATTCAATAGAATTTTCGATAAAAATTTTTAAATTGTTAGGGAATTAAATTATATACTTTTCAATGATTCATATCAGGACTTACTATAAATTAATATTAACCGGATTACTATAAGAAATATTGTATCCTTATTTGTTAAAATATAAGAAGCTTGTACTTGTAAATAATAAAAAAAAGGTGCCGTGCTATAAGGCCATATGTGATAAATCCATAATGGCTTTATCACACAATTAAATGAGATATAAAGCCATATACGCCAAATTTCCGCGTATGGCTTTATCCCTCATTCAATTGTGTGATAAAGCCATATGGCTTTATGACTCAAATAAATTTAAAAAAATAAAAATCATATATTTAGGTGAAATAACAAAAACATTTTCTTTATTATTATAGAAATATAATATATATTATATAAAAAAATAAAAGAAAAGCCCGTTTTCCCCTTTTACAAAAAAAGCAAATACTGATTTTTTTGGAAAAGGGAGGAAAATGAGGAAAAAGGGAAAAACTACTTAATAGTAGAAAATATATAAAACTATACTATATTATTTTCTACTATAAAATACTATGGTATTATATACTATACTATATATATATATAGTATATACTAGTATATATAGTATATACTATACTATATATATTTTCTACTATAAAATACTACTATGGTATTTTCTAATTGCTTCAGATTTTGCTGACATTAATATGTATATAAATGGAAATATCTAAAAATAATAGAAATATATATTATATATACTACTCACGATGTAGTATAAAAATATCCTCCTTCACTTCCAATTGCTAGCTAACCTCAGGTGGGTGAACTTAGCAACTTGTAAAACATCCAAAAAAACATGGCCCCGGTATTCAAGTAGGAGAACAGCTGATCTCCTGAACTACTCGCGCAAAAACATTGCCAGAATACTAGCGGTGTTTACTGGGCATTGGCCAATCGGTGAACATGCAGCCAGACTAGGCATCCCCTTCCACCTATCCTGCCGTAGCTGTCAAGAACCAGACGAGAGGGAAACTGTAATGCACTACACTTGTAAGTGCCCAGCGCCAGCCAGAGCTAGATACTGTTTTCTGGGCAGTCCTTTTCTTGACAATCTCAGCAACCTAGCCACAATACTACCAACAGATATGGTACATTTCCTAAATGCCACAGGGTGGCTTTAATCTACTTTCTCTCCTTCCATACTTGAAATTGGTGGTTCACGAGGCCAGTGGTAGCAAAACGGCGCTATAGCGTTAATTGGAGCCTCTTGAACAGCCGGATCAAGAGGCTCGCCACTTAAACCAACCAACTCGTATATTATTAATTTAATTTGAATATTTAATTAATAATAGGGGCGCACTGGATCTGCGAGCTGGGACACGGGCGCGCCGGATTCGCGAGCGCGCCGGTTACGCGGACGGGATCACGGGCTCGCATACTATAATAATGGCTTTATCGGATATGGCCTTATAGCTCATTTACGAAATCACATTTATACTGTTTTAATGTTAACTAAAATAGCTCTGAAATGGTTCCGTCCTTCTTTTTAAATTGGACCGAATCCAATCTAATAAATAAATAAATAAATTTCTATATTTAGAGTTGTATACCGAATTTAGTATTAATATTCAATTATGTTTTTGATATGATTTCTAATTTATATTTTATAATTATAATTTATACTAAGTAAATATTTTCTTTTTTACTTAATTAAATATCAACATTAAAATTTAAATTACACTCTTTAACTTTTCATAAATTGAAAAAAAAAAAGTTAATTTAATAATAAATTAGGATAATTTTTAAATAAATATAATTAATTAATTAAAAACTATCTATAATATTTATGTTTGTTGATAAAATATTAATTAACCTTGCAAAGAGACAAATATATACATATGTATATATATTTTCTATTTTTAAATAAATATTTTCAACAATCTTGTTTTTTTTTAACTAATTGATTGAAATTATGAAATATTTCAAAAAGATGATGTATCAATTTTTTATGGTAAAAATAGCAAATTAAAATGAATTTTTGTTGTTGGTATAGTAAATATTTTAATTACAATTTAAAATGTGGAATAAATATATAAATTAATAGAAATATCTACGAGTATTAAGTATACTAATGATTTTCCAGTTTAAAATGAATATTTAGTATATGTAATATATTCATATTAAATTGATCATATATTTTACACTTGATATTGATAATTTTCCAAAATAATGATGATGATTTGGGTAAACAATGAATTTTGATTGGGAAAATGATAAATTTGTATGCCAAGGACAAATTTTCATTTCGGAAAAGAGATGAATTTAATTTGGAACTGGGAAAAATTTACTTTTGACCATTTTTGATTTGGAAAAGCTGGGAATTTAATTTGTGCCAAAGGATAAATTTTAATTTAGAGTTGTAATCAAATTGAATTTCAAATGTAAAAAGACTTATTTCTCCTGATAATCTTACATTACTATTTTGCAAATTAATTTTAATAGTATATTAAATATTTAATTTTGCATATCATTCAGGTGTAATTCTTCATAATATATTTGATCATTCATTTTATATGAAGCCATTAATAAATAAATTTCAAAATTTCATCATTTATTTATTAAGATTTTAATCGTTTCTGTCGCTATTTAAAATTTTTTTTTTATGTAAACATAAAAATTTCATATACATATTAGATTTTGACTTTTGGGACAAAATTGAAATTGAAATTTTTAAAGTGAAGAAAACAATTTGTATAACAGGTAAAAAAAATATAAAATAAACTGATTATTTTTTATATCTTATATAAATATTTTTAATGTTGCATGATAGATTGTGTTGTGAACATGACAGAAACATATTTATAATTATTATTATATATTAGAAATTAATGCGTAAAAAAAAACCAAGTGAATTTGTGACGATTAACATAAATATAAAAATTATGATAAATTATGAAAAAATAATTATTATTTTTTTTATTTATATAAATATTAAAATATTTTATAGTGGATAATTGAAAAGAAAAAAAAAATCTAGTACAAGATAAATTACATTATGAATTTTTAATACTTATATCACATAAATGTGATAATTTGAATTTATGAAATTGTATAATTTAAATTTTTATTTATGTAAATTGAAAATTTTAAATGTTTGTACCAGTGAATAAATTCATAAATTTAATTTCAATGTTTATATAGATTTATGTAAATTTAAATTTTATTTACATTTACTTATGGAAAAGGTAATTAAGATCAATAACAATTTTTGATTAAAAATAATTTTATAATTTTTTTTAAAGTCTAATGGATGAGTGGAATTGGAATTGTTGGACAAAAATGTTTGGAAAAATAATGTAGAAATAAATATCTGAGTTAGGCTGGTGCTAATATGCACTCTGCACTCTGGTGACACAAGAAATGAAGTCGAATATTAAGAATATTTTAGGAAAAAAAGAAGATAGAGCAAATAAGAGTCAAACGATAAGAATACTAAAATGATTTATTATTCGAAGGACAGAAATAGTAAATTATTGATACCAAACACTTTGTATGGTTCAACTAAATTTACCAAATTACTAAGAGCTAAATATTTAATTTAAGATTTTAAATAAAATTAATATGAATAAAATTTATCATGGTGTTTGTTTATACTATAATTAGTCATGGAGTCTACCATCAAAATTAGTATAGTCAAAAATTTTTCGAGTAGAATTTACCAAAAAAAAAATTGTATAATCATTTAGGTAGGGGATTTATAAAAATTCTATATATACTTTAATGAAGTTATCCTTAATACAAATATTTTCCAGAACAAATTAATTTTTAATATTTCTATTTATACATCAAAAATTCTTCCCATCCTTCAACAATATTAACAGTAGCCTTTAAGTATTTAACCTAACAAAATATTTACATTCTATGCATAACAGCGCCAAAAAGGATATTTTCTATCCATCATAAAAAAATTCTCAGCATGTTTTGAATTTTTTTTAATAGATTTTCATTTTTATTACAACATTTAAGTATGTTATAAAAAAAAAAATGTTTTAATGTTTTGTCAATCTGCAAAGTCATAAAGAAATCATTTGTCATCCTTTAACGACGTACTTACACATTATTTTTTTTAAATATATAGAGAAACCTTTTTCTTACCATATTTTTTTTTTGTTAATAACAAAACGCACCTTTCACTTATAAGAAACTTTCCAGTTAAGGTGAATTTGCTTTTATTTATTTTCTATGCGGTTATACAAGAAATAGAAATTTTTTTTTGAAGTGTGCCATAGTTAATTTTCCTATAAATTAATATTTATAAATCCTTTTTTAATTGGTAAAGATTAAAGTCAATTAACACATAAAAATAGTTTCTGATTTTTATGATTTTTCCTTTTGTTAAAAAAAAGGTCAAGTAAAATCGGTTTTTTTGTCACTTGTATAAAATTTTTATTACATAGTTTTTTTTTTCTTCATAATTTTTTATGATTTTTAAATTAAATTTTTTTTTTAACGATTTATTTATTTATTTTTTTATTAATTATAAATTTTATATGTTGATATGATTTTTTATTTCAGTATTTTATTGGTATATAAAAAAAAAACACAATATTTACCTGGGGTAGAAGAGTTTATATATTTCTTCTCTCTGAATCTTTGTATAATATTCCAGTTTCAATATTTTATGATTTATCCTTTTGGCGCCAACATTTTATATACACATTTAATCTTTTAACTTATTATCGGCTTCTTTTGATTAGAGTGGTGGAACTTGCGCTTTGATGAAGAAGAAAAGATGAAAAGATTGAAATAAAAATTTTTATTTTATCATTTTTGTTACAATTTTGAATAGAATTAATATCATTGAAAATCTGGGAGTTTTTTTTTTAGTGATATAAAGTCGACCTTTTTTTTTTTGGTTTTATGGACAAAAAAAATTCATTTTTAATATACGATTTTGTTGTTATGATGATCGTGTATGTATAGAATTTTTGTAGTTTAGTTTAGTATAATTGTGATGTACTATTAGCAAAGCCGTATATAATATATTATATACGGCTTTGCTATTAGATTTTGATAGCTAGTTAAAAAGTGATGAATTTGCCAAGAGAAAATTTTCAATTTCTTGAGAGCTATGAAATCTAATCAATCTCCCGGAAATGACTACTAGAAAATACTAAGTTTCCGAACAATTATTTTACAAGCAAAGTACTATAATCATTTCAGTTTGCTCACCATCCGAATATACTAATGAAAAAATTGATCTTAAAAATTAAGTGAAATGTACAGAATTTAAGCTCAAAATAAGCGAGTGGAGAACTGATCTACCACATGAGTATACAAGTGCTCCAAGAATCAAATAATCCAACTTCCACTATAAGAAAATTATAAAATTTTAATGACCTACATCAAAAATTCTTACTAAAAATCGATTAGATTTCCCGCAGGTTAAAAATCCTCTACCAAAAATTATGTTAATTTCATTATAATTCTATAATGGGATCACATTTATATCACATTTATATTATTAATATACCACAAAAATTAATTAATTAAATAACGCCCCAGAATTTAACATAAATTTTAATTATATATAAATTGAGAAATTATTATATATATATTAAATAAGTTAAAAGTCCGCCGATACCGCAGCATCTGAACTAAATTTCCACCTAAAAAAAAGGTTTAAAAATCATAAAAGAATAATCGTTAAAAATTGTTACATTAATTTTGTCACAATTTCATCAGTGTCTCTTTCCCAATAAACATAAATAAAATCAGTCTTTAATTATGTGAATTTTATTTCTATGATTCTTTTCAGTCCATTCACTATTTTTTTTTATCTATTAGAGACATTTTTTTTATGGTTCTATTTTTGCCATTACATATATACAAAAACTGACCTCAATATTTGCCATTACATATACAAAAACTGACCTCAAAGTAAAAGAACAAAAAATATATGTACGTAAGATTTTTCTATTCGTTTTGATTTAATTAATGACAGGAAGTAATTTTCATTCTTGAATCTTTTTCTCTTAGGTAAGATTTTAGTTTTTCAATTGGTATACCAAAAAAAAAAACAAAAAACCTTATACGATGATGACGATATTATTCCATAACTGGGAGATTCTGATAATGACAGGGCGGTGGTATTTTAAGGTATATAATGTCTTTTTTTTTTTATGTACCAGAAACGCACACAACAGCATTAATGTTTTTGAACTTGAAATTTTTGTTGTACATTATTTAGAAAAGAATTATACGGTTTTTGACATAAATTTTCTTATGTATTTATTTGGTAAATCGATTTTTAATCGAAAAATTTGTTTTTTTGGAATATTTCCATATAAATTAATACAAAAATTTTTTTTGTACTAACATTTTTATGAATGAAATGATTTTATTAGATTTTTGAATGTTTTTGAAAATGTAACATTTTCGTTTTTTGGTGGTTTTTGATTGATGGATTTGGGTTTTTTCCAGGGGGTACTAAAAATTAAGGTAGAAAAAAATATAGGAAAAATTTAGAATTGGATTGGAGGCGCCATTTAATAGATTTTATGAATGAAAAGGTTGTAACAGTTTATCTGTACATGATTTGCTTAATTGAAGGACAAATTGGATTTTGAAGAAAATTTAACTATAGAAATAAATTTAATAACATTTTAGAGTATAAAGCAAACCAAAAACGTAAACTAAAAAAATTTAATCTAAAATGTAGATTATAAAAAAAAATTACTGGTAATTTATAATAAATATTAGTTGAAGGATATTTTAAAAGCATTTATAAAATCCTTTTCAGTTTTTGGAATTTACAATTTTGCTGTAGAAGATTCTATAAGATGTTTACAAGTATTTCTGATTTAGTAACAATTGGAGAAATTTACTTTATTTGAAGGAAAGTATTTTAATTATTTAATTTTATCAACTTATTAATTTTGTTTATTTCTAGATTTACGATATTAAACATTGTCAGCTGAGTATCAGCAATTTTACACTTGTGGTATACAAAGTACTTCATTAAAGTTGGTAACTGACTGCTGTAATTCAAAAAATCTTATATGCATCAGATAATTTAGTACCTAATAATTTTAGTATTTGGTATAGTGTGGATGGGGGTGGACAGTAATGTGCGGGTAAGTTGCGACTATAATTTTTTTTTTTAAATAATATTAATTTATTTTTCAGGTGCATAATAATATTAATAGAATTTTAATTTCTGTCAAATTAATTTTCTTTTAAGGATCATTGACAAATCGTTTATAAATAAAAGGATATATATGGGGTAAATAATATCGCAAATTTTCCATAGCACTAATAAGAGTTCATGACGTATAGTAGTCGATCGTAGATATACTAGGTTTTTGAATCAATCACTTTTTTGTATGAATTTATTAAAATTATAGACATTTAAATCGTTGCTGTTAGGATAGTAATAGTAATTCATTATTCAAGAAACTTTAATGGTTCTAATTGTAACTAAAGTCAAATTGAAATTATTAATTTTCAATAATTAATAAATAATTAATAGTAATTTAATTATTTATATTTATTTACTATAAAATCTTGTATAATACCAATTACATTACTACATAATCATAAATATTTTATTTTATATTTCCTAGCTAGTTTGTTTATCTCCTCTCTTGCACTTAAATATAACTATAATCTAATTTGTTATGATTTTTTTTTTTGGGGTGATCTTATCTAATTTTCAGTGATTTTTATAGCCAAAAAGAATTTATATTACTTTGCATCATTAAAAAAAAAATTAATTTTTTTTCTACCAGAAAATTTTTTTAAGTAGTTTTAAATTTGAAATTAATAGCTAGAAAAATTTTTTTAGCCTCCTGAACGAACAAAACAAAAAATAATAATTCAAATGATAATTTTATCTTTATAACAAGATTTTTATTTTATAATAATTTAAATTGGATCGTGTTTGTTTTTTTATTCTCTCATATTTTATCGTGTATCTAATTTATAACCAATAAAAAATTTTTTTTTATAGTTAATGGTGAATTTAATTTTTTGTTGTTAGTGTTGTGTTTAATTTTTGACCATTAAAGTGACGTTTTTTTTATATATCGAAAAATCTGAAAAATTAACAATGGCAGAAGTCAATTTTGTATACCAAAAACCACAGCATAAAAAAATTACCTTTTAAATTTTAACAAGAATAATGTTTATTATTCTCTGGTGTTTTTTTTTGTTGTTGTTTTAGTTATGTATTAGCCTTTGGGTGGTTTGTTTTATTAAATATACATATAAGAATATGTTGAACAAAATAGTGAAAAAAAAAAATTGGTTAAAAAAAAAATCATTCTTCACGCAATACAAAAAAAAAAGTGACTATTTTTCCTTTTTGGCGAAAAACCTTGAGAATTTTAAACTTTTATCTTGTACAATTTTTTTTTTTTGTTGTTTTTAAAATATTTAACAAATAATCAAAATCTCCGCATGTAACACGCGATTTGATTTTTAATATTAACCTTTTTTAAAAAAAAAAAAAAATTTTTTAGCCGCAATCGCTTGGTTTTTAATTCGCAGAAAACTTTTCTGTAAAAAAAAAAAGTTGTTATTTAAAATTTAAAAGTTTAAAAAATGAATTTAATTTAAAAAAAAAAACAGACTTTCATAGGACTTTTTGTATAGTGCTGAGACCTTGAAATCGGAAATTTTATCATTTGGTATGTGGGATAGTCTAAGTATTAGTTATGGGGTATCGGGTATTGGTACGATAGTATTTCTATAATTTAATATATAAAGTTCTGCCGAAAAATCAAAATTAAGAAAATTAGAAATAATTTTATAAATCAATGACAAAAATTTTGGTATACTTGAGAATTCGAATAATGAAAATGTGACAATGACAAATTACAATATTATCATCCCTATTGGAAATAGTCTTCTAAAAACTTCTTCTAAATTTTCTAAACGTAAAACAGGACCACACAAATGTCACAAATTTATTAAAATTCTATCATTCGTTCCAACAATTCATGTCTGTCATTACAATTTTTGACAGTCAGAATTTTTGTTATGAAAAATGTCCTAGGAGATTATATGAAAAATTTAATGTTTCTCATTTGCTAATATCCTTAAAATTATTGTCACATTATTAAGTATAAAATCATAAACTTTCGACCTTGAATTATTAAAATTATTTTTTTTTTATATACAAATTTTGTAATGCAACATCAGGAATACAAGAAATTTATTATAATTAATTATAAAATTTCCTTAACTCAACATAATATAAAATAAGATAAATTATATATTTATGACTTAGTCCGCAGCACTATAGGTCATTATACCTAATTGTAAGCGCATCTCATATCGAGTTAATAATATTCATAAAAAAAACGTATTTATGTAAGGTAGCTGTTTTTTTTATACATATATTTCGCAATTATTAAGTATTATTCAACATTATAATATTTTGTAAGTTGTTGTTGTTGGTCGTCGTCATTGTCGATGCTCGAAGGAATTTTTACATAAAAAAATTATAATGGTAAAACAAAAATATAGTTTGCACATAAAATTTTATAATTTAATTTTTTTTTATGTTATATTATATTTGACTTGAGCATATGAAAAGGGCATATGTGCATAATTGTAATTGAACTACTATACATCAGACGCGAAATTTTATATAATATTTTATGTTATATACCAAAAATAATCTTAGTAAAAGTAGAGTATAAAATTATAAAAAAAAAAAAAACAGGTAGCTAATTTCTCATTAAATTAATGAATGCATTACAATTTATTGTATATATAGTTAAAATAATTTATAATATGAATTTAACTTTTTATAATTATGGTATATAATCCGAATTTGTTGTATTTCTCTATTTATGCTCTATAAGTTTAGTTTTCTTTATTTGTCAAATATGGACAAGAGGTTTAAATTTTTTCATGAATATTTTAAAAGAATTTTAAATATATATCAAATCAAAAGTGGAAGTCAATTAGCACGTGAATTGAATATTAAAATATTTGATTTATATAATTCCATTTTTAAATTCAAATTTCATATAAAAATAAAAATTAAATTAAATCTACATAATAAAGTTAATTATTATTAAGTACATTTTTATGTGCGCAAAGTTTTTGGCGCAAGAAAAATAATGTTTTTATTAAAAATTATTCAGTCAATTTGTGAGTCTGGCAATGTGAAACAGACAGAATATTTTTAGTTAATTTTTATTAGACTAAAATATGTTAAATATTTTATTTGTCTGTCTAATTGGTCCGACAGATTTAATTCCTAGTAAAAAGAGTTAGTATATTTGAGAGATTTGATGAAGATGGTGAGAATATGTAAATCGATTCCAAGAGGTAATCATATCCATTTTAGCTTGTAAGGTATAAACAATTTCAATTAAATTTTAATTTTAGGAAAATTTAATAAGCTAAACCTTTGAATGAATAGTAAAATCGATTGGTAGTTGTTATAATTCAAGATTATATACTATTAAATGTCATTTTAGTATCAGTATTAAGCTTGTGACTTTTCACGTTAAAGAAAATTGTTACATAAATCCAAAAATTCATCCAAATCTACAAAAAGGTAATTAGTAAAAAATTTTAATTTACTATTTTTTACACATAATATAACAAAAATTTTATATTTTAGATTTATTTAAAAAAATATGCTCAGATGTTCAGAAACTATATATAAAAAAAAATTTCTGCTAAGTGGATTTCACCATATACACAGAAAAATGCATCGCAAAAAAAAAGCATTTTTCTTTCCTGATGGCAAAAAGTGAAAGACAGAAGAAGAAAAAAAAATGAAAATATCAAAAGATATTTACAAATATTTAACATTAAAGTCAAGAATGATCATTATGATATGATAAACGATTTAACGCCGCTTTTTTCTTGATGATTTAAAAAATTAAAATAAACTTATTTTCAGATATGGAGAAATTCACGTGAATTATTAGTAAAGAGGAAGGAAAGAAAAATAAAAATAAAACGCTAAAAATACAATAAATTATTTATTCATTGTGGAGGTCATTAAAGTCTGACGCTTCATCAATATATCCTTTAAATTTATATTGTATATATACATATTCATATGGATCGGAGGAAATTTTATGTAGATCATAAAAGTTATATCAACAAAAAAGAAATTTTGTAATATTGTTACTGCAGTTTTAGAATCATAATTACATTGATTACGCGTAATATTTCATGAATTAAGTTTATTTTGAATTTTGTTAATGATTAAACTGGAGATTAAGTAGAGCTATTCGCAAAATCATAGTGTCCAAATTTAAAATTTTAATTAACAAAGTAATATTTTAACAATTATAGTATAGTGTAAATGATAACTACGGTAAACAAGGTAATTATTCGTAATTTTTAATTTCATATTCATATAAATCATTTCTTTTTCAGGTAATTCGACATCTTCTAATAATATTACCCATTAGAAATTTAAAAATTTCATTGGAAATTACACGATTTTCAGTAATCTTACACATAATTTACATGCGTAAAGAAATATTTGACTTAAAAATTACGGATATATGTTAAAATCAGTGGTAAATTAACTAAGGTAGATTTATGTATGAAATGTATTTAACTTTTTTTTGTACATATGTAAATATAAAAATAGTAATGTAAAAATTGCGCATACAGATAGTAAAATATGACGGAAATGTTGTATATGATTTTTATATCTTTTCAATAATAAATTATATTTTATGGTTGTCAGCTAAAAATATATTTTATTTTAGTGTAAAATTTATAAATCTTTTAGAATTTTCCGTCCTAATCACAAAATATGTGAGTAAAATTAAAAAATATTCCTGACACTTTACAAATACTTTTTGTGGTATAATTATATTATAACCAAAACTTAATTAACCTAAAATTATGTAATTTATTGAAATTCTATTATATAATTTTGTGTTATATATATTTTCAGCTTATCTGATTAATCTAAGCATATCATAAATTTGATTAAAACTTTTTAGTTCTCGTTCTCGCTATAAAACTTTTGTGATATCGAAAAACTTCTTTCTAAGAAATATCAAAATTTTTTTTTTATATCCAACATAAAAATTTATTAAATTTCTTTTAGACAGCTGAAACCAAAAAAAAAAAATTGTTTTTGAAACTTTTGAATCAGACATGTCCTTCCTAAATCAAAAAAGAAACTAAAAATGTGGCGTCTTTAAGCAACAACACCAACCCTTTAATTAAAACGGAATTGAAATCGAAATTTTCCCATTTTTTTTTTATTTCGATTAAACCACAATAAAAATTAAAAATCCGCCTATCATTCTATTAATTCCTAGGAAATATTATTTATATATACCAAAAAAAAAAAGGTGATCCTTGAAATAAGATCCCCCCCGTAAAATAATATTATATAAAGCAAAAGTTCAATTCGAACATCATCAGTCAATTTTGACTAATATGCCTTGTATAGGGCCTTTTTGTGAGGGTATTTTATAGTAAACGCCCTTTTTATGGATCACTGTGGAATGAACTGGATCAAACATATATTTCCATTTTGCATTTATTAATATTTTAAAAAAGCACGTGCTTGTTTTTTTTTTAGATCTTTTGAAGTCTGGACAACGAAAAAAAACTAATCTATTTCGATATACTAAATATCATTTGAAGATTTTCTATATTTAATAGGGTCAGAGATCTGATGTCATCGGCGGATTTTTTTTAGAAGAAAACGTTTTGGTAGTCAAGGTGTTTTTTTTTTTCAGTGAATTTTAAAATATTTTCAAGGTGCAATTTTTTTGGTTATTAGAAATTCCTTGGTCCTCTGTATATTACTGGAGTATATACAGGAAAAATATCTGTATAAATCTTCCTTTACCACCTTCTCGAGAAGAATCCTTTCCTTGTACAATCTACACAGTAATAATCAATCTTGCACTACCAAATAATCTGTAACCAATAATTGTCCCTATTGATTTAAATGCAACTAAATTTATTATACCATTTACAGATTGTTATCATATCATCCCAGATTACCAATCGTAGTAATGATTATTGCAAAATTACATATCTAGAAAATATAAGGAAGTTTAAATCATTTTGTCGGTTTATTTTTCTGTACACAAGAAAACCAAATCCTTGAGAAAGTGTCCAGTATAATTTTTATTTTATTTATTTTTTTACTTTACCTGTCAATCAAAATTAACAATTTTTAGTTGTAACATTTTTCAAATTGATCTGTGCAAAAAAAATAATAAACCCAAAATAAAAAAAATGCACCTTTCCATTCCTTTTATATCCTTTATACTTATACTTGCACGCAAATTCGTAAACAAAAGAAATTAAAAGGATTTTATTTAGTGCGTTAAACCCATATAATATTTTCTACTAAAGATTCAAATGCTGATGAACTATGATGGACATATTTCGTTTATAGCTTGGACGTTGGGCGATTTTTTCTACAAAAAAAAAAAACAACTAAATTTATATTTGAATGTTTTGAAAGGATATTTTTTTAGTTTTTCAATATTATTTTTGGACTTAGGATTTATATGTTTTTTAATCTGTTGATGTGATGGCGCCAGTCTTAAATTTTTCATTTTGTAGAATAATAAGAAAAAAGTAGTTGGGAATTTGTTGAAGTGTGATGACGATTTTGTTGTGAAGAAAGGATCATCAGGTGGATTGCAAAAATTGTGAATTATATATTTTTTTTTGTGGAATTTTAAAGGACTATTGTTAGAATCTTTACAGGGTTGAAGGCAGCTGGTAGATAAAATATTTCTTATCAAAGAAAAAGAGTTGTATAAAATATATAATTAGTTGGTATATAATTTGAAATCTTGCGGTAATTAATTGAAAATATTTTAAATTTTAATTAATTATTGTAATAAAAGATGTCAGAAAATAGAAATAATCGGATAATTTAAAGAAATTAGCATCTAATTTGACTGTAAGTTCGAATTTTATATACCAAATTTATAAAATATTAAAAATTGTTAGCAATATTTCGTTACAATAAAAGTTTATTAGGGAAATGACGAGATTCTGCCATACAATAAACTATGATTGAAATTTAATTTTACATCTCCAACTATTAATAGTAGTGAAAAATTAGCCATTCATTTTCAAATTACTTCCAAAAACTTATTAATTTAATTGATTATCTGGTAGTAAATTAAATTTTATAACAATTATTATTTAATTTTCCCTCAATAAAATCTATATTAATTGTGCTTCTAATGTATTTCAACTGAGTAAAGTAGGAAATTCCACTTACAAAAATCATAATCATAAAAATATGTATAATATACATAATATACATAATAATATACATTTTTGATTGAATACTCTCAATCAAGGATACAACATATCATAATCAATAATAACACATTAACATGTTATTTTAGTATTCATCACTAGATAAATCTGTCCATTATATTGGTTCGTATATAACTTGTCATCGAGATTTTCTTATAATTCATTCATAAAAACATATATTTTTTTTAACACTGTTGGAATTGGAAACATAATCAACACTAAAAACATAATCAAAATTGATCGCAGTTTTTTTTTTTTTGAAAAAAAACAAAATAAAAGATTTTTATTGAAGATTTTGATTTTCCAGTTTATTTTATTTTTTATGATGAAGATCGCGAATAAAAAGGAATTGTAAAAAATTATATTTTCATCGTGAATAAGAGGAGAGATTTTTTTTTTTTTTTTGAAATATTATTGAAGTGTAATTTATTTTTATTGCTATTTTTTTTTTTTTTAGGTGACCTGTTGATGAATTTGGTGATGGTTTGGAGTTTTTGTTTTATTTGTTAAATCTGAAACTATATTATAGTGTATGATGTCTTCCTTGTCTTTATAGAGATGTGTCATTAACCAGAATGACTCGTCAAAGATTATTATTAAATATATTTTTTTTTTGTTGGTTGGTTGGTTGTGTTTTATATAAAAATGTATCCGTCTTTGTTGAAATTATTATTTATTCTTTCATAGTTTGACATTCATTGAAAAATATATACTTTATAATTTTTAGTTATATTATGGTCTCCTCTAACTATAAAGTTATACTATAGTACAGTCGAGTATGGTTAAAATGAAAAAAATTGATTCAGGTCTTCATTTTGTAATACCAGTAAGAGGAAAACAATATGTAACATTAAATTCATCAGATAATTTTTTCTGTCTTTGGAAAATGAATGAATTGACCTAACACAGATCAGTTCAGTTAATATTGATTTTGTTTATGTCCTTAAATATTCCTTACAAAAGTCTATTCTTAAATTTATAGATTTACTTAATATCGACTTACTAATCAAGTAATCTTTTAGACTGACTATTGAACTATAATTGATTTACTACTTAACTCATAGATTTCAAGTGCATTTTCCGAATTTATGGTATGTCCGAAAAATTTGAAATATGTAATGCTGAATTTGTAAGTCTTAGTTCAAAGCAGAGACAGGTAGAAATTCAGTATAGTTGTTTTCTCTACTTAATCCTTTCTTAATCTAAATAACGATCCTTTTAATTGAATAAAAGTTTATTACAGAAATTAATAGTAGTCAAAAATTTATAGACGATGAACGATTTTAAATTATTTAACAATTAAAGCTTTAGTTATTATATTTACTTTCTCTAATCGTGGGGCTATAAAAATGTCTTAAAATTGGATATTACTGAAAAATATTTCTAAATTATTTTTATCTAATTTAACAATTAAATAATTTAACTATAATTTTGTGTCCTTAAATTTACATATTTCACTGTAATATCCCAAACCGTATATAGTATCTTTTATTAGGCGTGTGCTCATTCATATCGGAGTACAGAGTAGTAGTAGATCTTATTCTTCTTACAGATCTTCTTTTGAATACGAAAAACTATAAGACTAAGTATAATATTTTTATATACTTTCAAAATATTTTTTACAGCACAACACGGCATACATCAGAAAAATATATATAGTTTTGCTCTTGGGCATATGTAAAGTGATGCACGTCTCTTATTATTCTTCACATATCATTTTTCTTCTTCTTCTTCTTCTTCTGTTTTTGGATAAACATTGTTGGATATCCACATAAATATTTGCCATAAATTTTTTTATTTTCAAAAACTTCTTTATAACAAATAATGATTTTTTGATTGATGTATTTTTGATTGGTCCAACAAAAACAATATACAGAGAAAAAATAAAACTTTTTGGTGATTCCAACCCAGAAGGCTTCACAAAAAATGAGCCCCCTAAAATAAAACAACAATAAAACTAACGTCAAGTTTCTGGTGAAAAATAAAAAAAAAAACATTGCACAGATGACAAGTTAACAAAGATAGTAACAAAAAAAAACAACATATTATATATTTAAATATGATAGAGCATATTTTGTTTGTTATTATGTTTTATAAGACGTTCAAAGTTTGCGTGTCTCAAAGGTTAAAAATGTTAAGAAAAAAACAAAAATAAGTTCGTGTAACATATTTTTCTTGTTATATTTCGAATATATTTAAAATTTTTTTGATGGTTTTTCGTTTTTGAAATTATGTTGAAAAAGAAACATATTTTCTGTAATTAAATTTTTTTTTAAAAAAGATTATATAAATTTTCTTAGGGTCCTTATTTAAAAAGTAGCATATATCCTTAAGCTTTGATCTTATAAAAAATTGTATACGAAAATTTTGATATAAAAAAAAATATACTATGGCAAGGTCGATTGGAATTAAATGAATTTGCTTAGTGGAAGGAAAGTAATTATATTGCAATTTAATTTTGGTATGACAATTTGTTGCAATTTTGTGGTTATTTTAATATAATTTAAATACTAAATGATAACTACAGAAAATTATTGGACAAATTCCAGTGTATATTACCAAAATTATCCAAATTCAAATTCAGTCTAAGTGAGTTTATTTGATTAATCATGGAAAAATACTAATTAATTTAATCAAAACGAAATTTAAATTTAAATTTCAAATATAATTCAAATCTTTTTATTTACTATAATTACAAATTAAATTCAATTACATATAAATTTAATTACAAAAAAAAATCATTCAAGAAAACAAAAAAAAAATTAAGATATAAATCAAAATTTTTGTTAACGCTTCTGTTCAAACTCAGAACAATTTCACCTCAATAATTCTGAGTACATAAATAGAACTTGTAGTCACTCTCCGTTAATATATATATATATAAATAAATTCACTATAAGAAGATAAATCTTTTGTACATATAATTTTTTTTTTTAAATAGTTTATAGAACATAATAAACTATCAAATATAAATTTTTGTAATCTTCATCCATAAGATAAATGTTTACTAAGCACGATCACTACAAAATGAAAAAAAAAGTAAAAGGTAAAAAAAAATCTATATGACTTAATTCTAAAGATAAATAATGTCAGAAAAGAATGAAGTTGAATATATATATATATATATATATATATATATATATATATATATGTAGTTATATTCCTCTTACTTTATATGACAACAAAACCATCACTTGTATATACAACAACAGCAGCAGCAGCTAGTAACCAAAAAAACAAAAATGAAGAAGATCCAAAAAGTGTTTTATATGTATATATATATATATTTTTTTTTGTGTTTCCCAACCAACCGTAAACGAGCCACTAATCATGAAAACCCATCGAAATGTGACTAAGCAAATATTGGTCAAGTAGCATTACCAGGCAATTCAATTGTAATTCTTCCTTTTACTTATATAGAAAATTTATATATAAAAAAAGTTTCTTTATTCATCATTTTTTTTTTAGGATGAAATCATGAAAATTTTGTATTAGGAATTATAAAACTTTAAAAATTTTTATATATACCAAAAATTGTTGTTATAATGATTTATGGGAGAAAAATTATTGAGTATATTTTTGTGAATTTGTATACATTCTATAAATTGATGTCTTAATATTAAAATTTTTGTTTTTTTTAGGTATCTATGAACAACGAAGATGAACGAAAAATTAAATGGTATGTATATAAATAATGAAGATTTTCAACCTAAAATTATTGTACTTACTTATGCTGTTTGAATTCTTTGAGCAGTAGAATCGCATTTTCCTCATTTCGTAAGTGTCATTTCTTGATCTTAATTTTATATAAATTTAACCATTCATTTTTTTATAGGTTAAATTGAACTAAGCTTTGGACTAATGACTTAATTCGTCACAATTTTTCCCAGGACTTCAGGTAAGTTCTTATTACATGATCAAAACAAATGAATTTAAAACGATATCTATTTCCAGATATACCATAGTAAACGAACTTCTGGAGTGTACTAAGCATCTAAAGATTAGTTACACGCCAGTAACAAGGTTTAGAATATCAGATGTGAGGGTCAAAAAAGAGGGTGGACAAACAGTTGTGATAGAAACTTGGTAATTTGAATATTCAGGATAACATTTAAATTGACTGTAACGTGTTTTCCATATTACAGCACTGCTAAAATTGTAATTGTATAATTTTAAGATCGAATTTTCATCAAATTTTACATCAAATCAACCAAGACTGGTGATAAATCCAATAACCATGAAATCTTGGCAATGAATTTAAATTGAACCGAAGAGATTATTCTCAGAAAAAATGGTTCATATGAACCAAACAGGATTATTACAAAACTATCAGAACTAGTAAAATATTGAAAATGATTAAAGAAAATTTATTAATCCAATTATCATTTTGGAAACTATTATATGGACAACTTTATTATATTTAATTTAACCTTTAAAATTTCTATTACACTATATATATAAAAAGTTCAATTATTTGCAATTCTTTTTTCATCACTCAGTTTGTAAAAATTAAGTGATTTAATATTATTTATTGGTTATACAATTGATTTTTCTATATCAAACTTTTTCCGAACATTGTAAATTATTGTATACCATGAAAAGGATGTATGGTATCAATAGTATTTACTATACCAAGTCGAAATTTTAATACAAACTTTTAAAGGATAGTATATATACTAGAACTATACTCAATTGACTATCACATAAATATGACCTGTTGCACTTCAAATACAAATATATCTAAGATCTTTCTTATGTTTTAGCGATTTCATCCAGGAAGCAATGATGGTAAAAAAAAATATACTTCGTATATATAAATAATTTCTTTGATTGAATGAAATGTTTCGTTTCTCTTGTGTGTTAAATTAATATTTCTTTTATTATTATTATTTATTTATTTTTTGAGTGTTTCCCATCGGCTTTTTGACTCGCCATCATTCAGACATTTTTTTTTTTTAAAAGAAAGAAAAGACCGTAGATTTTTTCGTTTGTAATATATTTTTTTTTTGGACTATTCTCGGTATGAAAAAGTTTTTTTTCTTGTTGTTGGGAGATGGTGGAAGATGGCGACAGAAATTTTTGATGAAAAAAAAAATTTTTTATGAGTTGAAGGTGCCGCGAACATTATAATTAAATATTATGACAATGAAAAAAAAAATTGTTATAAAAATTATTTCGTTTTTTTTTTGGGAAGATGGTCGTCGATTCTGGGATATTTTTTTTGGGGTGTAGCTTTGGTTTTTTTTTTTGTTGTTTTGCTTTCTGTGGTATAGACAGGTGAGAAAAGTGTTTAAATTTTTTTGGATAGTTCATTCATAGAGATATTTTTTTTTTGTTGGAAAAAGACAATAGATAAAAATATTATTTCTACATTTCTAGTAGATTTTATTTAATAGATTAAAATATTTCCAGAATGCGATAAATTGATAAAAATGTTTAAAAAAAAAATTTCTTATTCACTTCCGTTTGAAAAATATTTTTTGATAATAGAATTTTTTTTTTGGTATATTTGAGAAAATTGATAATTTTTGAGGGAAAAGAAAATATCGAAATTTCTCATTAATATATAAATCGACGATGAAGATATAAAAATATGAACTTACCAATTACCAAAATGGTATTGTAGCAGATCATAGCTATGACTAGATCAATAAATTGTCGAAAATTAAAAACCTGACAAAATTTAGCACAGAATTTTTGGCAATTTTTGAAAAACAGTTTGATAAAAATTTGAATATCTCCAATTTGGTTTTTGTTCGAGCTGCAAAATTTCTATTTATAAATGAATTTTAGTTAAGGTTTCTTCCTTCTATCTAACTTAACTTCTACACATTTGATAGTTATTTCTATTTTTACAATTAATAAATTATCCAACAACAACAAAAAATTAATTACATTATTGGTTAATTAGATTTTGCGTCATTTTGGTTTGCCTCAAAATTTGTCTACTATAAAATTTTGACTCATTAATAAATTATACTATATTTTTTTTAACATACTTTTGCTCTGTAAATCTCATAATATTTTTTGCATAATCATGTTTTCATAAAATTTTGAAACAAATAAATGATCGCAGGAAAAAAAAAAAACGAAACAAATCATACAAAGCTTAAAGGTGCATTTTTAATTCGCACACATCATAAAATGAATTGGCAAAAATCACAAAAAAAAAATCAATTTTGATATTATTTCCCTTTTTTTTTTATTATATCTATGAAAAAAAAAAAATGAAGTTTAATATAATTTTTTGTAACTATACAAAATAATCGATTTTGACAGAGTGTGGTTGACCGACTTGTAAAGATCATTGATTATCGCGCAAAAAAATACAAACAATTTCTATATAAAAGATTTCTCTGCTGGTATATTTCAAGAAAGAACACATCACTATTTTACACAAAATCACAAAATTTGTGATGAGGATGAGGTGAAAAAAAAAACCTTTTCAAATGGTGGGTGAAAAATAAGAACATCACATATTACCAGAAGATGAAAAACAAAAAAAAAAAACTCACTTGAAGACTGTGAGAAAATTATATAAATTTTTTGATTGTAATCATCGGTGTGTGTTTTTTTTTCGTATATTGATCAATTTGGAAATCCCTTTAAACATAATTATTCGTCAATCTAAATAGATTCAATTTGTGTTCCTTTTATAGTAGATATACTCTAAATAATAAAACGAATGATTATTTTTTTTTGTGAATGAAATTTTTATAAATCTGATGATAAGAATCATCATCGCCAGACAAAATTATTTTTTTTTTGTGTATACCATAAAAATATGTATAGTATATAAAAATCCATTAATGGATGGATGCATTGATGGTATATATAGTGGATGGTGGAAGCTGATGATGCATTAATGAAAATAAGCAACTTCCTGAAAAAGGAAATGAATGATTTTGAAATATATATAAAAAATAAATAAAGTGCTAAAGGAGTTTTAGTTATATTTATGTTTTTTTCAGTGTACTTCGCGCAGTGGGGAATGAAGATATTTAAGGAGATTGGATTTTTGTTAAAAAAAATTAAAAATTGATTCATTAAAATTAATTTTTATATAATTTTTCTTAAGTTAATTTGATGTTCTGATTAGTGACAATGGAAATTGTAAAATATGATTTCAGATATAATTTCATAATGACAAATAAATTAAGTGTTTAAAAATGCGCAGGACTTAATTATAGTTAATTTTGGAAAGGATAGACTTTAATATAATTATTAACTTAATGTTATTTGTCTGTTATCAAACTGTTATCTAGCTATTAAGTAATTTTGTATAAAATAATTTGTATAATAAATTTAATTTTTAATACATAATATTTCATAGTCTTGATTTAATATCCGAGGAGGGTGGACGCGTGTTTACTATTCAGCAATATTATTTAAGTATAAATATTTTCAATTGTGTATAATTTAATTGCTATTTTTAATATTATATATTTATTGCCCTCTAATTAAATTGTAATTCTGAAACGAATGATAAATTTAGACAGTGAAATTAAACTTTTCAAACAATTTATTTGAAATTCATCAAGGATTAATATAGGTAAAACTTATAAAATTAGGATAAACTGTACCAGGTTAATTAACAAAAAAAAAACACTTTTTTTTTAAATATTTGATTATTGCGAATGTGAATTTTCTAAATTTGGGTAGTTGAAATCAATAATGTCAATAATGATAATTATATATTAAAGTTGGTATAATTATTAGATTTGTTTCTACCATTTTCTTGTGTACGTCAATCGGTTTCTTATTATTATTATTAAAAATCTGAAAAATAAATAAAGGCATAGTCCTAGAATTATGTAATTTCTGAAAGCATTAACATTATAACATGAAAAACTTTAATATTCATTTCTGTAATCATGCCTGAAAAAATAGAAAATTTTAGTAATTGAATCCATTTTTCTTTGTCATATTAAAGGGAGTTTGCTTTGTATACTGAATTTCTGGTCATCTAGAATTTAATATTAAATATACTTTCCTCTTATTTAAATGAATTCAGTCAAAATATAATTATCCTTACTCTGAAATCCTTACAAATTCTTATAATGAATAGAGTAAGTTAAGTAAAATATTTTAAGCAAATATTTGATTACTAGGCCTAATAATTCTATTAACTTTTTTCGCCATACTTGGGTAAAAAATTCTCCCATTTATATTCTTTTGACTATCACAGAATCCTTTGTAATTTTTCTTCAATAAAATTTTTTTACAGAACTTCTAACTTAATTCTCAAATATCACACACTATAAAAAATTACCTGTCTGACAAAACAATCTCCATAATATAACTGGATGAAAAATTTTTTTTTGGTATATGAAAAAAAAAACCTAAGTAATTATATATAAATATATCGTAAAAATCAAATTAATGTCTGAACAAGAAATTAAATTCCCATAAAATTAAAAATTAATATATGTATTTTAAAAAGCCGAAAAACAAAACAAATATTTCATTAAACATATAAATAAAATGAAATCAACCCCAGAAGTTAATGACATCAATAAAAAATCAACCAACAATAGGAAACAATATAATTTCGGCACAAAAAAAAACATATTTTTCTACCTTTTAAATATGATGGCTAAAACTTCACAAAAAGCCGTGCGCTTATCATCCACAAAAGTAGAAGATTTAATAACCGAAACAAATTATATTACCACACTCTCTAAGACCCATAATATATTTAATAAAAACATAATTTGTGTAATCCAGCATCATATATACAAATCTGGGTATATAATAAAGAGAGCCTTCAACGCGTATTTGTTTGAAATTAATTGTTACAACACACACTCAAAAAAAAAAAATGAAAAAGGAGGATTCCAATCCCAGAGAAATTATCATTCATATAATTTCAAGTCCCCTTTTTATTCCTATAAATCTAATAACTGAATAAATGGATATAAAAATTCAATATTTTCGAATTTATGTATATACTTAGAATAGAAGACATACTTCCGTATACCTTATGATGCATCATTTAAATTAATGTATATAAAAAAAGGACACCCCGGCGATTAATATATTTTTTTTTTATATGCCCAATCTTAATTCTATATACCGCATCGATGATCATGTATGAGCATTCAATATATATACATAACATTAACTCTCTTCCACATCAACACAGGACACCCTGCTGTGTGCGGTATTATTATAAGTTTTTTGGGTTGAAAAACGCGCGGTGCACCACACAAAGTGTGATTCAATCATCGCGATTTTTTACATATTTCATTTTTTTTTTTTTGTAATTTTTTATTTGTTGAACATCTTTTTTTGGACCCTACATTTGGACCCCCATTGGATATACAGAAAAAAAAAGGGAAAAAGTAAATATGTAAAGAAGAGTTAAAACTTAAAAGTTAGTGATGAAAAATTAAAGAGGCTAAAAAGAAAGCCGCGCACTTTAATAAACCTGTGAAACATATAAAACGTTTCTTGTCTGTATAGTAATTAAATTTTACTATAAAGGGGACACGTGAATATTTAAAGTAGAAATTTTTTTTTGGGGGGAGAAAATATATAGATAGAACTTTTAGTGTTATTACCTACAGTAGGTAACCAAAAATTTCATTTTGGTTCAATTAAATCGCCGGTTGTTTAATGAAAACACTTGTATATGTAAAATTCCTTATACAGTGGGGTTAAAATTTAACACCAAAACAAATTTATATTCAACCAATTAACATAAAAAAACGGTGCGCCTAAAACGTGTTATGGATGGTAACAGAAAAACAGACAAAAAAAAAATCTTCATTAATTTTCATTTTTGTGATGGTGGAGAGCGCAATTTATCGCGTGGTGTGCGGTTTTTTATTTTGTATATGGAAAACTGATTAAAATTCTTTTGTGTAAAATCGTGTTGATAGCTAAATTGGATGATACAAATATTTTATATATATATACTTTAAAAATAATTAGGACTTCAAAAGAAATAATAATATTTAACATTTTTTTTTGTTATATACCGGCATCTAAAACAAACCATAAAATCAATTCGATATGGCTAATTCACTGCAGGATAGAAAATATGGTAGAAAAATTAAATTTATATATAATTTTGTATACCAAATTGTGAAAATAAGAATTAAATGTTTAATTATGTTGAATTTTTGTTTTGATGGAGTCGAATTAGGTTGACTATACTTATATATGGAAAATGTAAATGTTTCAATCAAAATTTTGAAAAATTTCAATTAAAATTTCATTTTCATTAATGAAAATTGTAATAGACTATCGGGAAATCTTTTAAGGGGTAAACCTACATCTAAAATATACTCAAATTACTTAGAATTTAGTAATATGTTTTTTAGAAATATACTTTTTGGTATAGATTTTATCTGTACTTAAATAACACAGAATTTATTTATCTGAATTTAGATAATATTTAATATTAGTCAAAGTTTTAAATTTTGCAGAAAAACTTGATATGGATTTAAACGAAATTCAGCGCACAAATATTAAAATTTTATGTGTATAGAGTTTCACAGAATTTCTAAAATTGCACATTTTATTCAAAATTTCAATTAGGAATTTTTGTATTTACCTAAAATGAAATTTAAATTTACGAAAATTGAAATAATTTAAATATTAAAAGTTTCATAATTCCAAAAACTGAAATATTTTGTTAATAAAAAACTTGCAACATAAATAATGTTTTTAAATTTATATAAAAACTGAACTGAATTTTTGTAAAAATTGAACTTTTAATTTAACTAAAAATTTTCTTTATGTAATACGAAATACATATATAGTAAAAGAAATCAATTTATAAATTATGTAATTTCATTTTCATTAACATTGAGTATATATGTAATTATAAATTAGGAAATTTTCTTATTAACTTATTCAATTTTTTATTTTTCAAATCACAAAAATGGCCTTCAAAATATAAAATTAAGATCTTTCGATTATTTAAAATTCTTTTACATTATTTACTATGTATAATAATTTACTTTCATTTGAATAATTTTAATTGACTTGGCATATATGCAAAATAAATAGCAGTAAAAAAAAACTCAACTGAAACTGAAAACAAGTAATCAAACTGATGATTGATTGAAAATCTTGTTAAATATTTTTTTTATTTACAAATCCATTTTTTTTTTTTATTAATTAACTATAATAAAAAAAACTAGTATTTCATCCATAAGTAATTAATTATTTAGACTATATACTAAATAGAAATATTCAAGATATTTTTTTTTTGCATAAAGATAGAAAGATAAATAAACATTGTATACAAAAATATGCTAAGATAGAGAAATATGTTTAATAATTATTACGTTATTATTGATTTTTTTTATTAACTGGTTTTTTATTTATTTTTTAATTATAAATTAGAAAATGACAGGAAATTAAAGTGAAAATATAAAGTTTCAAGTATAATTTTAATTTTAGTATAGCAACGAGAGAGAGATGCAAATTTCTATATCAATGAAAATTATTAGAAGAAAAAAAACTGCGTTTAGAATAATCACGTTTCTATTGATTAAAATTTATTTCTTAAGAAATATGTTGTGACAGTGAAGTGATGATGTTAAATATTTATAATTAAAATTTTTTATTATAATTAATTTTCTCATTTTGAATTTTCACTATGAATAAATTTTCAATTATAATTTAATTTATTTTCATATAATATTCAATTAATTAATTTACATAAAAAAATTAACATTTCTCTCTAGTTTTCTTATATAAATTGAGAAAAACTAGAGAGAAATGAATATTTTATATAAATTAATTAATTAGATTATTTTTTTGTTAAAAAAAATTAGTAGTAGTTTTATATTTGATTTCAATGATTTAAATTTATATAGTGACAATTTTTGGTTCATTTAATCGTAGAATTTAATTAGTTTAAATCTATAAATTGGTTTCAGTTTAATTATACATTTAATCAAAAATCTATAAAACTGTTTAAGTTACCAAAAAAATTAGATAACATTAATTAAGTTTTACTGATGAATTTAGTTATAAAATTTAAAATTTAAATCATAAATTTGAATAAGTTAATTTGAATTACTTAAAATTTTGTAATTTTTAATGGAAATTTGATTGATTTTATAACTAAAATTTATGAATATTTTATCATTTTAAACAAAAATGACACAAATTCGACATATATAATTTCGAAAGAAACCAAATATGCGTCTAAGAAATTAACAGAATTTCGTAAAACTAAACTCAATTTTTTTTATAAATTTTTTTTTTCTTCATATAAATTCGCATTAATTTTATTATCAAAAATAGTAAATTTTACTTTAGATTTCAACAATTTGATAAATTCACTATATAAATTTTATCTAAAAAGTTTTCGAAATCTGTTAAATAAAACCACAAAAAAAAATATCTAATATTTTCATTAAAATTTTACAACTTTGGCAATTATCTAAAAAAAATTATTGTAAAAGTAATTAAAAAAAAATTTTGCACTTAAATTTTGATACATTTTTCAAATTTACACCATAATTTTTTGTTTTAGATTGTTTCCGATACCAAAAAAAATTTTTTTTAACCACATTTTTAAGAAAATCTTTAAAATACTTTTGAAACTTTTGCAATTTTCTTCATTTTTTTAAATTGTTTTTCTATAAGTTTTTTTGTTATAATGGATAGAAAAGTTTTGAAAAATCTTAGAAATCCTTGATGGGTTTTTATGGTTTTTTCCATAATTTTACCATCATAAAATCTAAAATCGGGGGAGGAAACTTATGCTCCATTTTTTTTTTTCATCAAATTTAACGAACAAAATATAATTTTTCTTGAAAATCGTCGGGAATTTACATTTTTTATACCCAGAAAAAAAACAAGAAGATTTTAAATTAAATTTTCCGACCATCCGTAAGTTTTTTTTTTTTTTTGTAAATTTTAGACAACAAAAAAATTATTGTTTTTTTTGTTGTTGATGAAAAACTATAATGGAGGTTACTACATTTAGTATCTCTTTTAGTTTTCTGGTAAATTGAAAGTGTGGATAGAATTTATTTTGAATGTATTTGAGAAACAATAAATTTTTGGTTTTTTTTGGTTGGTTTCATTTTGGAAAATGTTTTTTTGTTGATTGTATTTTTATCCTTTTTTGTTGTTGTTGTTGCTAGTATTTTGTATACTATCAGAGAGAGCGCATGTTTCCAATACGATAATGGGATGTAACTTGAAATTATGTTACACGCCTTTATTTTTGTGGTTTATTTGAGATCGCACAGTGGCAGTAAAGATTGTAAATTTAATAGAAATTCATGATTTAAATTAAATTTTTTCAATTGGAAATTATGTAGAAATTCAATTTAGTCAAATTTCAATATTTTTTATATGTTTTGGGATTAAATTTAGTATTGCATTTCTAAGAATTGTAATAAAATACTTAAATTGTCAATCTTCAATAACAAATTTCATTTAATTGCTTAAATAAAGGATCCTTTTACTGAAATTAATTGAATTGGTATACAAAATTCGTTAAATTTACTATTTTTGTACAAACAAAATTAATTTCTCATTTTATTTAAATAATTTTTAAATAATATTTATTTATTATTTATAAGAAATCCCGATTAAATTCTACACCACTGTTCTACGCCACTGTTAAAACAAGTTTCCTATACAATACTATACAGATTCATTATTAAATTCTCCTCCCATTAAATTTTCCCAACATAATTTCCCACCAATCATTTAACATTTTCAATCAAATAAGAATTGAATTTTATGTGCGCCATCTAAAAAACATAAAATTTTAAACACATATAAACACAACCAACACAATTATAATAAAACCTGTTTTTCCACTTCAATACATTAACATATTTTTATTTATTTATTTTACATTTACATAAATACATACATTTTTTTTTTCTCAACAAAAATCATATAACTTTCCTTATCATTCACATGGAAATTTGTGCTTTAAAAAACATTATTTCTTATATTTTTGTTTGTATAAGCGGGGGCAGTATAAAAGCATAAAAAAATATGTATCTGATAGATACATTTATGCTTTTTATTGTATCTTATAAGGAAAAAAGTATTTTTCTATATATATTTTACCAGTTCTTTATGTACAAATGTGTATAGGGAGAGCCACACAGAAAAAAAAACCACAATACACAAACGACTGGGCAGTGTAAAAACACAGTTCGGGGCAAATAAAAATATTATAAAATAAATAAAATATATAAAAAAATAAAAAAAATTTCTGGGTAAATGAAAATGATCACATAATCACCTCGTACCTAGTCGTTCACGCACTTTGTTCGTGGTTGGTCGCGCAGCGTAACGTAAAATATTTTTTTTAAAATAAAATATTTTTCTCTGATTGTGAATTTTTTGAAAAAAATAATTTTTTTTTTTGTGAATTTGGAAAAAATTAAAATATTAATGAAAAAATATTTCGAAAAAAAAGCCGCAGTATTTTTTTTTCGCTCGTTGTTGTGAATAAAAATTCGTCAACATAAAAATTATAATTTATTTGAGTGAATATGAAAATTTAGTATAGAAGAAAAATTATTAAATTCATCAAAAAAAAAAAAATAATCATAACATAAAAACATCATTTTATGACAAGACGACAACATAAAATTATCTTGTCGCTCTCCGTACTCTGCAAAATTTACAAAAAAAAATTATTATAAACAAAAATTTTGAAAAATTTTCTAAATGGTGTTTTTATCATTTTAGAATTTTTGTAAATAAAAAAAAGTGCTTTTTTGATTTTTTTTTTGAATGAAGAAAAATTGAAAATAAAATTATATAAAATTAAAGAGGAAAATTATAGTATTTTCCACAACAACAAAAAAAAAAAAAGTTAATTTACTATTATCAAAAAATTTATTTTTTTAATTATATACACAAACAATTTTTATCGCGCGTAATTTTTTTTTTTTGTAATTGAACCAAAAATTTTCTCAATGAGTTTTCCGAATTTGTTTACCGTCGCTGAATTTTTGAAATAAAAAAAAAATTATTATTATTAATTTTTCCAAAAATAAATTAAAAAAAATAATTTAGTGAATTAATTAAAATATTTAATTAATTAAATTAATTAGAAAAATAAAATAAATCTATATAAAAAAAGTTGTGAAAATTAAAGTGAAAAATCATAGAAAATTTTTTTGGCGCCAACATTTTTTTTTGGATAATTTCATAATTTTCATAATTTTAAAAAGTTTTCTTGGATAATTTAATATCATAAATAATTAATTATTTCTAATAAAGTTTATTAATTATCAGTTTATGCTTTAAGAAAAATTTATATAATTAAAAGGAAATTTAAATTTTTTTGATGTTTTGTAAAGTTCTAATTGGAGTGCGTAATTTTGTTGTGTGACAATCTTAATTAAAAGTTTCTTCACTCTCCAGGATTATTGAAAAATTACAGTTTAAAATTTTTGTGATTTAAGTAAATAATAATTAAAAAGTTCTGTAAAAAAAAATATTTAAAATTAACACATAAAGGATATTTTTTTTCGATCGGATCGTTTTTAACAATTTAGAGAAAAAAAAACACAGGACATTTATAATCTTCCTTTTTTCTAAAAAAAGAAAATTGAGTGAAAAATAAAATAAAGTTAAAGAAAAAAACCCGCGTGCGTGCGTTTAATTAAATTAATTAAATAAATTTAATTTATTTTTCTTTTTTTGTGACCGCGGTATAAATAAAAGCCATCAAAATTTTAGATAAAGTGGCCTCAATAGGCGCCAACACGCTTAATTTTACTGATTTGGGGAGCCCCTATGAGGGGCCCCCTAGTACACCACAATCTGGTATGGATGCACCAGATGCACCACATACACCAAAATATTTAGATGGTGGTACAACAACAGCAGCATCAATACCAGGAAAATCAGCATTTGTTGAATTACAACAGCATGGGTAAATTTTGAATCAATTAAAATTAATTGTTGATCCAGAATTTGTTGTCAAATATTTTGAATTATGAAAATTGGGAAAACTTATCAAAATTTTCAAAATGTCTTATTTAAATTTGTGAAATGTTCAATACGAAAAATTGGATTTTTTTAACCAACATTATAATAGTATTCATTGTCCTTTGGTACCTCAACTGCCCAAATTTATATGCCTATACGTTTCCCTGATATTCTGTTGGCATTAAGATTATTGAAAAAATTTAAATATTTATAAAACTATTTGTTAATCTTTTAAACATCTTTTAAATCTCCCGCTGGGTTTTTCATGTCTTGTGAAATTTTTTTGTCACCCTTTTCACCCTAAATTTCTGACAGTTGTTTACCATTAGTTTAAAAAAAATCTGCAATACAAAAAATGTGTTTATGGATTTATTTGCGTTTGATGGATAAACAAGATTTTATTTAATTTGATTGGACTAAGTACCAAAAAAAGTTCTAGAATTTATTTCAAGTTATTCCTGGGGACAATATGTTAATTTGTTGGTATTTATAGACGTAATTCATTTTTAAAACGTAATTCACATTTAGAAATTTCAAAATTTATGCCGGGGTATAAAATGAATTTGAAACTACAAACCAAATTTGTTATCACAATTCATAAATCAAATTTATGATAAATTTGATTTTTAGCTTTAATAATATTTTAAATAATTTATAAAATCTACTTTGCTTAGCTTTTATAGCTTATATAGTATTAATAAAAATGTCTAATAAATTAATAGAACTTTTATTAATATTAAAAAAATCTTTACATAATTTAACTTTCAACCTTTTTTTCAATTAGATAAAATTAATTACTAAACGGACTTTAATCATATTTTTTAAATATAGTATCTCAAATAAATATTATAAAATTTTCAATTTAATTTATTTTTTATTATAATTATTAATAAAAAAAAAATTTATAATGAATTTGAAAAATATTAAAATAAATTTATTAAAAAGTTTATTACTAATTAAATATTAAATAAATAAATTGAATAAAATTTTTTATGATTTTTAACTAATATAACATTTAGAAGTCATATTCAGTGCGATGATTCTAAAAATAGTTTTATATTATGATTTTGTAGATTAAATCTGAATAAATTAAGTGAATTTAAATTCATTAATCATTAATTCTGTCATAAATTTAAGTGTAATTTCAAATATAAATTGCATCTTGCAACTCGCAGTCAGTTTGATAACTTAAGGATATGTACCAATTTAACTAATTTTTAATTTAAGATATTAGTTAGTACAAATTTTAGATCTAAATTATTTTTAAAATTTTGAATAATTTTCCTAGTTTTTTCCAATATATATTTCCCAAATGTCTTAGAAACTGAAAAATATTTAAATGAAAATACAGTCGAATTTTTTCTTAAAATTTAATTGTAATTTTCAGTCAAATGAAATTTTGGATATCCTTTGAAGGATTTGTAAATTGTAGACAAATCTTTCAGATAATTAAGTTTAATTTAATTAAGATTTAAAAATGTCTCTTTTTGATTGAAAAATATTACCCAAAAAAATTGAGTTTATCGCGTAAAATTTAGAAAAATTCAGTTCAATTTTTCTTAGATTAAAATTAATTAGTATTTAATAATTAAAATATCAAGAAAAAATCCATAAATTATATCAAAATTTGAATAAATATATATTAAAAATTTATAGTTTCGATATTTCCAATTTTGTATAACATATTTAAAATTTTTGTATAAGTAAATCAAAAAAAAATTTTTTTGATATAAAATAATAATTAAATTTTGAAAACTAAAAATTTTAATATTTTTCTTGTATAAATATTAACTTAAATAATAATTTTATTTTCTCAATATTCAAGGAATTTATAATGTTCGAAATACAAATATAAAAAACCAACATCAAACCTTCTCTAATATATCTAAATTTATATATTTTCTATACTATCCCTTAACACACCCCATTAAATTATTTATCAGTTGCACAATCAAATATTCCAACCACGAAAACGTAAAGGTAGAGAATATAACAAAAAAATGAAACTTTTTATAAAATATTATATTTTTTTTTTTTTTGAGGTATGAAAACCGAAAACTTCTGACATTTTCATGTTAGTAAAGTTTTGTCTGTATTAAAGTTTTTTTCCCTCGCTAAATAACAATTTCATTTATTTACCTAGAATAAAATATTTTGCTGCCGGCGCATTTGCTACTAACCATAATCAACCATAAAATTTATATTAACGAAACAATTTTATTTCCTTTTTCAATTTTCCATGGAAAATTATTGTAAAAATATGTCTTTATTGTTTAAATCTATAGAAAAAAAATGGTTTTTCCATTATAAAATACTTATTGGGAAAATTGTTATATTAAGTCGAGAATATAAAAATCTATGATTTGTAATTAAATGGACTTAAAAATTAAATGATTTAATAAATTTTTGTGGTGTAAGAAGGAAGTTTTTGCTCAAATCAAAATTTCTTCGATAAGTTTTTAATATTTTTTGCTACTTTTGGCTACTAAAAACTATATATAGTAATATCTAACTAAATAGATAAATCTGCCAGTAAATTTGATTAATCAATTTATAAACTTTAAGTTAAATTGATTAAACTTCTAAGAGACCAAAAAATATTCAGGAAATTTCAACTTCTATAAGATTATAGAAATTTTCGTCATGGAAAGGATATTCTTCTTCATTCATTTTTCGTTTTACTTGTTTGTACGATATAAATTGTGTTCCAAGAGAGCTTATACTACCCACAGTGATTGGTAGATTTAATTATTACCATTTTCTAACCTTAATATTAATTTATTAATCCTACACCATAAATTTCTGCAGATTTATAGCTCCTTGAACTTGATAAGCAATTTAAAATTATAATCTTTATGATCCTTTCACTTATACTTCTATAATATTTTCGAAATTTGGAATAGTTTTGGAATATGACGTCTATTTAGTGAATAATGTAAAGAATTTAAAATAAAAAATTGGAACATTTCATTTGGTATTTTCAAATTCAACATTGAAATTTTCTTAGTTTTTTATATTACTTACAAAATCTACAATACCTCCTGCAGATTGACTACACTACATTTGCTTTTAAACGATGTCCTTTTAATTAAAGAACTTAACAAACAATATTTTTCTAAATTAAATTACTTAATTTCTTACACAAAAAAAAAACGTTTTTAACAACCAAATTTTTTTTAATCTTTAACAGGTCAAAGTTAGATTAATTTACAATATCTATAAAAACTTTACCTCAAAAAAAGCTTCAATAGATAAAAAAAAACAAAGTTTGAATAAAAAAATTATATTCATTTTCATTATTCTTGGACTTTTTTTTTATATTATTATTAAATTGTTAACACGCAATGCTATGATGAAAATCGTGTGGCCATAGAAAGAAACCTAAAAAAAAAAATGAACTCGTATCTACTATAATATTTTTTTTTGTTTTGTTAACTTTTTAAATTCAGAAATTTCGTATTATTTTTTTTTACCTTCATTTTTATATTAAAATATTTGTTTTTACTATTTTTATTTCCATTTATACTATTTTTTTTCTTTCCCATTTTCACCCAACTTTGTTGCTATAAAAGTTTTCCCATCGCCAGCAAAAACTCTTAACGTTATTTAAAAATGTAAATTTAATTTCTTTTTATATTAAATAAAATATTTTAATTTCAGTTATGGTGGTATTCGTGGTGGTTATCAACATTTTGGTCCACAAGGTGGTCAAGATTCTGGTTTTCCAAGTCCACGTAGTGCTTTAGGATATCCATTCCCGCCAATGCATCAAAATTCATATTCTGGTTATCATTTAGGTAGTTATGCACCACCATGTTCGAGTCCCCCAAAAGATGGTAAGTAGTAAAATTCATTTATTAGCTAAAAACTTATAAATACCAAAAAAAAAAGGACATTATTCTCCACAATTGAAACATATTGAAATAGCCAATACAAAAAAAAACATATTAATTATATTTTGATTATAACAAACACAACAGCAAAAAAAAATAATAGAAAATCAGTAATTCCCAGCGGAAAATTAAGTTGGTTTCAATTACTCTTTTACTATATTTTATTTGTGTTGAAATTGTTGAACTGAAAAAAAGGACCCTCCATAATCTTCCAAAAAAAAAACAAATTTTGGATAATAATATTGTTGTAAAACTTTATTGTCGATTAACAATCGTGTTTGTTTACCTTTAATGGTATACAAAACATAACATAAAAAAAAGTTTTGATTGTTATTGATTAATTTATATACTTTTATTTGTAGTTTACTTAGTGTAATATCATATTTTATGTCTATTATTGTAGAGTGCGAGTGATATTATTAGTTAGATGAGATTTTCTATATATTATTATATTGGTATTAAAGATTATTATCATATAAAAATGTTTCTAATGTCATACATGTTTGTTTAATAATAATAATGAGAACAATAGTGATTTTTTTTTGAATACATATATATCAAATTTATCTAGTACATATTTTCATGTTGTACTTTACATTATTATTATTATGATATATTAGATTGTTAAATATGATTAGGGAATTTTTTTTTAACTCGTTTAATAATTTTTTGAATAAAATTTTCATGTTCAAATCTCTACGAGCACTTTCTTATATTGAAAATTAGAAAATTTTCAAAATTTGTTAAATATTTTTCAATATATAAGACATCTACCAATTACCAATAGAATTATATTAAATATTCTTGTAATTACGTAACAAACAAATTCGAAATTAAATTTCCCAAAAATTAACTAATAATTAATTGCAAATAATTCCAATATTTCAATCAACATTATTGATGCTTCTTATAAAAACATTGATTATTTAATCAACAAAAAAAAAAAAGCCCAGGATGATTAACACCGCGACATTTATACCATAAAACATTTTTAAATACCTGAACCTACAACAGCAACAACAAAAACCAGACAAAATATAAATCGAAACTCATAAATTTTTTTTCTTTCTCTTAATTAGTTGCCGGCATAAAAATTGTTACCCAACTATTAAAATTTCTTGTTGTTGTTTTGTTGTGTAATTTTTTATGTTTATAAATGAGGTGCTAATCATTAGGTTTTAATGTTTTACCATAATATGGTAGCAATAATATTACTTTTTTAATTATTATAATTATTTGCTATATTTAAAAAATTCTCATCCTAAATTACATAATATTATATATTGTCGTCCTCCATGTAACCCATAATAAACAATAGTTCACCACATAATCGGAAAATTTCATCAATTATATTATTTTATATGTTATTGAGTTTTTTTTTTCAATATTTAATTTATTTTTATTGTGGTTTTATGTGCCCAATCAGTTAATTTTTATGTAAAATTTGTAATAATCCCAAGAGGACAAGAAAATAGTACGGGTGGGGTATGATGGGTAAAATTATTAAATTCTAGACCAAAACAGCCTTCATTAATATTGGAAAAATTCTCTTGTGGGTTAAGATAATGTTTACATGTAATATGAAAATGATTTAATTTTATGATTAATTCTATGGGGTGGTAGTCGTCCTTTTATTGGGGAGGTAGACAAGGTTATATTTCTCATTATATAGAAATTAATTTTGATTTCGTTTAAATGTTATGATAATTAATAGTAGAATAATATTAATTTCAATTTTCTATCATCATTTTTTTTGAGTGCGGTTCAAGAGTTTCTCATTCAGAGGGAAATTTAATTTTTTTTTAATTATTATTTTTTGGGGGAATTTTTTTGTTATTTGTAATTTCTTGAAAAAAATAAAAATTTAAGCTTTTTTGTCCTCGGTTGATCTAAAGGAGACAAAAACTTTTATTAAAAATTTGTTTTTAGTAATATTTTTTTTTTTTTGATAAACATTAAAATTTTTAAAATTATTATTTTTGTTTTTGCTAATTATTAGTTCCAAAAAAATAAAAAGGGAAAATTGTTATTAACGTTTTTTTTTTCCATTTTAAATTTTTTTGTTACAAAATTTAAGTTGCTAATTGTGAATTACTAAAAAAATATGTACTTACTACAATTTTTTTTTTGTAAAATATTAAAAGTTTATTGATACTAAAAAAATATATTTTTTAAGTAATTTCAAGGTTAATTTCAATTTAATATTTTATTTATCTGAATTTCCGGTATACAAATTTCGGTTTTGGTTTTTTTTTCTTTTGGTATAGAGATAGTCAAATTTTTTTTTTGTAATATAAATGAAAATATGTTGAGCAATTTTTGTGTTTTTTTTTTTGGGAATATAAAATAAAATTCAATTTAATATTAAAAAAATTATTTTTTTTGTACATATTTTTGTACATAATTTTATTTTAAATATAGTTTGAATAAAGATTTTTCATGATCAAATTCTGTGTAAAAAAATTCACAATTTCAAGTTCAATCTCTATATAATTGTACAGGAAATCGAATGAAAATGATTCTCAATTGCAATATAGGACGAGTTGTTTGAATATTGTAATGTAAAATATTGTAATGTAAAATTTTTGCAGTTGAACTCTTTAATTTTTTAACAACACAAAAACAAAACCTGTAGTGGAATCACATAAAGTGATTTGTGACTATCAACTATCAAATCTTACAATTTTGCATAGAAATTTCTTTGCAATATTGTAAGATTTAGAAATTTCTATGCAAAATTGTAAGATGTGATATTTGATAGTCACAACACAAATCACTTTATGTGATTCTACTACTGATAGACTGCAATTACGACGGACTATCTTTAATTCATTTAATATTATATATAAAATATTTCTTCTATATATTTTTTTTGTTGAGGAAAATTAAAAATTATATTTTAAAGATATTTTCTTTTATTGTTTTATTGAATTTATCATTTCCCGCTTATAAAACATTCATTTAAAAGCATTTTTCGCGCATTTAAAGCATAAATATATAAAATTTACTGTCTCTAATATAGTATATACCCATAGTACAATATTAGATGGCGCGCACAAATATTATATTTAACTGGAAATACTCTAAGTAACAAAACATTATATTATACAAAAGTGACTTAGTGAAAATGATTGCACACCCTCAAATTTTCTTATACAAAAGTATTTTCTGTATAAGCTCCAATGTATACAAAAAAAAAAAAAACTGAAGTACTTAACGTCTTGTATACTAAAAGCACTCACACGTTTTATTATTATTATTATTATTTAAAACCCTCCTTACTTACAATTTATATTAATTTGTATTAAAAAGTGCTTATCATTTTTTTTTATATTATAACACAAAATGCAACACTTCAAAAAAAAATTGTTGTTTAATACTTAAAGACCCCCAAAATTTATATATAAAAAAAAAGGATACGCTGCTAAGTATACCATATTTGCACTAAACATTTCATTTTGGTATATAATTTTTTTTTAGTGTGTGCTTTTTTTTATGCTTCTAAAAAAATTATAACCAAAAAAAAATAAAAATGAAAATTGAATTTTTTAACTTAAATTTTCTTAAATTCTGTCTTGATTAAAGTGTGTAAATAGTGTAAATTAAGTTTTGACCTCTCCCCCATTTTATATATAGCAAAATAATTGTATATTATGTTTGTCTGAATTTGCAATTAATTTCAATCATAAAAGATAAAGATATTTGATATTTTATATACCATAATAAATAAGCATAGAGTGTTATGTATAGATATTTAGAGTAAAACATAATTTTTTTCACAAGGATCAATCAAAAGATTATAATATATAAAAAATATATTGTGGGAAATATATTTTATGGGGTGGTAATTGATTAATTAAAGACTTTTTTTTTGTGTGTGTTTTTTTGTTTTTGATATTCACATAATTTTTTGTTTCAAAGTATATATCAAAAATTTATGTTTATTCTTTCAATATTTTGTTGTTTGAACTTTTAAAGTATTTTAATTATGTTTTTTTTTGTACAAATTAAAAAACGTTCCTGATAAACATTTTGTTCAATTTAACTTATTCAACTTTGGGTTTAAAATTGATAGGAAACTTTTGAAATTTTGCTAAAATGTTGAACTGAAAATTTAATTAAAAAAATATTATTTAGTATTTTTGATAGTATGGATCTTTAACCCAGTTAACTGTTTATGACGAAGTTGGCAAAATTAACTGCCAATGGTCACTACTGAAGATGCATGACGAATATATTCTTCATAACATAAAATTTTACAATTTTTTCATGACGAATATCTTTGTCATAAACAGTTAACTATGGTTAATGAAAATTAAATTTTTTGAAAAAATTTCACTTACATAATACTGTTGACATTTTTCTCAAGATCCTTCTTGATTTTCATGAAATTCATCAATCAATCCAAAAAATACATTTATATAAAGATTAATTTACATATATTAAATTCATCATTAATTCAATTTTTTGTTATACAGATAAATGTGAAGATACTGGATTACGAGTAAATGGTAAAGGTAAAAAAATGCGTAAACCTAGAACAATTTATAGTTCATTGCAATTACAACAATTAAATAGACGATTTCAAAGAACACAATATTTAGCACTGCCTGAACGTGCAGAATTAGCAGCTAGTTTAGGATTAACACAAACACAAGTAAGTGTATAAATAATTGACAAAAAATTTATAATATTTTACCAATCATTTAAAAAATTATTATGCTCTAACATTTTAATTAAATTTTAATTTTTCAATTAATTAATTAATAAAAATTTCATATAAGTAAGTTACAATTCTTTTTTCGAAAGAAACTTTCTGTTTCGGACAACTTATCAAAATGTTACTTTTTAATGCTCATATAGACTTTTGACAGACTAACAATTATAAAAAACACCTTTTAAGGTATACCAAAAAAACTTTATACTCTTCAAACTTTGTAACTAAAAAATAAATAAATTTAATCTACAATGAAAACGGAAAGCAATAAGAATCTTTTAATATTGTTATATAGGTTTAATACGGGCGTGCGAATCGTGAGCGCATGCCGAAGATATTAAAGACTATTATTTTATTTTTTTTTGTATATTACTTCTTTAAAGTCCATTTTCAACATCTCCAAGATATAATATTTTTTTTATGTTAAAATTTTCGCGCGCATTTAATCTTTTATTATTATTTGCTTCATTTTTTTTTATTATTATTGTAAAATAAATAAAAAAATGATTTTTTGTTTTTAACAACTTTTCAATCTTCCATTTAGTAAAAAATATGATATGGCATTTTAATTAAAAAAGACTTTATGTATATAAATTTTGAGCGATGTAATTTAACACCTAGAAAATAATTTTGTAAAGTAAAAATTTTTTGTAGCAAAATTTTTCCGAATTATATAAATTAAGAACTAAAACGATTTTGTTGCTAAAGATTTTGTATACCAATAAAGATCCTTTGAATATGTTTGTGATGGATTTTTGTGGGTCAAGAGAATATTATTATTATTATTATTATTAAATGAATTCCCACATTTAAAATACTGTTCTGGTTGCCACTACTCTTCTTCTGGCTATAGTAATATTTTTTCAAAAAGGTTTTTGCAAAAATTTTTTGGTACCATGACCTTAACTTTTAGAGAGTTTCTTGTACAAAAAAATTGTTTTTGCTAAATATTATTTTAAAGGTTTTGGTTGTGTGTTCTGTAACTCATCATAATATTCTTGTGATGCCTTAAAGGGCGGCTTTTAAATACATAACAGAAGAAGAAGAAATAAAAAAAACAACAGTCAGACTTGTAGAAATAAATTAAAATAAGAAGAAAAAATACAATTTTTCTTCTTTGATTTTTTTTTATATTTTTGTTAAAAATGATTTTACGCGAAAAACAAGAAAAAAAAGATTTGCTGTTGAAAGCGCCGCAAAAGAATTTTTTTTGGGACTTTTTTTTTTGGTCAGAGAAACAGAGAAAAATATGAAAATATATAAAGGGGATTTATTGGGGCGAGTTACAACCCCCTTTTTTTATACAAAAAAGTATTTGTACAGTTTTTCTTTTTTTTTTGGGGAATTTTTGTTCTTTTCAAGATATTTTTCATTTTAAGTCGAGGAATGCCGCTGGGCTACAGAGTGAAAATTGGAATATATTTTTGCGAGTATTAAGATTATTTTTGTGTTAGATTTTGGATATTATTAAGTTTCTGGTGGCGCATGATGATAATTAAAAATCTTCTCTTGGTTAGCGTTGACTAAATAAATTGAAAATTTAATTTAAAGCCTTTTTTTAAAATTTCTCTGGAAATTTTGAATTTGGATTAAAATTTTTTTTTTGACATTTTGCGAGTAATTTTTTTAACCTTCAAAAAGTCATTTTGACTATAGGAATTTGTTAAAAAAAATCTTAATAATGTTAGAAATATGAAATAGTGTAGAAATATTATATGATATGCTACTAGAGTTGATAGATTACATGTCAAAATTTACCTTATATTTTTTATATATATTATTTCCTATATAGAGAATCAATCTGGCCTTTAGACTATCATGAAACTCTAGCTACAGTTTATATATTACATAAATATTCCAACGTTTTTTGAATATCTTATATCAATGAAATGTTAAATCTTTGACAGTTTAAAATCATTTTAAAATTTTGACCTATAAATTTCACTTTATACATCATCATCATCATTCACTGGACACATAATCAAGTTCAGAAAAAAACATATGAAAAATTATATATTTACTATTTTTACATAACTCTTTTATTCGTTGTTGTTGTGTTTGTAGTTAATTAAAAAAAAAATTTACGGCAAATTCATCAACCTTGATAGTTTTTTTGGTTTTTTCAAAAACCTATCGTCGCCGATTTATGATTAATTTTTATGTTGTTTCGTCTGAAGTTAGTCTGAGCGATGATGGTAAAAAAAAATCATATACCAAAATATACAAGCATCCAAATATCTTGTAATCTTTATAATAAAATCTAATAACGTTTTTCACTCTCCCTTAAAAATTTTATACTATAATGTATCTTATACCTTGGATATAGTATCTTATAGTAAAAAAATTTAGCCGCTGACTGAAGGATTTTCGCAGAAGAGATAAAAAATATTGAAAAAGATGCAAAAATTTTTTTTGTTATTATGAAAGTTTTTTTAAAAAAAAACTGGTTATGAACATTGTAAAACATATTTTTTTTTTATCTTCAGTTTTATATGAAATTCACAACATAATTTTTTATGATGGATTAGAATAAAGTTTTTTATATAAACTCTCTTAAAGTTTGTGACGAGAAAAATAAATAATACTTTGATATAGTAAAAAAAAAGTCGTACAAGTTTGCTAATGGAATTTTATGTACAAATAATAATAATGCTAAAAATATCTGTCATTAAAATCTTTATTATTATATATTAAATCTCTGATGGTGAAAAAAACTAGAAAAAATATTGTTGGTATACATAGAAAAATTAAATTAAATTAAAATAAGCCTAATTGCAAAAATATGGATAGAAAAGATACTTAAAAAAAAAATATCTGCTAGTACTTATTATAAAAATTGATATAGAAAAAGATATACTTTAAAATATCTTTTTATTAAATGATTGATAGTTCAAAAACAAAATGTAGATTGTCGATGATATTATTTTTTTTTTTTTAATATATTTTCGCGCTAATTTATTTATGTGGGTAAATTTTGCATTCAAAATTTATTCTATTGCATAAATTTTCATAAAGTTTTTATGTAGGTTGTGTTTACATACATACATTTAAAACTGCACATACATATAAGTATATAAGTATATAAATAAGTAAAATTGATTAAAAAAAAGAATTTGTTAATTTACGCACTGCACCCTAGTTTACTATCATCGCGTAGAGTATGTGGTATTAAACCGACAGCGTTTACGATATGTAGGATTTTTTTTTGTTTGTGGTTTGTTGTTGGTTAATCAAAAAACAAAAAAATGGTAATATTAAAATTTTAATAAAATTAAAAACATGATAAAATTTATAATATAAGTAAATTCATTATATTTCCAAATTTTTGAGTTTGTTGATAGAATTAAACAAAGTAAATGACTAAATTCGTTCGTATATCTATAATTCTGTTTAATTTTTTTTGTTAAATCTTACTTTCTGTTAAATTTTACATTTTTCTGTTAAATTTTATATTTTTCTGTTAAATTTTACATATTCTGTTAAATTCTACATATACTGTTAAAATTTTACATTTTCTGTTAAATTTTACGTTTTTCTGTTAAAATTTTACATTTTCTGTTTAATGTTATATTTTCTGTTAAATTTTATATTTGCTGATAAATTCTACATCTTCTGTTAAATTTTACATTTTTCTGTTAAAATTTTGCATTTTCTGTTAAAATTTTAGATCTTCTTTTTTAGTACACTGCCAGGCAGTTTATGCTTAACAAGACAAACTGACAATAAGTACAATTTTTGTTATAATTACAAAATATACTAAATTTTTTTTGTAAATTACTTGGTTTTTTGTCTTGTCAATAAATTTTGATTTAACTTTTTGTAATATCCTAAAAAAATAAAATTCCATTTAAAAGCTCTGAAGAAATAAATTCTGTTAAGCTACTTGTTTTTTTATCATAATATGTTATACATAAATGCGCAGATTATTTAAGATATATATTTAACATAACCCACGTGTGTTCCACAAAAATTACATACTACAAAAAAAAAATTAACTTTTTTTTACTGGTCTTTTGCTTTAGGCAACCAAAAACTTCTCAAAAGAAAAAAAACCAAGCAATTTATGTTATAACATAAATTTAACATTAATTTTTCAAGGTATATTTAAAAATTATAAGAAATTTCTGTTACTTCTTTTTCAGTTCTGTTTTTTGTATTTTAGTTGGCCAAATAATTTTTATTTGTGAATTTTATCAATGACAATAATTTTTAAAGGACGTTTTTTTTCTTCTTCTTAACTTTATTGCGCAAAACTAATGTCACCTAAACACAAAAAAAATTAGTAGTTATAAAAGACAAAAAAAAATTATCAACTTGATAAAGAAACAATTGCGCTTTGTAAAAAGCACGAGTTTAATTAAACTTTTTGAAGTTTCTTCAATTTGTTGGAGATATATTGAGAAAATTGCGAAAAATAATAATAATACAAAACTACAAAATAATAATTTCCATTACCTTGACTTGAAAACATCAAGAAAAATGTTGTGCTTTTTTTTTACAACAATGGAGACTCTAATTTCCATGCCCTCAAAATTCATTCGTTAACAATTATTGTTGTTGTGACTAAAAACTATATACAAGATATTTAAATGTTAACCTTTTCTGTTTTTTTATTTAGGTTTAGGTTTTATTTTTGGTGACAGCAAAATATAATTACATGGTTTTAGTTTTTGTCTGATGGCATGAATATTTTTAGTTTTTGTTTTAAAAGAATTGTCAATCAAATTTTTTTTTTGAAAGCTTGTAGTTTTTTTTTTGTTTTTGGTGAATAATTTTAAATATGGGTAGCAGTTTTTCTTTGACAAAAACAAAAAAATTGTATAATTTTTTTTCAAAAGTTAAAATCAGGGATAGTAGAACTTTTAGAAATTCGAATAGAAAAAGATTTGTGATGAGTTGTTAAAGCGATGATTTTCGGATTAGGAAGAAAGTAAAATAATATTTTTGTACCATGAAATAATTTTAATAAATATTAATATTATTTGTAATTTAACAAATTTATCTTTCTCTAAATTTAATTTTACTAATCTTTGGTCTTAGTATCAAATTGGTCCAATCATAGCTATGAAGCTATGTGGTTTAATTCTTATAGTATGATACAGAAAGTAAGTATAATTTTGGAATTTATTTATTCTGTCAATCAAATTGGTCTTGTACACATTATTTTGGCCCTCAAAGTATCAATTTTTCACCTATGATCCAAATATTTTATATCTATAGTGAATTTTTCAAATATTCTGTTGTATGCCATCGACTTTGTAGACTAATTAACAGTCGAAATCAACCTAAATATATTAAATGAATTAGAGTGTATGACTTTGTTCAGCAAGACAGAAATAATTAAATTCTGTCAAATTGCAAAAATTATTTAATATGTACTAGACAAATTTACCCAAAATTTTTCATATTAAAGTGTGTACATTATTATTTTTTGTAGTTACATAATTTCTGGTATATCCTTTTTATATCCTTTTAAGAGAAAAATCAATAAACTATAACAATCTTTTCTCAAAAACTTTATTAACAATATAAACATCATAAAATAATTGGTATCAAATTAATTTTGTTGTAGAGTTTTGATATTCAAATTTCTATAATAAGAAAAATTTGAAATTTAATTCTCAAAATATATTTTTTTTAATCCTATATCTGTTTAACCCTTAAACATTGAATAATCAATTTTTTTATTCACCCTATATTAGTCCTATAAAATTTATGTTACTGGTTACTATGCTAGTACACATTATTTTTGTTTATATAAAATTTGATCCTTTTTTTGTTGCTGTGTTTGTGTATTTTGTTAGCCAATTAAAATTAACACTTAATTGTGTCCGACAAAGAATTTTTATCACAAAGGAAGAGAAAATGTGTCTTTTTTTTCTTCTTTTAGTTTTAATAATGAAAGTCTAATGCGGCGGCTGAACTGTTGCTTATATATTTATGGAATTTGATCCTTTATGTATAGTAGTTTTTTTTTTATTATCCTTTTAGTTAATTAATTGCAACTCATTATAGACAAGAAAGAAAAAAAAGTGTGTTATTGAAAAATGAACTTTTTTTTAAATTGTGCCTCGTGACTTTTGCAGAGGAAAAATGTTGATTTTTGCACCTGCAGAGACTCACAGCAGTTGTTTGTCTTTTTTTGTTGCCATTGAGAGATGAATCTGTATTTTTTCTGTTGTCCAGTTTTATTTACATTAATTAAATATATAGTGTAAATGAATATTGTTTTTATGTGCGTAATTCTGGGGAAGGATGGATAATTAATTTAATATTAATAAATAATGTTTTCTAAAATTTAATATCCCCTCCGATTGTTTGTATTGAAATTCTTGTTATAGGATTGGAAATTTTGTAAAAATATAAAGTAAAATTTTACTTTATGTACAATTTTCTATACCACATCGTAATAATAATAATTAACTAAGAAAATTTAATTATTATGATTAAAAAATTTATGTTTATAATAAGAAAATTAATTTTTTATATTATATTAATGTTATAAGCTGCAAAATTTTTGCTAGTGCCATTTGGTATATAACATTTATTTATGTATATATACCAAAATATGCTTTTGAATGCCGGCCGAAAAAGATTAAAAAAATACAAAAAAAAAACCAATTAAAAAAAAAGTCTTTTAGTATAGAAATTTAAGCAAATAAAATAAAAAGAGAGAAGAGAACCAAAAAAACATAACAAAAAAAAAGTATTTATAAAGCTATTTAAAAATAAGGAACCCCTCGCGCGCCCGCAAAAACTTAAACATAATAATAATAATAAAATAAATTAATCGTTTATTTATGTAAGTCACAGCGCGAATATTTTTCATGTCCGACCCACTAACAAAATTTAATTTTTTATATATTATATTAAATCAACTTAATTTTATGTTAAATTTTATTTTTTTATTATGTTTAATGTTGTTTATATACAATTATTATTATTAATTTATATATATTTATACTATATATAGCAAGCTAAATGTATTTTTTTTTTGCTGTGTATGATACAAAACGGTAGCAATTTTTTTTAAATGCTTTTGCGGTTAAATTAACTATACTATATTTTTTTTTTCGTGTGTTTGCCTTTTCTTGTTTTTTTTTTTTTGGAATTTCAATTAATTAGTTTGTAATAAATAATTATGTATATATACGTGTATGTGCGATTATTATCATGGGAGTTGTTTTTTTTTCACTCACTTTGTATTAGGAGTAGTTGTTGTTGTTGTTGTTGATATAATTAGATTTAATTAAACATAAAAATACATATTTAAGTTTTAATGTTTGATTAAAAAAAAACTTTTTTGATGAGAGATGATAAATTTGTGTTCATTATTAATATTAATTTTTTGTTAGATAACTTTTTTTTGGTTATTAATAATTTGTTATGAATGAAAAAAGATTTTGATATATTTTGTTGCATGCGATATATATAATGTTGCATGATATAAATATTTATATACATGATATATTAATATAATACAAAACAAATTGTATTATTTAATTTTGATTAATTCTTAATTTATATCAAGCAATTTTGTAATTATAGCATGCTATATTTTTTTTTTTGATATAGGAAATTTTTTTAAATTTTTAGTGATTCCATTTAAAATTGAATAATTATTTTAAATTATGGAAAACTGAAAGCCTAATAGGTAAAATGATATTATTAAAAAAAATTTCTGTATAATTTCGCTGCCCTTTATTCAATTTGATATTTCACAAATAAATAATTAAAATGAAAAATAAAATCAATACTTCTTAATTGCCATAATTTCATTTCGCAACAGCAACACACTTTTAGTTACCTAATGAAAAAGTTTGTCAATAAAATGATATGAATTTGTATTATCACATTTTTTACAAAGCATTTTTTGAGAAATCTATTACAATTTATATCTCTTGTCTGTTAGTTTGTCTCTCTGTTAAATCTATTATACAGTTGTTCTGTCTGCCTGTTAGTTTGTCAGGTATAAGAATTGATATACAAATTTGTAATATGTTTGGTAATGATCAACTTTAACAGAAAATTGTTATATTTTTGGTATAAAAATATATCAAGCTTTTGTTTTGACGTTCTTATCATTACCAAAAATATTTGGTACGAAATTAATGCATAATTTGTATTTTAATAATAAATAGCAACAAAATTTTTGGTGTATTGAGTAAAAGGTAATATAGAAGATAGAACTTTCCGACTATTTCAAATTTATCTTCCACTAGATGTCGAATTTAATATATAGTATAAATGTGACATAAAATTAATCCTATATCAATTTGTAAACTACTATTTAATAAAATCTGCTACGCAACTCAATTCTACAATTTAATTAAAGTTTATTTATTTTTTTCGGTTTATCGTTTACTCTGGTATACAAATTATTGTCAACATTTTATTATATTATTGACATTTTTCTTTTGTATTATTGTTATGCTTATTTTTTATGTGGTGTTTTTAATGTTCATCAATTTTTTTACTGCGTGAATTTTATTTAAAAAAAAAAAAAAAAAAAAAGCTTGTTAATTTTTTTTTGTTTATGTATTGAAATGTAATTTGATATTTACATATTCCTTTTATTTTACTATTCTTTTCGTTTTATTATTATGGTGTGTTTATGGTGTAGAGACAGGTAATTTAACAATGTATTGTATGCTATAAAATTACGTTCGATTATGGGAAACACAGAAAATTCAATAAAATTAAAATAAATTAATTATACTTAATTTTTTTCCAATTTGACTTTGAAATTGCTTTTAACCACATAATTATTTGCACAAATAGCATTTTGGGTATAGTAATAGTAGTAAGAAAATTGTGACAATTATTGGATAGAGAAAAATATTGTTACAATGAAGAGTGTTAAGCATAATTGGTAATTTTTCAAATTTTAAGTATCGAAAAGTTTATGGTTTAGTTAGAAGATAGAGACAATTATAGTTTCAACAAGTTTTATACTTTGCCTATAATTAAACATAGAAAAAAATAATAGTAAATAATGTTTTTTTTGTGATTCAATAAAATTTTATATTTCCCTATTACATTTTTTTTTTTTTGGTTACAACTAAATTTTCTTCTCTTGGTTAATATCTTTATATAAAATCATTAACCATTAATTTTACAAGTTCACCCCTTTTTTTTAAGTGAAATTCGAATTGAAATTGAAATATATTTCAAAAGTTTAACTGGAAAATAAAATATGTTCATAGAGTTAGTATAATATCCTTTTCCCTTAAATAGCCACAATTGAATAAACTTCTTGTTTTTCATAGTCCCTTTTTTTCGTTATTTATAGTTAAATTTACTGTCTGACTACTGAACATTATAAATAACGAAATTTTATATATATATATACAGGATGTCCTGAAAAATGAAAAATAGTTAAAAAATTTGAGTTAGTTTTCCAGATCTACTAAGAAAATATAGAAAATGTGTAGTAGATTTTTAATTAGACTTTAAAATTTAATTTTTATATGTAAATTTAGGTGTAATTTAAGAAATTGATTTAGAAATTAAGTAAATATAACTTAAAATTTTCTTTAATTACTTAATTTTCATATTTTTTTTGTTGTACCGCAAATTCTTTTACATTTAATCAATTTTTTCATACAAATGCAGTCAGTCTAATTGAATATTTTAGTAAATTATTAAATTTATCATTTAGTAAACTAGCCAAGCCACTCTGTAAATTTGTAAAAATAATATAAGACAAATTACAAATATAAAATTAATTCAATAATAAATATATAATTTTTTAGTTTGAAAAAATGTAATTGTATATACACGATAATTCAATTTTATTTTTTTTATTATGTGCCGCAAATTATTTTGCTTGATGATTTCCAATATATTTTATACATCACCCCATTTATCAGCATATAACTACTTTAAAAATCATACCAAAAAAACGTTAATCCTTCAAGCATAATAAAATATTTAACTTTTTTCTTTAAATTAGAAGAATTAATAGACAATATTAAAACTTTCAAAAAAAAAATATTTCAATTGCATGATCAGATAAGAAATTACATTCTTCCAATTCTTGCAAATATATAGACGACTCCCTTTTGATAGTCTACTATGTATTTTTTTTCTTTCTTGTTTTCCCTGAAGAATGATATGGTTAAAAAGCCGGTTAAAAATGTTAAATATATAAATATATTATATGTTATATGTATATATTATTTTTAAAAGCATAAAAACCATAAAACACAAAACATAATTCAATTAGGAAATACACGCCCACTATCAATAAATTTTAAAATGATACTTTTTTGTATATGAATATGGGATAGTAGAGAGAGAAACAGAAAATGGGAACTAATAAAAATGTTCTTTAGCTTATTTTGTAACGAAAAAAAATGATATTATAACCTATAAAGTCAATCGTTAAATAATCGTTTGTAGGAAAATTGAAAAATAAAAATATTTATTGCTAAAGTAGAGAAAAACATAGTATGGCACTATTATTGCTATTATAGATTATAAATTAGAGATCTAAATGAGCTTTTTATATGATTACATTTGAATTGATGAAGTCACACCAGAATGAAAAAAAAAATTTATAACCAGAAAAGTCCCAATGGAATTATTTATTATAAATACAATTTTCCTTTTTTTTTATAGAATTTTTTTTCATTAATTTATTAAATTATGTGTTAATTGACATTATTTACTATATATAGTATATTTATTATTACAATAATGTTGGAAGCGGTTTTTGGTATAGGATATTTAATTGAAAAATTAATTTGTACTTAATTTATATATAAATTTATTTCGGTTTAGAAAAATATTTGAAAATTAGACAAAATTTAATTTGTTTGGCAAAAAGAGTTCTTAGAATTTTTTAAAATAAATTTCATTGGAGATTAATCTTGGAAATACTCTATTAGTATTAGTATTTATCTACACAATACTATTATTTATTACAAATTAATAACCGATCGAATTCATTTATTTTCATTCATCTTCTAGTCAAAAATTATTAATTTTATTGCTATTATAGAAAATATGCAATTTTGTGTGCACGAAATATTTGAGATATAGTATAAGAAAAGTATAAGAAAATATAGAAAAAACTACTACTAAACTTACGATAATATAAATCGTATATGTACTTTGTAAATTATAAAAAAAAAATAGATTGAATTTCAACTAAAGTGGGAGTATAACTAATTTTCTAACAAGAATTTATTTTACATAATTTTCTGTAAATATATGATATAAATATATATAGTATGCTAATTTATTATATTATATTTCTAATATATTTATTTAATTTCAAACTAAAAATTAAATAAATTACTTTTGTTAATAAACTTTTTGGTCACAACGAACAAACAAAAAAACACCATATATATACTGTCAAATTAATGTCAGAAATATTTTCATTAAATAATATATTATATGTATATTTTTTCTAAAATTTTACTTAGTATACCAAATCATATTTAAACCAAACAAAATTACTATGCAATCGAAGATGATTTATGACTAAAGAAATAAATTATTTATATTTTTAAAATTTAAATATATATTTTTAACATATACCGAAAAATATAAATTATACATATATATACATATAGTTTTGCAATTTAACAATATTTATGTTTCGAAAGATAAATAATTTTAAAAAAAATCAGAATTTGGAATTATTTTTCTTTGTTGATCATCTTGTAAAATTAGAAAATTGTTAAAAATATGTCAACACTCAGCAACACTATAAAAATAATTTAGAATACTCGTATGTAAAAAGATTAGTAACTAAAAATCTGATCATTTTAATTACATATTTTTATTTTACAAATATAGTTTCTTAACAAACCCCTAAATTTTATTATATGCTTCATTTTATATGCCTCCTAACGCAAAATTATGCAAATATGTATACAAAAAGCTATATAATTTTCTTCTTTAGTTTATATAATTTTGTAGATATAAGAGGTGCCATTAAAATTGACAGGAACGATGAATTTTTTTCTCATTTTTTTTTTAGTAAATTTTTTAAACCAGGAACAGACATAAATCATTCAAAATTTAACACAGAGATAAAAACGCATATAACTCTTTTTTCTTCTTCTTTTGTTTATATAAATAATTTATGGGCATATAATAGTAAATGTCATAATATGATAAATCAATCAATTCCAATTTTTTTTTATTAATGAAAAATAACATTAATAATTTAAATTCATACAAATTTTTAATAAGAATATATTAAATTTTTGTGTTGTTTTACTGGTGTTCAAAAAAAAAAATTTTGAAAATTTTTAATTAAAGAACATTTGTTTTTTAAATTTAAAAATTAAAAATTTTAAATTTAATAAAAATATAACAATAATATAAGTATTTTATATAATGATTTTATATAAATATCTTAATTAAACGGTTTTTCAATTCTGTTTGCATAATTTTTTAATTTGCCCAAATTATAGCAAAAAAACCAAGAATTCAGTTTTTTTGCTATAAATTGGGCAATTTTCAAGATATTTGGACTTGGCTTGGATATTCTTATTAGAATTCAAATTCCCCGTCCAACGACACCAAATTCACCAAAATCGGAGAAAGTTGATTTTTTCGCCAAAAAAAAAACAAGGTTAACCCCTTGCTTTTTTTTAAAAAATTAGAATTTTTTTAAAAAATTTCCGATTTAGGTGATTTTGGTATCAATCGACGGGGAATTTTATTTGTAACAAAATTATGCAAACAGATTCGAAAAATCTTTTAATTTGCCCAAATTATAGCAAAAAAACCAAGAATTCAGTTTTTTTGCTATAAATTGGGCAATTTTCAAGATATTTGGAATTGGCTAGGATATTCTTATTAGAATTCAAATTCCCCGTCCAACGACACCAAATTCACCAAAATCGGAGAAAGTTAATTTTTTCGCCAAAAAAAAAAACAAGGTTAACCCCTTGCTTTTTTTTCAAAAATTTGAATTTTTTTAAAAAATTTCCGATTTAGGTGATTTTGGTATCAATCGACGGGGAATTTTATTTGTAACAAAATTATGCAAACAGAATCGAAAAATCTTTTAATTTGCCCAAATTATAGCAAAAAAACAAAGAATTCAGTTTTTTTGCTATAAATTGGGCAATTTTCAAGATATTTGGACTTGGCTTGGATATTCTTATTAGAATTCAAATTCCCCGTCCAACGACACCAAATTCACCAAAATCGGAGAAAGTTGATTTTTTCGCCAAAAAAAAAAACAAGGTTAACACCCCTTGCTTTTTTTTAAAAAATTAGATTTTTTTAAAAAAATTTCCGATTTAGGTGATTTTGGTATCAATCGACGGGGAATTTTATTTATAACAAAATTATGCAAACAGAATCGAAAAATCTTTTAATTTGCCCAAATTATAGCAAAAAAACCAAGAATTCAGTTTTTTTGCTATAAATTGGGCAATTTTCAAGATATTTGGAATTGGCTTGGATATTCTTATTAGAATTCAAATTCCCCGTCCAACGACGCCAAACTCACCAAAATCGGAGAAAGTTGATTTTTTCGCCAAAAAAAAAAACAAGGTTAACTAACCCCTTGCTTTTTTTTCAAAATTTGAATTTTTTTAAAAAATTTCCGATTTAGGTGATTTTGGTATCAATCGACGGGGAATTTTGCTTTTTTTTTTAAAATTTGAATTTTTTTAAAAAATTTCCGATTTAGGTGATTTTGGTATCAATCGACGCGAAATTTTATTTATAACAAAATTATGCAAACAGAATCGAAAAATCTTTTAATTTGCCCAAATTATAGCAAAAAAACCAAGAATTCAGTTTTTTTGCTATAAATTGAGCAATTTTCAAGATATTTGGAATTGGCTTGGATATTCTTATTAGAATTCAAATTCCCCGTACAACGACACCAAATTCACCAAAATCGGAGAAAGTTGATTTTTTCGCCAAAAAAAAAAACAAGGTTAACCTTGCTTATTTTTCAAAATTTGAATTTTGTTAAAAAAATTCCGATTTAGGTGATTTTGGTATCAATCGACGGGGAATTTTATTTATAACAAAATTATGCAAACAGAATCGAAAAATCTTTTAATTTGCCCAAATTATAGCAAAAAAACCAAGAATTCAGTTTTTTTGCTATAAATTGGGCAATTTTCAAGATATTTGGAATTGGCTTGGATATTCTTATTAGAATTCAAATTCCCCGTCCAACGACACCAAATTCACCAAAATCGGAGAAAGTTGATTTTTTCGCCAAAAAAAAAACAAGGTTAACCCCTTGCTTTTTTTTCAAAAATTTAATTATTTTAAAAAATTTCCGATTTAGGTGATTTTGGTATCAATCGACGGGGAATTTTATTTATAACAAAATTATGCAAACAGAATCGAAAAATCTTTTAATTTGCCCAAATTATAGCAAAAAAACCAAGAATTCAGTTTTTTTGCTATAAATTGGGCAATTTTCAAGATATTTGGAATTGGCTTGGATATTCTTATTAGAATTCAAATTCCCCGTCCAACGACACCAAATTCACCAAAATCGGAGAAAGTTGATTTTTTCGCCAAAAAAAAAACAAGGTTAACCCCTTGCTTTTTTTTCAAAATTTGAATTTTTTTAAAAAATTTCCGATTTAGGTGATTTTGGTATCAATCGACGGGGAATTTTATTTATAACAAAATTATGCAAACAGAATCGAAAAATCTTTTAATTTGCCCAAATTATAGCAAAAAAACCAAGAATTCAGTTTTTTTGCTATAAATTGGGCAATTTTCAAGATATTTGGAATTGGCTTGGATATTCTTATTAGAATTCAAATTCCCCGTCCAACGACACCAAATTCACCAAAATCGGAGAAAGTTGATTTTTTCGCCAAAAAAAAAACAAGGTTAACCCCTTGCTTTTTTTTCAAAATTTGAATTTTTTTAAAAAATTTCCGATTTAGGTGATTTTGGTATCAATCGACGGGGAATTTTATTTGTAACAAAATTATGCAAACAGAATCGAAAAATCTTTTAATTTGCCCAAATTATAGCAAAAAAACCAAGAATTCAGTTTTTTTGCTATAAATTGGGCAATTTTCAAGATATTTGGAATTGGCTTGGATATTCTTATTAGAATTCAAATTCCCCGTCCAACGACACCAAATTCACCAAAATCGGAGAAAGTTGATTTTTTCGCCAAAAAAAAACAAGGTTAACCCCTTGCTTTTTTTTCAAAATTTGAATTTTTTTAAAAAATTTCCGATTTAGGTGATTTTGGTATCAATCGACGGGGAATTTTTTTTATAACAAAATTATGCAAACAGAATCGAAAAATCTTTTAATTTGCCCAAATTATAGCAAAAAAACCAAGAATTCAGTTTTTTTGCTATAAATTGGGCAATTTTCAAGATATTTGGAATCGGCTTGGATATTCTTATTAGAATTCAAATTCCCCGTCCAACGACACCAAATTCACCAAAATCGGAGAAAGTTGATTTTTTCGCCAAAAAAAAAACAAGGTTAACCCCTTGCTTTTTTTTCAAAATTTGATTATTTTAAAAAATTTCCGGTTTAGGTGATTTTGGTATCAATCGACGGGGAATTTTATTTATAACAAAATTATGCAAACAGAATCGAAAAATCTTTTAATTTGCCCAAATTATAGCAAAAAAACCAAGAATTCAGTTTTTTTGCTATAAATTGGGCAATTTTCAAGATATTTGGAATTGGCTTGGATATTCTTATTAGAATTCAAATTCCCCGTCCAACGACACCAAATTCACCAAAATCGGAGAAAGTTGATTTTTTCGCCAAAAAAAAAACAAGGTTAACCCCTTGCTTTTTTTTCAAAATTTGAATTTTTTTAAAAAATTTCCGATTTAGGTGATTTTGGTATCAATCGACGGGGAATTTTTTTTATAACAAAATTATGCAAACAGAATCGAAAAATCTTTTAATTTGCCCAAATTATAGCAAAAAAACCAAGAATTCAGTTTTTTTGCTATAAATTGGGCAATTTTCAAGATATTTGGAATCGGCTTGGATATTCTTATTAGAATTCAAATTCCCCGTCCAACGACACCAAATTCACCAAAATCGGAGAAAGTTGATTTTTTCGCCAAAAAAAAAACAAGGTTAACCCCTTGCTTTTTTTTCAAAATTTGATTATTTTAAAAAATTTCCGGTTTAGGTGATTTTGGTATCAATCGACGGGGAATTTTATTTATAACAAAATTATGCAAACAGAATCGAAAAATCTTTTAATTTGCCCAAAATATAGCAAAAAAACCAAGAATTCAGTTTTTGTGCTATAAATTGGGCAATTTTCAAGATATTTGGAATTGGCTTGGATATTCTTATTAGAATTCAAATTCCCCGTCCAACGACACCAAATTCACCAAAATCGGAGAAAGTTGATTTTTTCGCCAAAAAAAAAACAAGGTTAACCCCTTGCTTTTTTTTCAAAATTTGAATTTTTTTAAAAAATTTCCGATTTAGGTGATTTTGGTATCAATCGACGGGGAATTTTTTTTATAACAAAATTATGCAAACAGAATCGAAAAATCTTTTAATTTGCCCAAATTATAGCAAAAAAACCAAGAATTCAGTTTTTTTGCTATAAATTGGGCAATTTTCAAGATATTTGGAATCGGCTTGGATATTCTTATTAGAATTCAAATTCCCCGTCCAACGACACCAAATTCACCAAAATCGGAGAAAGTTGATTTTTTCGCCAAAAAAAAAACAAGGTTAACCCCTTGCTTTTTTTTCAAAATTTGATTATTTTAAAAAATTTCCGGTTTAGGTGATTTTGGTATCAATCGACGGGGAATTTTATTTATAACAAAATTATGCAAACAGAATCGAAAAATCTTTTAATTTGCCCAAATTATAGCAAAAAAACCAAGAATTCAGTTTTTTTGCTATAAATTGGGCAATTTTCAAGATATTTGGAATTGGCTTGGATATTCTTATTAGAATTCAAATTCCCCGTCCAACGACACCAAATTCACCAAAATCGGAGAAAGTTGATTTTTTCGCCAAAAAAAAAACAAGGTTAACCCCTTGCTTTTTTTTCACCTTGTTTTTAGTTTCAAAATTTGAATTATTTTAAAAAATTTCCGATTTAGGTGATTTTGGTATCAATCGACGGGGAATTTTATTTATAACAAAATTATGCAAACAGAATCGAAAAATCTTTTAATTTGCCCAAATTATAGCAAAAAAACCAAGAATTCAGTTTTTTTGCTATAAATTGGGCAATTTTCAAGATATTTGGAATTGGCTTGGATATTCTTATTAGAATTCAAATTCCCCGTCCAACGACACCAAATTCACCAAAATCGGAGAAAGTTGATTTTTTCGCCAAAAAAAAAACAAGGTTAACCCCTTGCTTTTTTTTCAAAATTTGAATTTTTTTAAAAAATTTCCGATTTAGGTGATTTTGGTATCAATCGACGGGGAATTTTATTTGTAACAAAATTATGCAAACAGAATCGAAAAATCTTTTAATTTGCCCAAATTATAGCAAAAAAACCAAGAATTCAGTTTTTTTGCTATAAATTGGGCAATTTTCAAGATATTTGGAATTGGCTTGGATATTCTTATTAGAATTCAAATTCCCCGTCCAACGACACTAAATTCACCAAAATCGGAGAAAGTTGATTTTTTCGCCAAAAAAAAAACAAGGTTAACCCCTTGCTTTTTTTTCAAAATTTGAATTTTTTTAAAAAATTTCCGATTTAGGTGATTTTGGTATCAATCGACGGGGAATTTTTTTTATAACAAAATTATGCAAACAGAATCGAAAAATCTTTTAATTTGCCCAAATTATAGCAAAAAAACCAAGAATTCAGTTTTTTTGCTATAAATTGGGCAATTTTCAAGATATTTGGAATCGGCTTGGATATCCTATTAGAATTCAAATTCCCCGTCCAACGACACCAAATTCACCAAAATCGGAGAAAGTTGATTTTTTCGCCAAAAAAAAAACAAGGTTAACCCCTTGCTTTTTTTTCAAAATTTGATTATTTTAAAAAATTTCCGATTTAGGTGATTTTGGTATCAATCGACGGGGAATTTTTTTTATAACAAAATTATGCAAACAGAATCGAAAAATCTTTTAATTTGCCCAAATTATAGCAAAAAAACCAAGAATTCAGTTTTTTTGCTATAAATTGGGCAATTTTCAAGATATTTGGAATCGGCTTGGATATTCTTATTAGAATTCAAATTCCCCGTCCAACGACACCAAATTCACCAAAATCGGAGAAAGTTGATTTTTTCGCCAAAAAAAAAACAAGGTTAACCCCTTGCTTTTTTTTCAAAATTTGATTATTTTAAAAAATTTCCGGTTTAGGTGATTTTGGTATCAATCGACGGGGAATTTTATTTATAACAAAATTATGCAAACAGAATCGAAAAATCTTTTAATTTGCCCAAATTATAGCAAAAAAACCAAGAATTCAGTTTTTGTGCTATAAATTGGGCAATTTTCAAGATATTTGGAATCGGCTTGGATATTCTTATTAGAATTCAAATTCCCCGTCCAACGACACCAAATTCACCAAAATCGGAGAAAGTTGATTTTTTCGCCAAAAAAAAAACAAGGTTAACCCCTTGCTTTTTTTTCAAAATTTGAATATTTTTAAAAAAATTCCGATTTAGGTGATTTTGGTATCAATCGACGGGGAATTTTTTTTATAACAAAATTATGCAAACAGAATCGAAAAATCTTTTAATTTGCCCAAATTATAGCAAAAAAACCAAGAATTCAGTTTTTTTGCTATAAATTGGGCAATTTTCAAGATATTTGGAATCGGCTTGGATATTCTTATTAGAATTCAAATTCCCCGTCCAACGACACCAAATTCACCAAAATCGGAGAAAGTTGATTTTTTCGCCAAAAAAAAAACAAGGTTAACCCCTTGCTTTTTTTTCAAAAATTTGATTATTTTAAAAAATTTCCGATTTAGGTGATTTTGGTATCAATCGACGGGGAATTTTATTTATAACAAAATTATGCAAACAGAATCGAAAAATCTTTTAATTTGCCCAAATTATAGCAAAAAAACCAAGAATTCAGTTTTTTTGCTATAAATTGGGCAATTTTCAAGATATTTGGAATTGGCTTGGATATTCTTATTAGAATTCAAATTCCCCGTCCAACGACACCAAATTCACCAAAATCGGAGAAAGTTGATTTTTTCGCCAAAAAAAAAACAAGGTGCTTGCTTTTTTTTCAAAATTTGAATTTTTTTAAAAAATTTCCGATTTAGGTGATTTTGGTATCAATCGACGGGGAATTTTATTTGTAACAAAATTATGCAAACAGAATCGAAAAATCTTTTAATTTGCCCAAATTATAGCAAAAAAACCAAGAATTCAGTTTTTTTGCTATAAATTGGGCAATTTTCAAGATATTTGGAATTGGCTTGGATATTCTTATTAGAATTCAAATTCCCCGTCCAACGACACCAAATTCACCAAAATCGGAGAAAGTTGATTTTTTCGCCAAAAAAAAAACAAGGTGCTTGCTTTTTTTTCAAAATTTGAATTTTTTTAAAAAATTTCCGATTTAGGTGATTTTGGTATCAATCGACGGGGAATTTTATTTGTAACAAAATTATGCAAACAGAATCGAAAAATCTTTTAATTTGCCCAAATTATAGCAAAAAAACCAAGAATTCAGTTTTTTTGCTATAAATTGGGCAATTTTCAAGATATTTGGAATCGGCTTGGATATTCTTATTAGAATTCAAATTCCCCGTCCAACGACACCAAATTCACCAAAATCGGAGAAAGTTGATTTTTTCGCCAAAAAAAAAACAAGGTTAACCCCTTGCTTTTTTTTCAAAATTTGATTATTTTAAAAAATTTCCGGTTTAGGTGATTTTGGTATCAATCGACGGGGAATTTTATTTATAACAAAATTATGCAAACAGAATCGAAAAATCTTTTAATTTGCCCAAATTATAGCAAAAAAACCAAGAATTCAGTTTTTTTGCTATAAATTGGGCAATTTTCAAGATATTTGGAATTGGCTTGGATATTCTTATTAGAATTCAAATTCCCCGTCCAACGACACCAAATTCACCAAAATCGGAGAAAGTTGATTTTTTCGCCAAAAAAAAAACAAGGTTAACCCCTTGCTTCTTTTTCAAAATTTGAATTTTGTTAAAAAATTTCCGATTTAGGTGATTTTGGTATCAATCGACGGGGAATTTTATTTGTAACAAAATTATGCAAACAGAATCGAAAAATCTTTTAATTTGCCCAAATTATAGCAAAAAAACCAAGAATTCAGTTTTTTTGCTATAAATTGGGCAATTTTCAAGATATTTGGAATCGGCTTGGATATTCTTATTAGAATTCAAATTCCCCGTCCAACGACACCAAATTCACCAAAATCGGAGAAAGTTGATTTTTTCGCCAAAAAAAAAACAAGGTTAACCCCTTGCTTTTTTTTCAAAATTTGATTATTTTAAAAAATTTCCGGTTTAGGTAATTTTGGTATCAATCGACGGGGAATTTTATTTATAACAAAATTATGCAAACAGAATCGAAAAATCTTTTAATTTGCCCAAATTATAGCAAAAAAACCAAGAATTCAGTTTTTTTGCTATAAATTGGGCAATTTTCAAGATATTTGGAATTGGCTTGGATATTCTTATTAGAATTCAAATTCCCCGTCCAACGACACCAAATTCACCAAAATCGGA